>CM077147.1:7168785-7326995 GCA_039583875.1 Platanthera guangdongensis | reverse complement strand
TTCGAAATTACACCTTGTACATGCAAATTTAGGAAAGGTGCTCAACACGAAAAGTTGTAGATCTCATTGAGATCTACAACTTTATGTTAAAACACTTTTCCTAAAAATGCATGTACAATACGTACTTTGTAAATATGCCAGATTTTGCGCCTTTCAGAAATACGACTTTACATGCAATTTCAGAAAAAGTGCTCAACACAAAAGCTGTAGTTCTCGTCAATAACTGTTTGCGGTTTTCGTGTTGAGCACTTTTCCTGAAATTTCATGTACAAGACGTATTTCAAAAAGACATGAAAAATTAGAAGATTTTGAGATGTGACTAGCCAAAAACGGATTGACAATCGCCTAAATACAGGATAAAACAGCTTCTTACTTATCCAATTGATTTATGAATATTATTGTATTAAATTTGTATACATACATCTGTTTCAAATTTTCAATTCAGTAAGAAAATCGCTCGACCTGAACAGTCCAAGAGTTGTAGCAATGCCGTCTTCTTCTCCCCCCAGTCTCCTGCTCCTTCTCTTTCCTCGCTCTTTCGCTCTCTCTCTTTCTATCTCTTATAATACAGCCGGCGAACTGCATTCGTCTTCCCCCAATTCGTCCTCCCGACATTTGAAAACAGGAAACCCTAAGTTCCCGAAATTATGGGGCAAACCAATATGCCCGCGTCCATGGGTTTTCGCCCCGGCAGCTCGGATGCAACTGTCAAGGTAAACGCATTCACCGTAATCGTAGCAATGGTCGTCCTCTTCGGCGCCGTCATATTAGTCATCCTCGTTTATCTTTACGTCCAGCACTATTGGCGATCTATGTTGGCGCGCCGCTGGGCGCAGCTCATATTCGCCGCCGGCGAACTTCCAGCTGCCGGCCGAGGTCTCGATCCCGAGGTGCTCCGCTCTCTTCCCGTCACTCTCTACAAACCGGGGGATTTCAAGGAGGGGATCGAATGCGCCGTATGCCTCGCCGAGCTCGCCGCCGGAGATGAGGCTCGTCTGCTCGAGAAATGCGGCCATGGATTCCACCTCGAATGCATCGATATGTGGCTCGGATCCCACACCACCTGCCCCGTTTGCCGCTGCTCCGTCGGACTTCAGGCTTCCGTCGAGCCGCCACCGCCGGCAAACTCGGAACAGAACGGACGTCTCTTAGCTGAATCATCAGATCCGCGCTCCGACTCCGTGTTATGGGGGAATCAGAATCATGCGAGCGGTGCGGGGAGATCAACGTCTCAGGTTGAGAACTCCGGCGGCTCTTCCGGAAGAATGTTAGCGATCTCAATCCCTGTTCGATCAACAGAAGGGTTTTCCCCATCGCCATTGCCATCAAGCAGCAGGTCTGGAACAGAGGAAGTGATGTCGCCGGCGGAGGAAGACGGTTCGACGGCAGAATCAAAGCTCGGATCATTAAGAAGGCTTTTAAGCGGGGGGAAGAGAGCCGGCGGTTCTTCTTGTAGTACTTCAAGGATTGGCGATTTTGAGCAAGGAATGTTGGGATCTGCTGCAGAAAATACAGCACGAAACTCTGTTTCTCATAAATCGCCATGAATCTCTCTCTCTCTCCCTCTCTCTCTCTCTCTATTTCTCACTAGCTATGTTTTGGCGCTGCGGTGGCGGTAGTAAAAGTGGCGGCGGTTAGGAACGTCTCATATTTAATAAACTAAATTGTTAAGAGCACCGTAATTTTGGTTAATTGCACCGCATTGTTAAAAACACCGTACTTTTTCACATATTGTTAAAAGCACCGCACATTGTTATCCGCACCGCAATTGAGATAAATGCACCGCACTGATGAATCATTTGCAGGTGTGATTAAAAGGATTTGCATGATGATTTGAAGTGTTTTATTTGGTTTACGAGCCTTATAATTTGTCATCATAGTGCAGGAAACAACACTCAACCAAAATGAGAATCATTTGCAAGAAACATCAAGGGATACAAAGTGTGCTTGCAGGAGAGAAGCTTCTCAAAAACAAAATGAGACGAGATAGAACCAAAGACAACAACTGTGCTTGCAGGAGACAAATTGAGCTTCTCAAACCTTCAACTGTGCTTGCAGAGCAGGAGAGAAGCTTCTATAGAAGTTGTCCGATCCTCCGAGATGGGAGTAGCCAGCGACATAGGAGGCGGGAGGAGAGGCGGCGTCGACGCTGATATCTGCCGGTGTCGGCAACGGAAAGGGCTGAAGGAGGCGGGAGGAGCCAGCGGCGTCAGGAGGCGTGAGGAGAAGATTATGATTTTAGGAGCGATGCGATGAAGGAGCAGTACATGTATATTTTTAGAGAGACAAATTTTAAGTATTAAAGACCTAAATGCGGTGCGATTAGCCAAAAGTACGGTGCTTTTGACAATTCCCTAAATAAATTCTTTTTGACACATGTAAATTTTATAATTTTTTTTCTTAATTTTTTAAAAAATGTACTCTAACACACACACAAAAAAACGAGGGATGTGTGGGAATGCGAGCAACCAATCCCGACCAGAGCACCTGTTTTAAATTTGAGCGAGCAACCTGTGCGATGCGTTCAGCGGTATGCAAGCGAAAACAACAATACAATACGGAAATAAAAAGGAACAAAAAGCACAGAAAAGCACACAGAGAATTTTTACGTGGAAACCCAACTTGGGCGAAAAAACCATGGGACGATCGGAGTCCAACCCGAAAGCCTCCACTAAAAGTGTGTGATAAACACACGCACGGATTACATGCTTTCCCTCCACCGATCCACAAAGGATCTCCACCAGCTTCACACTACACAATACAATAAATAACACAGAAAAACTGCAAGTTACCGACAGCGGCGGATGAGACGGATTACACAAATCCTCTCCAAGATGACTCTTCGAATCCTTGCCAATATCTGCTCTAGATCCAATCCGTGTAGGCGAAATACTCTGTGTCAACGTCGTACAACGACGTCCGAAAGCTCTCCCAAACTAAGACGATTGCCGCAAAAGCCTCTCTAGATCTTCATGCTTGAGTTTGGAGAGAAGTGGATGCCTTACCTCTCTCATTCATCTCTATTTATAGGTCCAAATCAAGGAGGTAGGGTGGTAGATGACATGTGGATGAAGCTTCCATGAATCTTCCCTCGTCAAAAACACATGTCATTTGACATGAAGCTTCCTTTGGACAATTTCCTGGAAGCTTCTTTAAGAGCACATGTTGAATTCCAGGTCAAAGATGGCTATCCTCTTTCATACTTAGAGAAAAATTTATCTTAACAGGATGCGGGGTATTGTGCTTCGGGGTTTGTGAGCGGCAAGAGCATCGTAGCGTCGGGGTAATGTATTGATCGGAGTACTGTCGCACAGGGCATCAGAGCTCCCCCTGCACTGACGCAATCGGGATACTGTCGCGATTGGTGATAGGGGCAGCGCCCCGTGCCTGTTGTTCGTGAATGTCTGACCTCACCTTACGAGGAACTTAATTGACTTTTATGTTCAAAATTTGTTTTCTTTTCTAGTTTTCTTGATGGAGGTCTTCACGATAGTGTAGTTTTTTTCGGCTCTACCTTGAGGAGACTCTCCAAACACGATATCCCCACTAAACAATTCGCTAAACATCGACTCTTTCAAACAAGATAATGAGGTTTAATGTTTGATTTCTCATATTTTTGTCACAGTTTGTGTTAAATTTTATTATCTACTTAACTGCCTTACTACGACTTCTTCTTTGGTTGAAATGTTTGGTAACGTTGGTTCACTTGGGCCGCCTGAGGTGTGCTTCGTGGACAGACCTCCAAAGATCCGATCAGCTTTAGGTAGTCACGTCTTCCACACAAGTGATAGGTGCGGGCCTCTGCTCGTATTTCCAACCGCAACAATACTTTGGCCGCGATGGCACGGGGCTTTGCACGTGCTGGGTGAATAGATGTAGTGCTTCGCCCCTACGCTGAGTGAACAGGCACGTGGCTTTGCCCCTATGTCACAAAGTTGTGCTTCTATATCAAAATTCGGGCTTCGCCCCTATGCTGAGTGAACAGGCATGTGACTTTGCCCCTATGTCACAAAGTTGCGCCTCTATACTGAATCGTGATTGCTGCGGGGCTCCGCCCCTAGCGGTGGTGACGAGCCGCATATTGTCATAAAAATTAAGTTTTAAGCCATATAGTTAAATTCCCTTCACAGTAGCAACACTTCCTATCTCCCAAAAGAAATCATCAACCTAGCAGTATGCTGACAATAAGAAATTTTTTTTTAGAGTACAACAACAACACTCAAGCCTTTATGCTTCTATAGTGGGGTCGGCTATATGGATCCTTTGTCGACATTGTGCCCTATTTTGTGTCATAATCTCAGTAATGCCTAAAGACATCATGTCTTTCCTTAGA
Source organism: Platanthera guangdongensis (assembly GCA_039583875.1). Taxonomy (NCBI): domain Eukaryota; kingdom Viridiplantae; phylum Streptophyta; class Magnoliopsida; order Asparagales; family Orchidaceae; genus Platanthera; species Platanthera guangdongensis. Next base: position 7,322,662 of record CM077147.1, on the reverse strand, counting down.
GTTTCATTTCAAATCTTTATTGGTCAACCCCTCTTAGTTTAACATGTCTAGTGACTAGGCTCTCACAACGCCTAACAGGTGCATCTAATGATCTCCTTTGCACATGTCCAAACCATCTTAGTCGAGCTTCTCGCATTTTCTCTGCAATTGGTGTTACTCATGTCTTATCCCTGATACATTCATTCCTAATTCTATCTAGTATCGTGTGTCCATACATCCACCAAAATATTCTCATCTCCGCACCTCTCATTTTTTGCTCATGTACACAATTCACTGCCCAACACTCAGAACCATAGAGCATCGCTGGTTCTAATCGCAGTACGGTAAATTTTCATTAAGTTTTAATGGTACTTTACGATCACACAAGATCCCTGACGTGCATCTCCACTTCAACAAACCCACTTGGATTCTGTGTCACATCTTTATACCTCCGTCGTTTTGAACTATCGATCCAAGATATTTAATACATTCACTACGGGAAATATCTTGATCACCCAACTTAATAACGAAGTCATCCGTCCTTCTTGCACTGCTAAATTTAAGCTCCATATACTCTGTCTTTGTCCTGCTCAACCTTAAAACCCTTCTTTTCTAAAGTGTCTCGCCAAGATTCAAGTTTTGCGTTTACACTATTGCGCGGCTCATCGATCAAAACAATATCATCCGCAAATAATAATCACCAAGATATTGCTTGTAAAATATGTCCGGTGAGCTCATCTCAAGTAAAATAAAAAAAAAAGGTAAACAATAAAAATATTTAAAGGATGAAAAAATAGTACAAACGGTAGGAAAAGAAAATCCTAACAATGCTAACGCCCTTGCATAAAATTTTCAAGAAGAAACAACAAAATGACCATAGATTTTGTGAATGAACAGAGCAAGAATGAAGGAAAAAATTGAGCAAGATTTTGTGAATCCATTGCTATGAGGGAGAAATAATGAACTATTCAGTGGGCCTTGAGAGGAAAATGTTGATTGTTCCCAAAGAATAAAGCAATTGTAGCCTAAGATCGACTGACCTTAGCGGCGTAGCGCAATCAAAATCAGAGGAGGAAGAGGACCAACGAATCCAAGTGAAGAGGAGAAAGGGGATGTGTGCCTTAACAGATGCTTGATGAAGAGGAGCATCGGGACGAAGATCCCTGATTCGTCAGAATTTCAAGGACGAGGCACAAGTGTAGATAGGGGTTTAGGGGGCTGAAAACTGACTACATTTCGGTTCGGTTTGTTGGCTGGGTAAACCAAAAAAATCGAACGGAACCTAAATGTTAGAGAATAAAAACCATTAGCAAAACTTATGTATTGAAATTTCATTTGGATCAAAGACATCCAACTTGTTCGATTTAGTTGGCAATAACTAACACTAAAATAGGTAAGCTAATAATCTAGAAAACTATAGACGCTTAAGTTATGCATGAACTTGACTAGTTTGAGCATAATATTATCCCCAATTTATTGTAATATGCATGCTTACATCAATTTTTTTTGCTTAATTAAATATAAAAAGGGCACAAATTATATTCATAATTAATTTATACTGAACTAAAATGAACACATATTGTCAAGACTGATGATCGAGATCAAAAACAGAGTGACTTTGAGTAATCAGAAACAACCATTGTATTATCATCAATCATCATTACATGACAGAAAATCTCTCAATATTTATACAACTACAGTAAAGAGGAAAACATAGGTTGATTCTAGAAGAGAAAGACACGTGGACAAAACAGTTATAACAGACTGAACAAAAAAAGATTAACATAAAAACAGTTTTAACACTAGATCTGTTCAGATCCTACAAAAAATAAAGTGTTTTGTTGTTGATGATATGACTCCAGAGAATTTCTCTGAGTCAACTGCTTCTTGTGCCGAATTATCTCAGCCCTAACTTCATTCTCAACAATGATAGAAGAAATATATTTGTTTTGTTTAGAATGATACCTGTCATAACTGCTTGAGCCTTTCTGTATGATCGATATGTAATGAGAAACACAAATGCCCAACTTGTCAAGAAGTGTTTGCAAAGTAGTTTTTCCAACGGACTTTGTGAAGACGTCAGAAAGTTGCTGTTTGGATGATTGATAGCTTGTAGCAATTATGCTGGCCTACAATTTTTTCCAAACTAAGTGGCAGTCTAGTTCAATGTGTTTTGTTCTCTCGTGATAAATAGGATTGGATGCTATTTGTATGGCTGCTTGATTATCACAATGTAGTGGCACATGTGTTAGATTTGTAATCTGAAAGTCTTCGAGCAAATTGATGAGCCATGTTAGCTCGCAACAAGTAGCAGCCATAGATCGATATTCAGATCCAGCGGAGGATTTAGACACCGTGTTTTGCTTCTTAGTTTTTCAAGAGAGTAGGGAATCTCCAAGTTTAATACAAAAACTGTAACAGAGCGCCGATACATGGGGCAAGCAGCCCAATCAACGTCACAGTAGGATTCCAGTTTTAAATGCCCCATTGATATAGGTTGTTGACTAGCAGTGTTATCAGAATTGGGTTTGTCCTGAAGTTGTGGAATAGGGTCAAGGACATATTCAGGATTAGATGATGGCATAGGTAAGCATGGTGAACTATGAGTTCTCGTGTTATCCTTGAGAGGGTCGATCTTGACTTGAATAAGACTGTTGAGTTTCAAGAAGGTCGTCCATGGAGAAAGGGGGCAAAAGAGATCGAAGAATTAGGATACCTCGACCTAGTGACGGATCCAGAAAATTAATAATGAGGGTGCACAAATTGATAATGTGGATGCACAAATTTTTTTTAATGCGTCGTTGGGTTTTAAAAAAATTAACATGAGGGGCCAGCCATGAACTTTCTTCAAAATTTTTTTTTGAACATTTTCATCTTATCGGAGTTGTTTCTCCCAACAGTTTTTGACATATAAGTAGTCAAAATTCATTGTCTCGACGAGAGGAATCTAAATACACTAATCATTTTGAAAAATAATGGGGGTGTCAGTGTTCCTCAGGCCCCCCCTCTAGATCCGCCCCTGCGGCTCGACCTCTGAAACCATATCAAGACTGATGATTGAGATCAAAAACAGAGTGTATTTGAAAAATAAGAAACAACCATTATATTATCATCAATCATCATTACAGGACATGCAATCTCCCTATATTTATACAATTACAAAAAAGAAAAAAAACATAGGATGATTCTAGAAGAGAAAGACACGTGGACAAAACGGTTGTAATAGACTGAACAGAAAAACAGATTAACATAAAAACAATTTAACACATATTATATAGCAAATTTTATTACGAGTTAGTTATGTCATAAAGCCGAACCGAGGTTTAAAAACCGAAACAAACTGAACCGTATGGATTCAGTTCTGTTACAGTTTGTGGTGAGTGAAAACCAAGAATATTCGATTCGGTTCCGGTTTTACTCAAAACAACATCAAACCGAACCCCTTACATGCCTATGTGTAGAAGCGAGATTCCAGATGGAACCTTCTTGCGGCGGCTTGAGTAGAAATCGCAGTGAGGATGGAGGGTTGACAAGGTTGTGTGGAGCAGCATTAGGAGGGGATCGCAAGGGGTTCATTCTGCGGAATTGAAAGGAGCAAGCGGCTGAGCGAATGGTGGTTGGGTTTCAATGTTTTAGAAGAGGGATCTGATAGACATTAAGGCTTCGTTTGAAAGGACTTATTTTCACCAGTCAAGTGATTACGACCGCATGAACCGGTTCTTAATTATGACCCGGTTCATGCGGTCGTAACCGCTTGACCGGTGAAAATAAGTCCCCCCAAACGGAGCCTAAAATAAACTAATGGACATAAAGAACATCCAGAAAACCGTTCGAATAAAGACTTATCTGTGACACCTGCGGCCATGGGAACAAGGGGCGAACCACCAGCACTCTGGCCAGCTAGCAGGCCAAGCAGAACTCCGGTGCCACGTCGGTCACAGCGCCTCCATCTCCGCCGAAGGCTCCAGCTTCCCAACTTGCCGAGCATACCCCAACGCCAAAGAACCCACCGCCGGCGATTTTTCAAACTCCCGCCTACACTGCGCTACAATACGGAAGATGCGCAAGATAATGCAACGCGGACGTTGCTATCGAGGGAGGGGACTGATGTAATAGCAGAAAACACAAATAAAGAATCAGCGGTCAAGATCCAGCCAAACGGGAAACCAAAACAAGCGGCCAGGATGATGCCAGCTCAGCTATCCAGGGAAAAAGTATAAAGCTATGAGATAACGCCACGTGCAGGCAACAGTCAAGGATTCACCAACAACGGTCCATTATCAACTAATTTAGTATTTCCAAGCACATTAATGTATTCCTTATAATTAGACCTAACGGTCATATGCATTAGTATAAATAAGTCATGTTTATTAGAGGAGAAGTAATTTAATAAAAGTTTTTTGTATTTTGCTTTCATTAAGCTCACGTAACAGTAACCTCGCCGGCATCTTCTCCGGGGAGGCTACAGTGTCGATAGCTCCCGATAGCCCTCCCTTGCCTATCTTTTTGGGTTGCCGCCAAAAAACCGTCCTCAAAAAGGTAAAAATGGTTTCCCATTGGTTTTACTTAGTATCTACTCAAAATGATTGAGATCGTCTAACAAAGCAATTCCATATTTTTTTTAAATGCTTGATATTTTAGTTTAAGGTTACTTTCATTATTCATTTAAATCACTCAAAATGAATTTAAAAGACATAGCAATACGAGATATTTTTTTCTTAAGCGCAGTCGCACAACTATACATTTGATAGTGTGTTCAATATGAAAATGAATAGTACCGGTCTTGTTATCATCGTATGTGAACCGTGGACTTATTGGGATTGGTGATCACCGATCGGGGCGCCTGTTCGACGGGGCACATGTTTCGATTTTAGGAGCCCTTCCCATAAACGCCTACATTTGTCAAAATGAATTTAACAAACATCATCGGTTAACAATCGGTGGTTTGCAGCAGGTCGTATTTGCGGTCAGTCAGTCTTCTCTCCTTCAGCAATTCCAGTTCAATAATCTGTCCGCCTGTCTCGGCCGTCTAGGCGGTCAGTTCTTTCAGTTCGGCAGCGGTTCTTGTTCGCGGACTTTGGCAGCTAGGCAACCTCTGCGGTTAGACGGCTTGCAGAGAGCGGACAAGGTGTTCAGCAAAATAACGGGTTGTCCGCAGTCTACGCGGACTCCGTAGCTCAGTTTGGTGCAGCAACGAATTGGCGGTCTCAGCAGACTCGGCGAACTTGGCGGTTTCTGAAGCAGTTCGCCCGGCTTGTAGTTCTTGTTGCTTGTATGCTTCTCCTTTGTACATTGGCGAATCATGTCTCGCCATGCATGTCTAGCCTTGTAAAGAAGATAGTTAATATTACAAGACTTGTTGTTGCCTTCTGTTGTTTCTGATTTATTTAGATCAGTTTATAATTGGAGTGTTTCTGCGTCTGTTTTCCGCTCTCCGCTTGATCAAGTTGACAGCTTGATAGCTCTGAAAGTTTTTTACTTTGCATCAGAGTTATCTTCTGATCATCTTGTGAAATTTCAACAATCACCGTAATAGAATCATTTTTATTAAGACTTCGTTTGGCACGTTGGTGACAGTCATAAACATGTGGAGTTAAATTGTCATTTGTTAACGCCCACTTAAGGAACTTCATCTACTTTTATGTTCAAACGGATGATGTTTGTTAGGTGATCCTTAACAAATGACGGTTTAACTCATGCGTTTACGACCGTCACCACCATGCCAAACAGAACCTAATTAGAAATTTTGTTTTTGGTGTGTATATAACAAAATGATATGCATATAAAATTTTATATTGTGCAAATATCAGTGAGCTGCACCTAGCATTTACAGGTCTGTATATAACAATCCTTCTTTATTATATAAATAGTTAAATAGAGATATTTCGCGGGAATGGAAGAAAGTTCCGCCCGTCGACGTACTTTCTCTAGCACGACTGCACGAATTACAGGTTTTGTGTCCGTTTCGCCATTGTTGAGATCTCGTTTTTCTCGCGCTTCTTGCCATGGCATTCTCAATTTGATCGAGCATGAATCGAGAAGAATGATTTATTAGGTTTCTTCAGCTTTTCTTACCCAGCATTTTTTGAAAAAAAGCGCCGTCGATCAAGGAGGGTTTTCCTTTTTTGTTTTTGACGGAGAACTTATTATTACTGATCTTGCTGTTTTAGGCGTTTGATTCGCTTTGCTGGAATGTTTTGGCATTGATCTTCCATTTTCGAGGATTCATGGCTATCAGCGAGCTTCAGTTTTCCGCAGTTTCCTGCTATCCGTTCTGTCGACGAAGGCAGGATGACTGTTCTAGGGTTGAGAGCATCGGTTTGATCGAAACTCGCAATTCTGCTTTTAGGTACACCAGTGCTTCGAGACTGAGAAGTTTCTTGAATCGGAAAAATGGATTTGACAAGAGAGCGCACGGCGGAAGAACTAGGGTTCATGCCATTGCTCCGCCGACGCAGCTGTTTCGTGATTCTACAGGCTCTTTCGAGGAGGTCGCCGTTGATTTAATGAATGGATTTGGGGAACCTCTTGGATTTCCCGGTCAACAGAACAATGAGAAAATGGTCGTCGCCGTAGACATCGATGAAGGTATATCCCCAAATCTTTTTACCAATCTGCGTAAACTATATCTGCAAATGTTTCTTCATTCTTGGTTTCTATAGAAATTAGGGTTTATTCTTGTCGTTTTTCTTCTCTTCTTTCTGTATTGATACTTGGGACGATCATCATCTTGCTGAACACCATGGATCTGAGTGTAGTGGGCTTATAGAGCATACAGGTTTTGTATGCTATTTGATTTAAGTTGTTTGTTTAGAAACATTTGGTTTTTGTTGCTAAATCATGATTCTAGGGATCCATATGCCCTAAACCCATTAATGCCTTCCTGATGCTCTTTAAGGAGGCTGTTTACACTCCATTAGTTCTTGTATTGAGCTTTAAAACTTAATATTTTCTGTTATTTGTGTTTGTATAATGTATAGTGATATTCTTTATGATTTAATTGTAACATAGTAGATATTTAGGGTCTGTTTCGCATAGTGGTGGCAGTTGTGATCTCGGTGGTTATGAACCGTCGTTCGTGAACTCCCAACCTCACCTAAGAAAATCCATCCCTTTTATGTTCAAACTTAGTTTTGTTTCTTGGTGGCAGTCATAACTGTTGCCATGCCAAACTTACCCTTAGTGACGGTGGCATCTTCGCCCAAACTCACCGGAATAAAAAAAAACGCCGCGCCAAACAGGCCCTTAGTTTTTCCCTTTGATGTTGTTGCACTTTTTATTGACATTGGTGTTAACAGATTGAGTGTCAGTTTGGCCGAGCGTTATTCCTCCATTGCGTTCGGACAAGGACGAGATTTTTTTTCTCCGGTTTGGCTGGGCGTTGCGTCAGTATCTGAGCTCCATTCTCACCGTTGCCATCAGAGCTTTCCCACAGGAGCTAGGAACTCCTTTTCAACACAGCGTTACCATCGCTCTGGCGGGAGGAGGAGCTATGCGCCGGCGAGGTTGAAGAAAGGAGTGGCAACGCCGTTGCCTTTTCCCCCCCTCCCGTGAAGATCGCCGGTGAGCCGCCGCTCCACCTGTGCAGATATCCCCCCCCCCGCCGCTCCTCCCGTTGCAGAAATCCCCGCCGTCACCGCTCCTCCCGTGCAGAAATCCCTCGCCGCCGCCGCTCCTCCAGTGCAGAAATCCCCTGCCGTCACCGCTCCTCCTGTGCAGAAATCCCCCGCTGTTATTATTTGCAGTATATTATTATTAATAAATTTATAATCCTTAAATTAATTATAAATATTAATTATAATCCATTTTAATTTGTGTAATTGTTGTTTTTTATATAATTAAATGTAACAGAAACGTCACCGTTGTTTTACCAAACTGTTTCTCCGTTCTGAACAGCTCTGTCACCGCTGTTTTGCCAAACTGTTTCTTCGTTCTGAACAGTTCCATTCTCACAGCTTCATTCCCACAACTCCATTCACACAGCTCCTTTGGCCACCGCCACCGCTGTACAACCCCGTATCCGGCGAGTGGGGTTGCCAGGAACCAGACCGACCAAAGCTCGGCAGCCTCCAGCTCGCCCGGGCGAGTCCAGCTAGACACGCGCGAGTAGTGCCAGCCAGGCCCGCACTCACCGAGCTCGCCGTTCGACGAACTGAGCCCGGCGTTCGTTGAACGGAACTCGGAATTTGTCGAGCTCGGGGCCTTTCGTCGATTCCCAGGCCGTTCGCCGAGTTCTGACCGCTGTGCGAGCTTGCAACTCGCGAGCAGAGTAGTTTGGGCCCGTACTCGCCGCCCTTGCCGAGTAGAAGCTGCTGAGGGTTGCTCGCCCATTGATCTGTGAGGTATTTTTACCATTTTGCCCCCGTTGGCCTGCTCATAGCCTGCTAAAACAACGGAGTTATGCTGTTGGCTGACCTGGTTGGCATGCACATAGCTGTTTGGAACAACGAAGATTAGCTATTTGCATGCCGTTTTCAGAAATCTATAAATAGGGCCTAAGGGACACCTCAGAAAGCAGGCTTCTCATGCTCACTTGCTCCCTGATCTTTTAACGCTTTCTGAGGTAGCCTTAGCTCGGCCCTTTGTCTAAGAAGGGGAAGCGCTTTAAGATCTTCCGGGTGTGTGGTGGTACTCCACTCCGAGCGCTGGGGTCAGTTTTCCTTTGTTTCCTGTCATTTTGCTTGCAGGAGAGAAGTAAGTACGCGATCACCCCTTCCCCAAGGGTGGACTCCACTAGAGACCGAATTTTTGGTTTCAACAACCGCCATCGCCGAAACAAACTGACCCTGAATGTTCAAGACAAATAACATAAAAATGGATGTTTGGGAGAGCGGTGTCAATACCTTTAGTGAGAAATTGAACCCTCATATTTCACTGGCAAATGAAGTTCAAAATAGAGGTTTTGACATTTTCCACAGGAAATATAGCTTAAAATTATGGTTACCATAACACTTTCATTTCTGCTGTTAGCAAAAGTGAAATGTGAAAGTGAGAGATTGATCTAACTAACTCTAGAGGGGGGGGGGGGGGTGAATAGAGTATTTTAAAATTTAACTTTGTTTTTACAGCGGATTAAAATAGGTGATACATATATATAAATAAATAAAAAGAAGCATCACAACACAAAAAATAAAAAAGTAAAGCACAAACAGACGACACAAGGAGTTTATAGTGGTTCCCCAATAAATCTGGGTACATTCACTCTTCTACCACCCTGATAGGAATCCTCTACAGGATTTTGCTCAGGTGCCCTGCCACCACAGGTTTTTGATCAGGTGCCCTGTCACCACAGGTTTTTGATCATGTGCTCTGTCACCACAAGATCTATTTTCTAAGAGAGATCTAACAACCCTTTGAGGTTTTGATCAGGTGCCCAAAAACCAAACCGAGTCTTTTGATCAGGTGACTTGTGAAACATAAAGTTTAACTTTTGAAAGGAGTTATAACCCTGTACACAGTGAAAGAAAATAAAAAAATATTGTCTTCTCTTTCTCAAATCTCTCATAAGACTAGTGGATTTTGTTGATGTTGTCAAAGCTCCCCCCGAGTTATAGAAATCTGATTAGGAGTGGAAGTTTTGCTTCAAGATGTAGGACTTCAAAGATGAAAACTTCTTCCAGTAAATGATTCTGAGAGATTAAGCTTTTGTCGTCTCAGATTGAATGTGTTGCTGGAAGAAAGGCTTGAAGAAGATGATGATGAACAAGATGTTTCTTTGTCTCTGTTTTTTGTTCTCTGATTGCAGATTTTCTCTTTCTTCTTCTCCTTGTTGATTACTGCTTATTTTTAATTCATTGCCTCTGGCAATCTTTTGAAAATTTTCCTTTTATATTGATTGCTGATTCAAACACATTTGAATTTCAAATTTCTTGAAATATTCTGCATCATTTTTGGGAGTTGGAACGGTTGATTTTGTCTTCAATGTATTTCCTCAACTGCCCCAGTAAATATGGTAAAGTAATAACTTTGTGAAATCTATAATTAATGCAACCCAAAAATGACTATATTCTTGAGAATTTTGAGCATTAATTATCAGAGTATTACTGTCTTAATATTTGAAATCAAACTGCTTTAGTTAAACTGAGAAACTGCAGAGAAGATTAGTCGAACAGAACCTGGAAGGAGTTAGTCGAACTCAGCAAAAATTTCGTCGACCTGAGCTCCAAGTTCGCCGAGCTGATAATTCTCCTTCGTCGAGCTGAGCTCCAAGATCGTCGAACAGAAAATATACTTGCCAATCTGAGCTCCAAGTTCGTCGAACTGAGAAGGCACTTCGTCGTGCTAAGATTATGAGGAAGAATCAGTGTTCGTCGACCTCAGCTAGACTTTCGTCGAGCTCAACTCAGAGAAGGAACTCTGAGTTCGTTGATCTGAGATCGACGATCGTCGAGCTGAGTTCCACTATCGTTGAACACCTTTTCTGCAATCTTTAAACTGTCTTGTCTCGAAAGTCTTCTGTCTCTGAGGTCTTCTGAAGGTAGGTTTTCAACAATCTAACCTAATGTGACTGACCTTAACCCTGAGACTAACTTATGACCCTAGACTATATATGTTGGGTCATCAATTCTAATAGTGAACCTAGCCCAAATCACAAGTAGAGTTCCAACAGAATGACAAACAGAGCCTAAAGTAGTTCAAAAAAGTTCATTGGGGCTTTAATTATGGGTTTGTCCTTTAGCCATAGTGTTCCATAGCCAGGATAACATAAGTAGAAAAGAAGTCTTGTACAATAGCTATGGTGTTCCTAATTGCAAACTAGAAATCTCCTAGTTATATGATAATTCAAATTTAATTCAAACTAAACTTTGAAAATGGGTTGTTTTATTATGACCTCTTTGTAAGGAGCCATTTGGGAGTGCGATGCTGGTGGTTCCAATGTGAAATGAAGCTCAAAGTAAAGATTTTGACATTTTCGATGAGAAATATAGCTCAAAGTTGAGGTTCTTCGGTGAGTAAAAGTGAAAAACCAAATGGGGCCTAAAAGTAGTTTTAAAAAGTTTAATAGGGGCTTTAATAATGGGTTTCTTCATTATCTAAGTTGAGAAGAAGCCTTGTTTAGTCAACTAAGGCTAACAATTATCTAAAAAAATAATTCCTTTAAAGTTGCCCTCAGGGAGATTTCAAAATTACTGCCTTGAATTAAAATGCGGAAGAAAAATAAGCAATAAAATAAAGCTGAATCAGATTGCAATAATATATTCATATAATTACTCTAAGTGTAAAATCGTCTTTTTAGGGTTGCATGCACGCCCCCTAAATACGGTGCTCATGTACAGTGCCGCAAGAATTCCTTTATTATATAAGTTGTAGATTATGGTTTCGTTTGGCGCGGCTTATTTTTTCCGGTTAGTTTGATCAAAAACTCCATTATCATCCAATGTATGTTTGGGAAGACAAAGGTTATGACCGCTATCAAGAAAATAAACTTGTTTTGAGCATAAATTGCATGCATTTTTTTAGGTGAGGCCGGGAGTTCACGAATGACTGTTCATGATCACCACATGCACGGTTGCCGCCACCAAACGAAGCCTGAGAGCTCATATGGCATGGATGTGGTAGTCGTGAACACGGTGGTTATGACCTATTGTTTGTGAAAGCCCAATCTCACCTGTTCATTTCTATGCTCATTTTTTTTTGTGGCGGTCATAACCATTGTCATACCACACACACAGTTTATGAGAGTGGTGCCAAACAAACCCTAAATTATCAAATTAATAGTAGAATGCAATTCTATCATTTTCTGGGTTTCAGTTCTAGGGAGCTCTCTCCATGCCATGAATAGATTTATGGCGGATCGCTATGCGTTGGATCACAAAGTTTCAGAGTATTATGTTTACGAGTTCTTCAGGGTAATTTCCTTTGCCTCAGCGATTCTCTGTATCGTTTTCTCTTTATATTTCTCATCTGAATGATTTTCGCATCTTATTATTCTACAAACAGGTATGGAAATGTAGTCCAGCAGAAGGTATTGCTGATAACAATTCAAATTTAGTAACCGATGATGCCTCATCAAAGCCAAGAGCAGACTGGGTTTCAACGACCATGCTCTCAAACCATGCTCTCACGCATTCTTACTCCATTCTTTCTTTTTCATTGACATTCATTTTCAACTTTTTGTACAATTCGGCAGCTGATGTGCGAGTCCACGAGTTCTATAAAACCCCCTACTTCCGATTTGGCGTTGATCCCATTCCGGGCGCTCAATCTGTTCTGCGAAATCTCTCAGCATTCTGCGACCTGTCAATCGTCACGCAAGTCAATCTTTCAATCCCCCCTTTATTTTTTAAACCTTCCACTCCCTTACTGGGAGTCAGCTGTGTTTCCTTTATATTTTTGCAGAATTTTCAGAGAAGTCTTATTATTATTTTCTGGAAGCAGATCTCGGCAAAATGTAATCAGAGGCCACACCCATGATTGGATTGAGAAGCATTTTCCCGGCGTGTTTCAGCAGATCCAGTTTGGAAACCATTTTGCTCTAAGCGGGAATTCCAGGCCAAAATCTGAGATCTGCAGGTGAGAGAGAAAATACCCAAAATGTGTGAATTTGTGCTGGGTCAGGGCCGGTTCAGCCCGGCCCATGCGTAGCCCCTCCCCGAGGCCGTTAATTGAAATGCATTTCGCTGCATCAGATCCCTGGGTGCGCAGGTGCTGATCGACGACAACCCGAGGTATGCTCTGGAGTGCGCGGAAGCGGGCGTCAAGGTTCTTCTGTTCAACTACCGCAACTCATATCCGTGGTGCAAGGATTGCCGCGTGGGTTCGCACGGCCTGGTCACGGAGGTTTGCAGCTGGGAAGAGGTGGAGCGGCAGCTCATTTCATGGTCAACTTCTCTCTGCAGCTGACTCTTCTTCATCCTCCCTCTCCAGTGTTTCCCAGTGAAGCTTGGTTCCTGGTTTTGTCACTGTTGTTACATTGTTAGCTTCCTCGGAAATTTGCATTTCTTTTGATTGCTGAGTTTCTCTGGAAATGCAGATAAACTAGATTAAAAAGGCTTTGCTTGGATTTCCGAGGAAGCAAATATTGCTTCTCTGAAAAAGCATTTGTATTTCTTAACCAGAAGAAGAAGGGTAAATGGTCGCATAAATGATTAATAATGAAAATTATAAGCAGGCTATAATTGATCCGAGCGAGTATTCTCCAAAATTCTGCCGGGTTTAATAAAATATACAAAATTGCTACCCTCTAAATATTTATAGACCCTGTTTTTTAGGATTGCCTTTATACCCTGTTTGTTTCAACCATTTCAACCTGATTTTTTCGCCCCTAACAAACTTGGGCTCCTTTTGTAGAGAAATTTTTGGGTCCATGACACAAAACCCTAAATATTGATTGCTAATGAAATTCACGATAAAAAAAAACAAAAAATAAATTTAAAGAGCGTGATAGATATTCGGTTAGATTTTTTTTTAAAAAAAATAAATAAATCCCGGCAACAATAGGCTTAATGCAACAGCAGTCTGCCATTTTGCATACCAAGAATTGGCCTTTGCACAGCTTACTAAAAAGGCTGAGCCAAATGGAGCCGTAATTAAGCAAAACATGAAATCAGATAGTTACAGACTAGTTTTGTATGGTGTGCCCTACATAAGAACAAGGAACCAACACAACAAAGAATCAAGGTATCAAGAAATTCACTACAAACAGCAATACCCACGCATGGAGGATTGCCTTATGGTGTGAAGACAGGTTTCTAAAATCATACAAAATTATATCCAGATGTTGAATTAGCACTTCTTTTTTTGAGGGCAGGTTTGAGAAAAAAAAAACATCCCATATCAGAGCTGGACGAGGGGCAGGGCCATGACTGCCCCGAAGACGGACGCCAGCAGCAAAATAAGCCAAATGGGAACATTCTTTGCCCCCTTCCCTGCGTTTCCCGGAATGTTCTCCACCGCTGTGCTCTGCGGTCTTTTCGCCGCATCATTTGCGGGCCTCGTGTGCTCTTTCTCAGCCACTTGTGCCGAAACAGAGTGCTTCAAGGCTTGAAATTGATTGTACTTCTCCGCATATTCAGGGAAGATCTTTTTGAAATTAGGGCAGTTCTTGCTGTTGAAAACAGAGTAATTTTCCATGAGTAATCGGAGTTTTGATTCAAACAAAAGCAAATAAAATTTAGCAAGAAATCTCCTCTCATGTTGAAGCCATGCAATCTCAAGCTAAGCCAAATTTGGTTATAGAATTGCGCCATCGAAGAGAGGTTTATGCAAATTTGGTTATAGAATTAGGGCAGTTCTTGCTTTGTAACATTGTAAACTCAGAAGAGAGGTTTATGCAAATTACAAAAGACATAGGTGAGGTTCGCGTAGTGATGCGGAGGTCACACGGTGGGTCCGAATAATTAACCCTGTATATATATATATATAGAAAACATAAACACTAATGCAAATAGGAGCAAATGCATAATATATTTAATGCAACGGAATCATATGTGCATGCATATTTACATTTCAATATTATCATTGATCCTATGCGAAGCTCCGTTCAAGTTCAATCTGAGAAGAATTTGTCTTGGTTCGAGTTTGATAAAATGTTGAGTGAGGTTTCGATTCTCAAGTCATGTTCAAAATTTCATGTGGCTAAAAGGCTCATTTTTAACACGTGTGCAACAAAAACACAAGACACGACCTGCCTGAAGCAATGCTGTTAACAAAAGAAAAGGCATAAAGGAATCACCTTTCACAATTATATGCGAGCGAAGACTTGGCCAAGCGTCGCATTTCATCAGCAGAACTTTTAATACTCCCAGTGGTCTGACTATCATCCATCTGCATACAAAACCCGAAGTTATAGGGAGAGGAACGGGAAGAGCGATCGGGCCCGCCCCTTGCTAATTGGAGCACGAGCCACATAAGCATAAATTAAACCTCAGGCACAAAATGGCAAGATGAATTGTCGAGTTGATATATTATGGAAAATAATGCGGCAGTGATCCTATATTGCCTTTAATATGTATTATTTTTCCCTTTTTGTACTGTGTATATAAAGGGCAGCCCGGTGATTGCTCTCTGCACAGCAAGGGTCTCGAGAAGGGTCCCACCACAAGGGTGAGACGTAGGCAAACTTTATCCTACATTTTTGCAAGAAGCAGCTTCCAGAACTCGAGCCCGTGACCTTAAGGTGACACCTTAAGGTCACACGAGAACACCTCAACCAGTGCGCCAAGATTCCCCTCCCCTGCAAATATATATATATAATATATATATATATATATAGGGTTATTAACGGGAACATCCTCTCAATGTTTGCATGTCATAACATGCGCAAAAGTACCCCTTGGAGTAATTCTTCAGGGGGGTTGTGCATGGATTTTATGAAGTGAAATCATTGAAGGGGTGTATACGAGTGTCCGACACGGGGCTCCCCCCCTATGACAAGCACCGATCTCCCTACAGCTACAAAGTGTCATTGATGCCTACCCTAAGTTGCTTACCGTGCCACATGGATTGCATCCAAACCGGCCGACAGATCACCACATTCGTCTCTTATCTGGTGCTAATGAATTGGAAGAGTTGAATAAATGACAATTGTAAAGGCCCACTATAAAGGCCCATGTTCTTTATTATTGTTTTTTTTTGTCTCACATCTCTAATATTGGCCTGAGTTCTCCTTGAAAGTCTTTATTTCAAGGTAACTTACAACCTATGGGGGGGGGGGGGGGGGGGTGGGGGTGAATATGTTGTCTCACTGATATTATTAGATTTTAATTTTATATTTCTTAGTACTTAGTGTGTTGATAGTAATTTGCTTTCAAGTACCTGTACAAAGAAAACAACATAGAAAAGCACACACAGATTTATAGTGGTTGCCCAATTTTAGATACATCCACTCTCCTCCCACCTTGCCAACTTCTTTTAGTCAAGGCACTTCTCCAAACCACTGCTCCAAAGAGCTTACACCTCAGATTCCTCAGGATCTCTCAGTCTCCTCCAAGACCTACAGCTCAGCCACACGGGCCTACAACTCAGTGATCAGCAGATCACCTACCTCAGGCCAAAGGCCCTACACTCAGGCTGGGAGGACAACCATACCTCAGATTCACTAGGGATCCTACCTCAAACCAAAAGGTCCTACACTCAGAGAGTATTCCTCTCCTACAACTCAGTGATCAATTGACCACCTACCTCAGACTTGAAACCAAGTCCTACAGCTCAGATCCAGTTGGATCCTACAACTTAGAGAGCTTCACTCACCTACAACTCAGACAATTTTGCCCTACTTCATGCTCAGAGAGCCCTACAACTCAGATCCAGTTGGATCTTACAGTAATGAAATGGATTTATATCTATCACAGAGAAATTTCTCTGTGACAGCTCTTTGAGCTGAGTTATCTCAGCTCAAACTTTCTTCACAGCTACAAGGTTCTTGAGCTGGAAGTAACTAGCAGTAAACTGATTTACTTCCTCTTCATTTACAGGACAGAGTCAGCCACTTTATTCTTTCTTCTTTTCAGCTTCAGAAGTGAATCTTCAGTTTTGAGCTTGCTGAACTAAGAGGCGACTTGATCTGCAGAAACTTCTTCCTAGTTTCTGCTTCTCCCTCAGAAGGAAGACCTTCTGATCTTGCTGGTGCAGGTCAAGATGGCACCAACTAACTTGCTGTCTTTTCCTCAGAGGTTTGCTCTGATCTTGCTGATGTCGATGAAGAAGACACATAACTAACTGAACTTTTTTGATTTTGCCGGAAGACTTCTAGGCAGCAATGACGAGGAAGATGAAGTCCAGCCGCAGCTTTTCAAATTGATAAAACCCTAAAAGTTGTCGTCTTGCCCACTCTCTTCCTTTTGTAGTTCGCCGATCAACGACTCTTAGAAATCAGTGGGGCCCACTTGCAGCATCCAGCTGCACCTTGCTTTAACGGAAGAAGACGTACTGTACCTTCGCGACAAAGTTTGTCGTGTTCTGTAACTTCTCCGTACTTGATTTGAAATTAGTTGACTTTGTCGATTTTGCAGATTTTGCAGACGTCAGCACTTGTGGACTTAGCCAAAATCAAGCATCAGTAGAATATGCATCGAGTGAATGAGCTTCACTCAATGTCAGTATTTAGACAAAATTCTGTCTATCTAGTCGTTGACAGCGTTGAGTGAGCAAGGCTCACTCAACGCTTTTTGCCCTAACCATTTCTGCAGCTTTTTCTGCATGCCTGGCGTTGAGAGTGTTGAGTGAGCACACCTCACTCAACGTCTTATGCCTTAGCCATGCTTTCTGTAATTTAGGCGTTGGGAGCGTTGAGTGACCACGTCTCACTCAACACTTTTTGCTTTAGCCAGATTTTCTGAGTCATGACGTTGAGAGCGTTGAGTGAGCATGATTCACTCAACGCTTTCTGCCTTAGCCAGATTTTTCTGCTCGGCGTTGAGTGAGTAAGCTTCACTCAACGCATTTGGATTTAGCCAAATTTCCGTGTCTTGAAACCACAGATACTGACTGGATGAGATACAGTCAACGCTTTATCATATGACGTTGAGTGAGCTTGCCTCACTCAATGCTTATAGACTTAGTCAAATATCAACATAGTTTTTCTGTGGCTTTGACTTACAGGGCAATATTCAACGAATATAGAGTATGGTGTTGAGTGAGTGATACTCACTCAACGCCTATGGACTTAACCATTTTTCTGCCCATTTCATCTTAGGCTTTTACTGTATTAGCATGTCTCACAGCCTTTTGTTTTATGACGTTGAGTGAGTTGACTTCACTCAACGCCTGTGGACTTATCCACTTAGGCTATCAGTCTCATCAATGTTACTAGGATATCCTGCATGTATGAACTCAGACATACATCAAATACAACTTTATGTATATCATTGACAAGATTGACTTCACTCAAATCTAGGACATTGAGGGCAATGGACCCAACAATCTCCCCCTATTTGAGGAAGTCAAAACTCTTAAGCAAATGATTCAATAATGAGTCAATGACATACATAACACTATGCAACAATAAGAATTTTAAAAGCATATAACTGGAGAATGATTAATAGTTATCACACTTTACCACACCTCCTTGTCTGCAGGGTGAACATTACTATACCTGCTCCCCCTGGATTGTTGTAACCATTCTTGATCAGGGTTACCACACCTCTTTGCCTGCTCATCTTTTCCTCCCCCTTTTTGACTTCAGCAAATAGCTAGCAGGGTTCTGAATTGCTGGAACAGTGTTTGACATGCTCCCCCTCAACTGATGCATCATCTTGAAGAGTCTTCATTTTTCTGAAGAACAATTCTATCTGCAAAGACACAAAATAATTTGCAACAAAATGAGGAGCAACTGAAGCTATACCAGGTTTAACATTCTCAACTCAAACTTGAAGGTGTTAAACTTTGCTTCATCTAGTGGTTTAGTGAAGATGTAAGCCACTTGCTTGTCGGTTGCGACAAACTCAAGGTTGATATCTTCACATTCCACATGCTCCCTAATGAAATGATATCTGATTTCAATATGCTTAGTCCTGCCGCGGGAGACATGATTCATAGCAATTGAAACGACACTAGTAGAATCACAAAATAAGGAACTTCTATTTATCTGAAGGTTGTAGTCCTGGAGCTGATGCTGGATCCACAACAACTGAGCACAACAACTACCTGCTGAGATGCACTCTGACTCTGCAGTTGAAATAACAATAATGGTCTGATTCTTACTGCTCCAGGAAACTAGTCTTCCACCCAGGAATTGATAGGTGTCAGAAGTGCTCTTTTAGTCCTCTTTGCAGCCTGCAAAGTCTGCATCTGAATAGCCAGTTAGTTCAAACTCCTCATTCCTAGGGTACCACAGGCCAAGATCTGGTATGCCCTTAAGATACCTCAGAATTCTCTTTGCAGCAGAGTAATGAGATTCTTAGGGGCAAGCCTGATACCTAGTACAAACACATGTAACATACATGATGTCTGACATACTAGCAGTTAGATAGAGAAGAGAACCAATTATCCTCATATACAAAGTCTCATTAGCTGGTTTCCCTCCCTCAATTTTGCATATGGGCATACTTGATCCCATGAGAGTTCTCATGGTGAAGGAATTTTCCATACCAAATTTCTTTATTAACTCCCTAGTGAACTTAGACTGGGATATGGATAAGTCAACATCAGTCTGTCTCACTTAGAGACCCAAAAAAAACTTAAGTTCACTCATACTGCTCATCTCAAACTTCTCCTCCATAAGTTTGACAAACTTCCTGCATATGTTGTCATCAGTAGATCCAAAGATGATGTCATCTACATAGATTTGAACTAGGATGATCTTACCTTTAGATTCCCTCAGGAATAGAGTCTTGTCTATCTTCCCTCTTGAGAATTTGTTCTCAATGAGAAAGCTAGACAAGGTCTCACACCATGCTCTAGTGACTTGCTTTAGCCCATATAGAGCTTTCCTAAGTCTATAAATAGAATCAGGTGAGTTAGGAAATACAAAACCTGAAGGCTGCTGATGGAGACCAGCCCAGATCGGGTCGTCGCAAAAGTGCCCGACGACGCACCCGACCGGATCTTTATCGGCTTGAGTCGGCATATCACGTTGTGTTATGATATAAAGTGTGTACGTTTTTTTTGTGAATGAAATTATATATATATATACATTTATAAATATATATATATATATATATAACGTTTTTTTAAAAAAAAAAAAAAAAAAAAAAATATATTATTTAATATATATATATATATGATCAGGTATATATATATATGTATATTTAGTCGTTCGGTTAGGTCAAGTGCAGATCAGCTCCGCACTGTTCTTCTTTCCCCGGTCCGCCCGACGCCGACCTTCCATCTCGCGATCCAGAGCCGCAGGAGTCCTAACTGGCGGAAGCTCCAGCCCCACGAAGCTCCCGCATCGTCAGGTTCTCCAACCGCCTCCCGATCTACACGTTTCCGCCCCTCCAGAGCCCGCAACCGTCGATCCAGCCTCATGGCCCGACCGCAACTGATCCCGCTTCGCCGCAACCGCCGGGGCTGAACTTCCACGATTCTACTCCACCATCGTGAGGAGGAAGTTCCCTGCTATCCGTTATGGTGATTTCCCGTTTCCTTGTAACCCTATAAATAGGGATTTCTGTAATTTGCTTTTGGGTTTGGTTGAATGTTGAACTTAACATTGCTGTGAGATTTGGTTTTTCCGTGAACTGCTCTGTAAGGGTTAAAGTGTTTTTTGCTGCTTCTGTCGAAGAGATCTGTGTTTGTTTCCTATCTGAGATTATTGATTTGAATCCCTGTTTGAGAGTTGTAGAGTGATCGTTGATGGAAAATTTTTGCTTGGTTTCTGTGAGTGAGATTAGGATAGTTTTCTTAAATTCCAGTTCGCTTCCCAGTTTGAAGAAGAAGAAAAAAAAAACAGTGGACTGTTTTAGTTGTAGATTCCGTGAACAGTAATCAGTAACATTAATTGCTATTTTGCTGTTTGTCATTGCTTCATTGTGAGGAACTTATTGTAGGTGAATGTTATTTGCTTCCCGGAGAGAAGAAAGTTAAATTTCTTGTGTTAGAGATTTCGTGGAACCACCTTGTGCGAGCGAGATTTCGTGGAACCACTTGAGCGTGAAGTGCGAGTGAATTTTAGGCTTGTTTAGTTTGTGGCTCCTTACTTTGTTGAGTGATTCCGTGGAACCACCTCGTGTGAGGGAGTGTTAATTTCCGTGGTGCCCGTGTGCGAAAGCGGCCGACCTCGGAGTGGAAGTCGAAGGTGACGGGGAACTCCTCGCGTGATCGCCTTCGACTGCGGATACGGAAAGACGACTCTTTCCGTGGGTAACTTGCTTCTATCCCTTTATTTGTGTGTGTCTCTATTTTCTCTTAGGAGTTAGACTCATTGCTGGGTGTCGTCAAATTTTGTCAGCAAACGCTACGTCGAGAACTCCAAACGGGAACGTATTTGGAGTTCACGATTTCCGTTTTGGCTGCAACAACGGGAACGGAACGAAGTTGCGAGTTTCCTTCCCTGGATTTAAATTGAACCCTCAATTTAAGAAAATCTTTTCTTTAAAGCAAAATAGCATTTCTCGTGTTTGATAAAAGTTGTTTAGAATTCATAATCCGCGCAACATCCGCTTCAATTGCTTGCTTAAGAAAAAAAAAATATAATATTTCGTTGCATATAATTAGGGTTTCCTAGAAATAGCCGACAGGTGCGTAAATCCTACGCACCGTCCTGCATCAATTTGGTATCAAAGCGAGGTTCCAAAAACTTTCTAAGTTTTGGGATCCGCCCTGTGTAGAATAGGAACCCACATAACTTTTAAATATATTTTCAAAAAAAAAAAAGAGATTATATTTTTTTTATCATCATTGCACTTATTTACTTGCATGCATTTGCGTAGTGGTAGGTTAGTGAGTATGAGTTCACAACACCACAATTCACCACCTGAACACCTCCACGAGGTAAACCCGGAAATGCGTCGAGTTGAACATGGTGAACCGAGTCGAGGGATCGAAGGGAATGAACCACCCCCGTGGTTTGTACCTTTTGCCCACCAAATGGCAACGATAACTGAAAGTGTTTACCAAATGAGAGAAGGTCTAGCAAACCTTAGTGTCAGGGTAAATAGCTTAGAAGTACCACCTCGAGCGTCAATGCCCCCTTTAGCTAGAGATGAGCATTCAGTGCGACCCCATTATGAGGCTCCCCCTCCATATGGAGAGAGGTCTGCACTTAGGAGAAACCCTCTTTTCGAGGAGGAGATTAGAAATCCCATAGATAGATATGAGCCTGAGTATAATCAAGGCAGGAATTTCCAGAGAAATTTTCCTGAAACCCCACGTGAGCCTTTCCTAGGTACGCGAGATCATTATCAGGAGAGACCCTATAATGACGTAGCTAGAGAAGAACGTCCACGAGACCATCGTAGGCCTATACCGGCCATGCATCGTGATGATTGACCGAGAGATTGGCATCGACCGCCACCCCCACGGCGTCGAGACCATCGTGATCCTTACGACGATGAGTACGACTATCCTCCCGGGATAGGCGACCGGATCTTACACGTGTAGTGAAATTAGAGCCGCCACTTTATGATGGATCTATGGATCCCAAGGTCTTTTCAGACTGGGTTATAGACATAGAGACCTACTTTGATTGGTATCGTATGACGGAAGATCAGAAGGTTCAGTTTGCCAAGATGAGATTATCTGGGCGAGCGAAAATCTTTTGGATAGGTGAGGAGCGTATTATAGAGAGGAATGGACGCCCTCCCATTACACACTGGGCCCACATGAAAGCCATATTGGAAGAGCAGTACATTCCCCAGCACTACCAGATCCGTCTACGAGACGAGCTGACGTCTCTACGTCAAGGGTCCAAATCAGTTTCTGATTATTTAGCTGAGATGAAGGATCTTACGATTAGGTGCAACGTAGTCGAACACCCACGAGATACATTATCTAAATTTAAGTGTGGACTGCGATCTGAGATTCGCGATGAGTTGATTCGATATGGTCACTATTCCTTCGCTGAGACTGTATCCATCGCCATCGATATAGAGGAGCATCAGAAGAGAACCTCCCGGTTCAAACCTCAAAGTAAAGCAAACACTACTCATAAGAAAGATGAATGGAAAGGTAAGGAGAGTGTCTCAAAGCCCACCTCGACCTTTACGAGAGATCCTAAAGGAAAAGCCCCCATGGGAACTGTGACCCATTCACAGATCCGATGTTATGAGTGCCAACAGATGAGCCATATATCTAGGGATTGTCCTAAGAGGAGAGGCACATTAGTTATTCATGAGGTGACTGAGGAGGATGAGCCTATAGAAGAAGTTGGAGTCGAGAGGGACTCGCACATTTTGAATGATGAAGTGTATGGTACGCCTAGTGATGAGGAGATAGATCCCGGCGTCCTAGTGGTGAGATGCATGTTATCTACACCAAAGGAATCAGCCGATTATTGGCGGACGAACATCTTCCAAGCCTACTTCAAGGCAGGGGAGAAAGTGTGTCGTTTAGTAGTAGATAGCGGGAGTTGTATGAATGTGATAGCTGAGACAGCATTAGCCCGCATGGGACTCACTGCTGAGCCGCACCCTTCCCCATTCCAGGTAGCTTGGGTTACCAAGACTACCGTATCTGTGGCTAGGAGATGTTTAGTACCCATCACTATCGGACCATATACCGATAAGATTTGGTGTGATGTTATGCCTATGGATGTGTGCCACGTATTACTTGGGAGACCTTGGTTGTATGACCGAGATGTACTCATACATGGCAGGTCCAACACATGCTCCTTTCTACTAGACGGAAAGAGAGTAGTGTTGAACCCGGTGCGACCCACAGCACCAACATCCCGCACGAGTAGTAGTGCGAAGGAATCTCTTCCTCCCACTGAAAGGAAGAAGACTCTTAGCATTATACGAGGCGCTGATTTCCATTGAGAGAGCTTCGATGGTGGATTTTATTATGCCTTAGTAGTTTTACAGGCATCTGACGGACTAGAGAGGTACGAGTCTATTCCTATACCTGCTAGGAGACTCTTAGAGGAGTTCCAGGACATACACGCTGATGAGCTTCCGGCTGAATTACCTCCCATGAGATGTATTCAGCATGCGATAGATCTCGTTCCTGGAGCTTCCCTCCCACATTTACCGCATTACCGATTGAATCCTGCCGCCCATGAGGAGCTGCAGAAGCAGATCGGAGAATTACTTGATAGAGGCTTTATCCGTCATAGCCTTAGTCCATGTGCGGTGCCTGCCCTCCTTGCCCCGAAAAAGGATGGTACTTGGCGTATGTGCGTTGACAGTCGTGCTGTCAACAAAATTACTGTGAAATACCGGTTCCCAATACCTCGACTGGATGACATGTTGGACATGTTGACTGGGGCCACGATCTTTTCTAAGATCGACCTTCGTAGTGGTTATCACCAGATTCGCATTCGCGAAGGAGACGAGTGGAAGACTGCCTTCAAATCGAAGGATGGCCTTTATGAGTGGCTTGTGATGCCCTTCGGGTTATCCAATGCCCCTAGTACTTTCGCTCGGATGATGACCCAGGTCTTTAGACCCTATATTGGGAAGTTCGTAGTGGTTTATTTCGACAACATTTTGATATATAGTCGGACTGAGGATGATCACTTGATTCACCTACATACCATTTTTGAGCTCCTGCGAGCCGAACGACTGTATATCAACTTGAAGAAGTGTGTTTTTTTGGCTGAGTCCGTCATCTTTCTTGGATATATAGTGAGCTCCGCTGGCATCACTATGGATCCCGAGAAAGTTCGAGCGATTCGTGAGTGGCCGACCCCTCAGAACATTCACGATGTCCGTAGCTTTCACGGACTAGCCACATTTTATCGTCGATTCATTAAGAACTTCAGCACGATTATGGCACCCATCACTGAATGTACGAAAAAGGGAAGTTTTCAGTGGACATCATCGGCAGCTAGAGCCTTTGAGATTATCAAGGATAAGATGTCCACTGCACCTGTTTTGAGACTCCCTGATTTCAGTCAGGTATTCGAGGTATCTTGTGATGCCTCAGGAGTTGGGATAGGAGGTGTACTTAGTCAAGAGGGTCACCCCGTGGGATTTTTCAGTGAAAAACTCTCAGGCCCGAAGCTGAATTATTCCAACTATGAGCGCGAGTTCTATGCGATTGTACAGACGTTACGTCATTGGAGGCACTACTTGTTGCCTCAGGAGTTTGTCCTCCACTCTGATCATCAGGCGTTACGTTATATCAATTCGCAGCAGAAGTTGAACCCTCGACAGGCTAAGTGGGTATCTTATTTGCAAGAATACACCTTCGTTCTCAAACACTGTAAGGGAACGGAGAATAGGGTTGCCGACGCCCTTAGTCGAGTCACCCTTGTATTATCACAGATGCGTACTCAGGTGATAGGATTTGAGCGTGTCAAGGATGATTATTCTAGTTGTCCTGATTTTAGCGGTATCTATGATGCGATACGTTCAGATCCTCATCACGATGAGACTGATTATCTGATTCGAGACGGATATTTGTTTCGTGGGACCCGTCTGTGTATTCCCCGCACCTCGTTACGAAATTTCATTGTATGGGAATTACATGGCGGAGGCTTAGGTGGACATTTTGGACGCGATAAGACGATAGCCTTAGTAGAAGAGCGCTTTTATTGGCCCGGGATGAAGCGGGTTATCGCTCAGATTGTCAGTAGCTGCCGCACTTGTCAGGTAGCGAAGGGCAATAAACAACCCGCTGGATTATATACACCTTTACCGGTCCCCAGTATTCCTTGGGACGATGTTAGCATGGATTTTGTGCTTGGGTTGCCGCGCACTTTTAGGAAACATGATTTCATACTTGTTGTGGTTGATCGGTTCTCTAAAATGGCGTACTTCATCCCTTGTAACAAAACCGATGACGCCTCTCACATAGCCCGTATTTATTATAAGGAGGTTGTCGCACACCGAGGAATACCCAAGACTATCGTTACTGATCGAGACGTTAAGTTCACCAGCTATTTTTGGAAGTCACTCTGGAAACTTTTAGGTACTAAACTTCTATTTTCGACCGCTTATCATCCGCAGACCGACGGTCAAACTGAAGTTGTGAATAGAAGTTTAGGAAATTTATTGCGCTGTTTGGTAGGAGATCACCAGGGAAATTGGGATCTTATTCTTCCACACGCCCAGTTAGCGTACAATAATTCGAAGAATAGATCCACGGGTTTATCACCTAATGAGGTTGTTCATGGTCACACTGCACGAGTGCCGTTAGATTTAGCACCACTACCACACACCTTTAGGACTAGCCAGTTTGCACATGAGTATGCATTGCATCTGCATGACTTGCATAAAGAAATTGAGCGGAAGTTGCATAGTACTTATGATCTTTACGCAACTCAAGCAAACAAGCACAAGAGAGCTACTAGTTTTAAAGAGGACGACTTAGTGATGGTTCGGCTAAATCCAGAACGGTTACCATCGGGAACCGTAAAGAAGCTAGCTGACCGTAGAACTGGACCCTTTAGAGTGGTGAAACGGATTGGGCAGAATGCGTATGAACTTGAGATGCCTTCCGTTTGGGGAGCAAATCCTGTTTTTAACGTAGCCGATCTGACTTTATTTCACGATTACCCGCATGAGTCTGTAGATTTTTCATTGTCTTCTCCTCCATTTGATTCTTCTGGGTTGGTGAGTGAGAGTGAGGAGCCACATTCAGGACATACCGATACTCATTTCGTTACTGACACGTCCACTGCAGTTTCTCCCATTTTCACTGACAGCTTACAGGTCGAGCATGAGATACCAGATGAGTCTACTTTACCAGTTGCCAGAGCTACTGATCGACTTCCGCGACAGATTTTAGTTCCCGAGCAGATATTGGATGACGAGACAGTGACCACTACTGATGGTGGTTTTCAGAGATACTTGGTTCGTTGGCATGGCAGACCAGAGACCGAGACCAGTTGGATCTTGGCCGAGGAATTACAGCGCATGGATGCAGATCTTCTACAACAATACCGCTCGGAGCACTCACCAGAGATGAGTGATTTCGAGAGGGGGAGAGTTGATGGAGACCAGCCCAGATCGGGTCGTCGCAAAAGTGCCCGGCGACGCACCCGACCGGATCTTTATCGGCCTTGAGTCGGCATATCACGTTGTGTTATGATATAAAGTGTGTACGTTTTTTTTTGTGAATGAAATATATATATATATATATATATACATTTATAAATATATATATATATATAACGTTTTTTTAAAAAAAAAAAAAAAAAACAAATATATTATTTAATATATATATATATATATGATCAGGTATATATATATATGTATATTTAGTCGTTCGGTTAGGTCAAGTGCAGATCAGCTCCCGCACTGTTCTTCTTTCCCCCGGTCCGCCCGACGCCGACCTTCCATCTCGCGATCCAGAGCCGCAGGAGTCCTAACTGGCGGAAGCTCCAGCCCCACGAAGCTCCCGCATCGTCAGGTTCTCCAACCGCCTCCCGATCTACACGTTTGTTTGCTGCACATGGTATAAAACCCGATCTACACGTGTAGTCACCATTCAGAAAGGCTGACTTTACGTCCATCTGGTAAACCTTGAATCCCTTGTGAGTAGCATATGCAAGGAACAATCTTATGACCTCCAATCTTGCTACAAGGGCAAAAGTTTGATCAAAATCAATGTCTTCTTCCT
Organism: Platanthera guangdongensis; assembly: GCA_039583875.1. Taxonomy (NCBI): domain Eukaryota; kingdom Viridiplantae; phylum Streptophyta; class Magnoliopsida; order Asparagales; family Orchidaceae; genus Platanthera; species Platanthera guangdongensis. The sequence goes on along the minus strand of CM077147.1, from coordinate 7,295,578 downwards.
GCATATATCCCTTAGCTACTAATCTTGCTTTGTTCTTAATTATAATGTCATTTTCATCAAGTTTGTTTCTGTAAATCCACTTGACTCCAATGACATTATGTCCATGAGGTCTGAGAACCAGCTTCCAGACATTGCATCTTTTGAACTGGTTCAGTTCCTCTTGCATAGCTACTATCCAGAATTGATCTATGTTGACCATCCTTCAAACTTCTTTGGTTCCACTTGTGACAGGAAGTTTGCATACATAGTTGTATTCAGATTTTTTGCTTCTGGTCAATATACCTTAGCTGGCTTCACCAATGATTTGGTGTGCAGGATGGTCTCTTAAATTCCTGATTGCTGTAGACAATCTTCTTTCAACAGCAGCTTCAGGAACAACTCCTTGTTGATCATCATCTGCTCCAAGTGAGTTTGGTGGACCTTCTGGAATATCCACTTCATTTTGGATAGCTGGTTCTGCTTCCTTGATGGTCAGACTATCCATCATCTGTTCTGTACCTACAGTACTGGAAGAGGAGCTTGGCAGCTCCCTGTTAATCATGGTGGACTCATCAAAGACTACATGTACAGATTCTTCTACACCTCGTTTTGCAAGTTGTAGATCCTATAAGCTTTGCTATGATTGTTGTACCCAATAAAAATCTCATCAAAGGACTTGACAGCAAACTTAGGCTTCATTTGGTTCGGCGTTTTGCCGCTCCGTTTGGGGCAAACGCCGCCGGAAGGCGGGTAAACAAATGAACCTCCGGCGGCGTTTGCTCCGTTTGCACCCGCCCGCCTTGAGAAACACCCCAAAAAGCTCCGTTTGGAGAAGTCACCTCCCCCCTCCGATTCGAACACTCCGTTTCCACCCGCCGGATCGATCCGCCACCGCCGAACCAAATGAAGCCTTAGTTATATAGGACTTTCCATTATGAAGCACATAACATTTACTACCAAAGATTCTGAGATAGCTCAGATTTGGTTTTCTGCCTTTCAAGATCTCAGAGGGAGTTTTCTTGTGCCTCTTGGTGATAGAGGCTCTGTTGAGAACATGACATGCAGTGTTGACTGCCTCAGCCCAGAAATATTCTGGGAGAGATGTGTCACTCAACAGGGTCCTACCAGCCTCTACGAGACTATGAGAGTTCTATTTTTCCTCTCAACAATCCCATTTTTCTGGGGTGTTCTAAGTGAAGAGAATTCTTGATGAATCACATGCTCTTCACAGAACCTTGTCATGCTATCACAATGAAATTCAGTCTCATGGTCATTTCTGATTTTGACCACAGAGCTGTTAAACTCATTCTGAATTTGCATGACAAACTTAATGAAGATATCAAGAGTTTCATACTTTCTCTTGAGGAAAAACACCCAAGCAAATCTGGAAAAGTCATCAACCACCACAAGGGTGTAGACCTTCCTACCAAGACTATGAACTGACATAGGACCAAACAAGTCCATATGCAGGAGGTATATGCTCCTCACAGAATCTTTGATCCCAATACCCTTGAAGGAAGCTTTTGACTGCTTGCCCTTTTGACAAGCAGAGCAAATGCTCTCTTTCGAGCACTTCACATTGGGACGTGAGCCCTATGAACATGCAGTGGTGGTTGCGCATATACAGACTCGGGTCCCTCAAATAGAGGAGATGCGTAGCGACGATGACATGAATAAAACACATCTTTACCATCATAAGGTCGTGGAGAAGTGTAATGTTGATAACGTGAGGACCTCTCATCGTGGTAGTCATCTCTAACATAATGAAATCGACTTGAAGGGTCGACACGATCCCTGAAAGTGGTGTGTCGCACAGGAGAGTAATCATAGTAATAATAATAAGGGTGTCTCTCCAATAACAGCGAGGGATATCAATAATGGTACAACATAGTACAAACCCTATAGACTCAATAAATGTGTATTAAACTAAAACACGAACTTGCTCTGATACCAATCAGATGCAGCACAAATCTACAGGTGGCTGGGGACCGAAGCCCAAACACTACATGTCATGCAAGCGATCACACAATGAATGCAATATATCTACGACGACCCTAAAATGACATGCAAGCATACATGCACCCTAATCAAATGTCGACTTAATGCGCATGCAAATGATTTAGTCCAACTGTAATTCAGCCACAAACAATTAATTAAGATAAATATTTCAAATAATTGCACAGTTCACAAAATTAAATGTAGAAACAACAAGTTAAAATCCACAACTAATTGAGGCACAATTAATTGAAGCATATAACGAATAAGACCGGCAAATCACGAGATATCACAATATTAAAATGCAAATATAAGGTAGCATCCTACGAAACATGTGTACAAATGCACAATAATAGAAAACAATAATTCCAAATAACGACTCACACACGTAGGCGGCGAAGATGACGTTTGTTGGAGGGACTCCAAAGGCGTAGCAAATGGGAAAATGCGCCGGGAGTGGAGTTCTAGGCTGATGGTGGCTTGAGGGGTTAGATAGTGGCTGATTAGGAGGAGATAATGGTTGTAGGGGTTCACGGTGGAGGGGATTTAGGCTGATAGGGCTCGGTTGGGGGTTTTGGGGAAGGGACTGGTTACTTTGGGTGGAATCCACAACAAAAGGGAAACATGAAGAAGATGGGTCGGGGTTGGTGGCTTATGGGAAGTAGGAAGCGGTGGTTAGGGCCGACTGGAGGAGGATCAGCCTTAGGTAGAGGCGGCGAATGGCTAGATGAGGGGAGGCAGGGTGGAACTTGGCTGGCAGACTAACGGGGAGGAGTGTTCGAAGCTTCCGACGCTGGAGGGTTGATGGGAGGAAGAGGGAGGCTTCGAGTGGCGGGCTGGATGAGGGGGTAGCATAGGGGCTTTGGTTTTCAGGAGGTGGAGGGTTGATCGGAGAGGAAGAGGGAGGCGGAGGAGGGCTTGCCTGGAGTCGCACAAGGCGGGTATTTTTCGGCGTCGCACCAGAGGGGACCGAGCTGTTCCTGCAATTTTGCAAAACCAACGATAACCTCCCAGCCAAACCTAAGTGTATAAATAATCATAACTAAATTAGAGCACCCAGATCGGACGGCTCAGAATGTCTGAGCCGATCGGGTGTCAAAACAACTCGTAAACATAAAATAAATACATGAAATCGACTCGAAACAATCATCCAGATGCATCTGTGGACTCAGATCATCCAAATGAGTAGCGGATCACCGCGATCTCCATCAGTAAGCCATTAATTTGTGCAATGGAATAGCTATTCACAAGTACACTGACACATGCTCGGGGTCCAATTTTCGGTAAAAAACATAGACTCTCTTGCTCATATGAATTATAAAACTTAAACCACTCGACGAAATTTAAAACCAAAAGCATCTTGGATTCCTCTAAAAAACACAATAAAATCCCTAATAAAATGTTTTCATGGAGTTTTGATGATACTTCACTTTTGCACAAATCAATCATCCTAAGTCAATTTCTAGAGATCCATGTTAGGAACTAGATGAGATTTGAGGGAGAAGGAGAGATTTCTAGGGTTTGAGAGGAGGCTAGAAGATTACCTTTGATAATACTTGCATGATCCCCTCCAATAGAGGATCCGGGTACATTTATACCCGGACCAAGACCGGCGGCCAAGGGGGCCGGCCGGCCCCAATTGGGGCTGAACCGGGTGGGTTCAACCCCGAAGTCCGCCTTTTAGAAAGTGGGGGCTGAACCAGTTGGTTCAGCCCCGTTGTCGCCTTCGGATCCGTCCGGGGGCGTAACATTCCCCGCCCCATCAAGACCCAGCTTGTCCTCAAGGTGGGAATCTGGTGGCTCCGTCCGTCCCCTCAGGTCTACCCAAGCCACGTCACGCCCTTGTCCCTGCAGCCTCTCCAAACAGCAAAGAGAGCCCCCCGGCACTGGTGAGATGTTGATTCCCTGCAGACAGTACTCTCTCCCACCCTTAGCAAACTCCATAGTGAACTTCTCCCAATCCAGAGTCACCCTACCCAGCTGTCGCAACCACTGGGCCCCCAGAATCACCTCATCCCGGATGTCCTCCTTCAAGCCGGAAATAAAACAACTTGTTAACGTCCTCTCGCCCCACTGCACCCGGTTGGCCAACCGTTCAAACTCGGTTCGATACTCCATCACCGTCCCTTTCTGACGCAATTTCTGAAGAAGAGCCTCGAAGTCTTCATACTCAAGTGGACCAAAGCGGGCGATGAATCCGTCGACAAACTCGTGCCATGGCGCGTGATCCCGTCCCCGGAGGAACCATTGGGTCCACTGGTATGCGTCCTCTTCAAGGTGGAAGGACGCCAACTTTACCCACTGTGCCTCTGGTATCTCCTGATAACTGTAAAATAACTCTGCCTTTTGGACCCATTCGAGTGCATCTCCTCCTTTGAACTTGGGGTAGTTCATACGGGTAACCTTCGGCGGCAGATAGGCGCGTGGTAGTTGGTGCCCGGGTCCTCCGTACTCTTGCCCGTGTCCAAGCGGTTGTCGTCGATCAGCGGCCACGTGTGGGTACCCCCAATCCCCTCCATAGGGGTTCCCCAAGACTGGCGGCCTAAACTCCCATCTGCCTCCTCCCCTTCCGCCCGCGACGTGTCCTGGTTCTCCTGGAATAGGGAGGAGCCCATCACGAGGTGGGCACCCCATCCTGTTGGGTCGTTGGTCCTCCTGGAGGTCTTCACGGTAAGGAGGAAAATCCAAGGCAGACGCGGCGATGCCGCCAAACTGGGTTGCCTCGGACCAAGCTTGTGGTCGTCGTGAGCCTCCTACCCTTCCGCTGTCAATTCCAAGCCCCCCATTGAGGCTAGAGGCCCGATCGTCGTGCCCCGACGCTGGAGTAGGGAGGGGAAGCTGGACTGCGTTGGTCTCGCCCACAACAGCTTTTCCTTTAAGGTGTTGAGTTAACATATTTTTAAGCTCGTCCATGCGGGCGTCCAATTTCTCTTCGAGACGTTGTTCCGATGCCGTTAACTTATCGGTGAGGGCTGCCACGGTGTCAGTCAGCCCGGTGTAGTTTTCTTCGAGATGTGCGAGCCGATTGGAGTCTTCTTGGGTGCGAGTCACCATGGTGGAACCCCGGGGCGTGCGTGAAATAACAACAATTGGAGGCGGTGGCCTCTGGATGCCGCAATCGGATGCACTGGATGCACTGGATGCCGCAATCGAATGCAGCACTGGAAGCAACAGCCGGTCGGCGGATGCAGAGCGGCGGAGGCCGCAGGATGCGAGCGGGAATCGACGCCGGGATGCGAACGGGATGCGAGCAGGATGCGGCAAAGGCAGCAGGCAGCGGGATCGACGCCGGGATTTGTCGTTGAAGACGACGCGGAATCGGCGTAGGGAGTCGACGCGGGAGCGATGCGCGGGGGTCGACGCGGGATCGATGTCGGGACTCGTCGCTGTGCAGCGGGTGGAAACGAAACCGGGCAGAGCCTGGATGCGAGCCGGAAGGAAAAAAAGATTTTGGGAGGAAGAATCCTCTGATACCAAATGTTAGGAACTAGATGAGATTTGAGGGAGAAGGAGAGATTTCTAGGGTTTGAGAGGAGGCTAGAAGATTACCTTTGATAATACTTGCATGATCCCCTCCAATAGAGGATCCGGGTACATTTATACCCGGACCAAGGCCGGCCGGCCAAGGGGGCCGGCCGGCCCCAATTGGGGCTGAACCGGGTGGGTTCAGCCCCCGAAGGCCGCCTTTTAGAAAGTGGGGGCTGAACCAGTTGGTTCAGCCCCGTTGTCGCCTTCGGATCCGTCCGGGGGCGTAACAATCCATCACCACCATTAGACTTGTGTAGAATACTTCAAGAATTCCTAAGAAACTTTGGCTGATAATAAAACTTTTATTTTTCTGCTCAGTGCTCACTACTACCAAATGTCCTTCTCCTGTCATATGAGCCAGCTTTGATCAAGGAAGTTTTTTTTACTTGATAAAAAGTTGATGATTTACGTGATATAATTTAAATAATTTTATTGATAATCATTATAATTAATTATATACTATTTTTTATTGTCCCTCGCTTTATAAAATGAATTCCAATTCCTTTCCTCCAATTACGCCTAAACGAACGGAATCTCATATTTTTTGGTGTAGTAAGGCTGCAAGAGTCCGAGCGGGTTGGTTGAAGTAGAGAGCCGCGTCAGGGATCTTATGAGATCGTAAAGTAACATTAAAACTTAAGGGCAAGTTTTACCATACTACAATTAGACCAGCCATACTCTATGGTTCTGAGTGTTGGGCAGTGAATTGTGTACATGAGCAAAAAAAATGGGAGTTGCCGAGATGAGAATACTTAGGTGGATGTGTGGACACACGAGACTGGATAAAATTCGGAATGAATGTATCAGGGATAAGACAGGAGTAGCACCAATTGCAGAGAAGATGCGAGAAGCTCGATTAAGATGGCTTGGACACGTACAAAGGAGACCATTAGAGGCACTTGTTAGGCGTTGTGAGAGTCTACTCACTAGGCATGTTAAACGGGGGGGGGGGGGGGGGGGGGTAGACCAATAAAGACTTAGAATGAAACTATAAGGAAAGAAATGACGTACGTAGGCATTAGTGAGATTATGACAAAAGATAGTGGAGTAAAGGCATAATGGTGACAAAGGATCCATATAGCCGACCCCACCATAGTGGAATAAAGGCTTGAGTGTTGTTGTTGTAAGGCTGCAAGAGTTTTGAATTCTCATAAATATTATATCAACAATAAATGAAATCGGAAGATAAATTATAACAATAAATATTAGTTTAGCCTGGCGCAACGGTTTAGGTGCTGTCATATGACATTGAGATCATGGGTTAGAGTCCCGGAAGCAGCCTCCTGCAAAAATGCAGGGTAAGGTTTGCCTATATTTCATCCTTGTGGTGGGACCCTCGTGGTGCAAGGATGCTTTGTGCACTGGGATGCTCTTTTTATTATTTTTATCTAAACTGATTTAGAGAGTGATGGAATTTTGTTTATTCTAATGAGTTTGATAGTTGACCGGATGCTGCAAATCTGTGATTGGTTCAAGCTCCAGTTAAAGTTTAAAGGGCAATGAAGTACATAGACAAGTTCTATATTCATATAAAACTTAAGATTCTCGAAAAGAGGGTATGGAGGAATTCTATGAAGGATTTTACAACTTAACTTTAAACTTGAAAATTTTCAAGGGACGGAGCCTATCTCTAACTCTTAGACTCGACAAATTTGTGATGACACAAAACCTACAATTCGTCTTAGGTTCACAAAAAAAAAAAACAACGCCTATTGCTCGACCCCATTTTGGAGAAATTTTCGGTGCTACGAACCTCAAGCCTGACCATTTTTTCCCGTATATTGACTCATGAAAATGTTACTCAGAACGGACCATTTTGAATTTTTATCCAGGATGAGTTAAAATTCTAGTTCCACCACTAATTTCATGAGCATAAAAAATACCTATAGAAATGTTTCACTTACTGTAACAATAGAGTGACTTTATTCTGTGCCGGCCAAGAAACTATAACAATTGCGGCATTACCAAACAAAAAATATTATTTGGTTAAGACAATGGAAACAACAAGAATCAAGCTAGGGCTTCCTTCCCCATGATAAAGCTTGGAAGTTTCACCATGGACATTCTTTTATTTATCTTAAATAAGCTGTTGATTTTAACATCACCCACATAAACAAGAGCCATGCACAGGAAAGTGGGAAACACATGTTACTCAATAAAATGTAATAAATCCATAATAGCACTTGCAAGGAGGAAAAAATGAAAATTGCAAAAACAAAAAAAGGATTATGGTTGGTGTAAAAAGAACTCACCATAAAAGACAGCAGGCCCGTAAGAATGCTGCAGATAAGAAGTAATGAGAGAAAAATATAATTAGAGAACTGTAGTGAGTAAAAGTTGAAATGCACGCAGCAATGCATGGACATCATGCCAGGTATCTATCAATGATGTAGCATTATGGAGGAATTTAACATTAGCCCATGCTTATGCTTTTTACAATTACCTGGAGACAGACCAGATTGGATTCCAACTCTCTGGATGAACTGAAAGATAATACCAAGTCAAAATGAAATTTACTGCTACAAACGGAGAAATGATCTGTCAAAACACTTACAGTCGCTCATAGATAAGCAAATTTTCTTATGAGGTACAAATCGCCCACTAGGAGTTATCATGCTAGACAATAAAAGAGTAAACTGAATAATTATATGAGACAAACCAAAATAATCACACAAATAGCAAGGATCAACGTCATAACCACATCTAATATTTATGGTTATAAAAAATAAATTATACCTAATGCTTGGAGGCTTGTATGGATATTCAGGTGGAAATTTTATTTTGCCATAATAGTCTCCACCTATAGGTTAAAACAAATAAGATGGCACACAGACACCAAGAAAAATAAAGTCACTAAAAGAAATAATATTTTTAAGAGAATTTAATGATGAAAATAATAATATAAGGAGTTTGATTACCTTGAAACGGTGTTCCTGCACTTCCCTCAAGAACATAATCTGGGAGGAGATTAAATTTATCAGTACCAAGCATGGTCACAAAGGTAGAAGGATAAGTTATAAAGAAAGAAAAATAAGCTCAAGTTCAACAAGCCAACTACCAGTTAACCAAAAACATTTCACAAATAAAGCAGCGATGCCGAATTTCAAACTTAAGCTAAATATTGAATTAACTACAATTATGTCCAATTCTTCAAGACTCGCCAAATTCAAAGATAATGTCTGCTTGGTGCATAACTGTTTTTCTCATGAGTGTGCCACAACAAAATTCTATGATGATTATATCTTAATATATAACCAAGTAATATAATTATCTTATTATTTATCAAATATAATAAACAATTCATAAAAACTCTTTTATAAAAGTAATATAAAGCACCTTCTAAGCAAACTAATTTTTCAACTTTTATCCAGATGAACGTCTTCTTGCAACAGCTAAAGAAAACATCTTTAAACTAGTGAAGAAACAAGCTGCAGAATACATTACTAATAAATTAAGCCTAAAAGCTAGCCACTAGCAAATGCACTGCTGATTAAAACTGTTACAGAGTACTGAGATTTAATAAAACCAAAATAATAGACTGATTTGCTCCCCAAAAGTGATGCAGGAGAGGTGTGTATCAAAAAGTTTATATGTAGTGTTACAAGAAAATTTGACAACAAAGGTTGTGCAGCACGAGTCTAAAGGTGGTCCTAAAATCTAGATGTAATGCAAGTGATCACACGATGAATGTGATGTGCCTATGATGACCCGAGAATATCATGCAAGCATACATGCGATCCAATAAAATATGAATTTAAGTATAGACGCAAATGCAATTAAACAGTCCGAGTTAATTTGCAATAAGCAATTAATTAAAATAAGTACAAGCCAAACACATTCGTTCACAGCAAATTCAATTTGGAGAACAAGTTTTAATTCAACAACTAATTCTAAGCACACAGTGAATACAACCTGCAAGTCAAGGGATTTCCATGGAAAACAAACATATAACATTGCATCTCAATAAATATAGCACCAAGTACACAATAATAGAGAACAGTAGACAACCAACTATAACTTACGCGTCCAGACGGCGGTTAAGCATGACAGTGACGGCGATCGGAGGGCGGCTGTAACGGAACCGTGCTGCTGGAATGTAAGGACATGGATAGTGGGCTAGTTTCAGATTTGGTGAGGCGGCTAGAGGGTGGTACCACGATAGGGATTGGCTACAGGAGGTGGCCGACTGATTTGGGGATGATATGGGACTATGGGAAGGGGAATTGGAAGGGGTCGAGTGGGATAAGGGGTTGTTGGTGGGCTGGAAGCAGAGGGAGACGGGTTGGCAGAAGGGGAAACTTGAGGAGGGGCGGCTGTAGGGTTGAGAAACAGTGAGGGGTTCGGCTACAGGGGAGGTGATAGGGAAGGAATGAGGTCTTGAAGGTAATAGGGCTGGAGGAAGGTTCAGAACGGGTGGGGAAAGGGTTTCCTGGAGGGGATTCAGTGGGGTGGCAGCAACCGGCGGGAGAAACTTTGGCGGCGGGATTTGCATCGGTTTCAGTAGAGAGTTGACAGGAGGGAACACAAGAGTTGACGAGAGGGAACACATGGGAAAGAGGAATGGGGTTGCGGCTAAGTGCTGGAGACGAAGCCACTCGGCATCACACCGAGCGGGAGGAGGCGCCGCACCTCTCTCACGACCAAAGAGCGGTTTTTCTCTAAACCACAATTCTTGATGCCTCAACTGGTCCCCTGCATGCGTATAAATAATATGATAAACCCTAAATGACTTGGGGCACTCGAATCGGACGGCCCATACCGTTCGGGCCGATTGAATGTCAAATACAACTCAAAATACATGAAATAATATATCAAAAAGTCTCGGAACGATCGTCTGGACACATCCGTGGACTCGGATTGCCCATACGAGAAACGGATCATGACAATCTCCATCAATCCTCCCATCTTGAAAGCACGCATCTCCGGTGAGTGAAAATGAACATGCTCTTGACGTAGCCATGGGAGAAGTCGCGTAAGCTCCACTTGGGAAATCCAAATAGCATCTAGACATAGATAGCAGCTCCAGTGGACAAGATCTCGCAGTGTCTCTCGCTCGCCCACGACGGTGAAGTCATATGCAATATTCTGAAGTGGCCTCCAGCAGTAGCTGGTGGCGACTCTGAACAAAAGGTATCTCCGTCTGAAAGCTGAAGAGGTGGAACTATCGATGGTACGAGGTAGACCATGTGGTGCGACTCAATGGGCTGGGGCAAGGAGGGGTCAAGCTGGGGATGAGACAAGGTGAGAGTCAATAATGGGAGTTGTCGCTCATACATGGGCGGGGAGAAAGGGTTTGCATACTCACGCTCATCAAAATAAGACATCAAATCCTTTACATTGAATACTCGGTTTGTCCCCATATTTTGAGAGATGTTAAACTCATGCATTCATACCAATCCATCGCGTGACTGTATAAGGACACATTCGACGAGTGCTTGATATTTTTGTTGTTCCCGTTGGGAACCTCTCAAATCGTAGGTGAATCATGACCTGCTCCCCAATTACAAAATTATGATCCCTCTTGTGTTGTCCTGTCGGGTTTTTATAATAATCATTGTTTATTACAATTTTGCATCGAACAAATTCATGCAGATCAAACAAATGATGCAATACATGCAATAAATATGAATCATGCAACATAGAACAGTCAAGCACAATATAGAAATGATCATACAAGCCATGCAACAAATACAAATGATTGGCGACTAACACGACTGCTATGATTGATACGACTGACTGACAAAATGCATACGCTATATAGCAATGAAAGTCCCTAAGGATGGGTGGTTTATCAAGAGGATCTTTGGGCGGGGTGTAGAAAAACTATTTAGTGTACGAAGACCACCCAGCTGACTGACCGAGGCATCGGTAGTGAGTTGCGGAATCGTGATATGCCAAATATCTCCCAAGGGATGCAAATCGTCAGGAGGTTCACCGGGTGGTGTGGATGACACCATCACTCGAAGGAATGTCATAGATGGTGACAAGAGAGAATGATTCACAAGTGTGATGGTTACCTCTCAAATGATAAAGCCCGTTAGATGGCTCACCGGGAGGTGTAAGCCAAAAGTTATCGCGTCCGTGATGACTACTAGTGTGGAGACACGGCCCATCACTAAAGTGCATGCCTTTCAGGAGGGGAAGCTTGTCAAATGAGCCTCTCAGAGACTTAATCCTGACGGAGGTCAACAATGGCATGATGGCCCTCCAAGAGGAGAGCACCAACATTGGCAATGTCCATGGGAACAAGTAAGACATCCACAACAAAGTCAATGATATCCCCATGACCCTGACAAGGGAGTGGTGGCTCATCAGGAGGTTTGACAAGGAGTTCATCAAAGCATACATCAGTGTGGCCATGAACCTCCAGATGAGTCCTATCGAAGGGTATGGTGTTCCCAAAGACAGTTGAGGCAGCCGTTAAGAGATAAACATTAGGCTCTCGGCTCACGGTCATGATGCCACTCGAGACAATGTTAAGGGGAGAGTGGGAAGAGCCTCTACTCAAGTGTGAGTCAATCGATATAGTGTCAAAAACTGGGTCCCTGTCCAAAGGGGTCACTAGGTCTAAGTGAAGTGTGAAGGATGGATATACAATCACAGTGTCACCGGGTTGCTCGTCCTCACTTATGTGACCACGCTCACTAATCATACTAGTATTACTCTTCACTTGTATCATAAGGTCATGATCAGATTCAACCTCAAGATAGAATGAGCACTGAGTCTCATCAAAATGAGAAGTATCATAATCAGGTGTCAAGTCTCTCATGACGGTGGGAGCACTACTCAACGCATCAGTGGCTTGACCTAAACCCTTAGATTTCCTTTCATGGATTCTTATTAAGGAATTCGATATGTGAGCCAAATCAACATCTAAGAGATCAAATTGGTCTAGAACTAATCGTTGAAATTTGGTCTTAGGTATCTCTGTTTGCGGAATACTACGAGGTTTTGACATGTGAAGTGATACTGACGATGGTGACCACTATAGGGCTCTTGAGGGTCATCTAAATGGTTATCCCTAACATAATCAGTTTGTGCTCGTGGGTGGACGTGAGCCCTATGAACGTACGATGGTGGTCCTGCATATACAGACTCAGGTCCCTCAAATAGAGGAGATGCGTAGCGACGATGACCCAAATAAAACTCAACTTTACCATAATAAGGTCGTGAAGAAGTGTAACGACGATAACACGAGTACCTCTCAGCACGGTAGTCATCTTTAGCATAGTAGAATCGTCTCAAAGGGTCGACACGATCCCTAGAAGTGTTGTGTGACTTGTGTCGCGCAGAAGGATAACCATCGTAATAATAAAAGTGTCGCTCAAGTGATGACGAAGGATAATGATAATAGTACGACATAGTACAAAACCTCTAGACTCAATAACTGCGTATTAACTAAAGCCCGGACCCGGGCTGTGATACCAATTTGATGCAGCACAAGTCTACAGGTGGTCCTAAACTCTACATGCAATGCAAGCGATCACATGATGAATGCAATGTGCCTATGATGACCCTAGAATATCATGCAAGCATACATGCAATCCAACAAAATATGATTTTAAGTATAGACGCAAATGCAATTAAACAGTCCGAGTTAATTTGCAATAAGCAATTAATTAAAATAAGCACAAGTCAAGCACATTCGTTCACAACAAATTCAATTTGGAGAACAAGTTTTAATTCAACAACTAATTGAGGCACAATGTATCTAAACATACGGTGAATACAACCTGCAAGTCAAGGGATTTCCATGGAAAACAAACGTATAACATTGCATCTCAATAAATATAGCACCAAGTACACAATAATAGAGAACAATAGATAACCAACTATAACTTACGCGTGCAGGCGACAGTTAAGCATGACAGTGACGGCGATCGAAGGGCGGCTGGAACGGAACCGTGTTGTTGGAATGTAAGGATGGTGGGCTGGTTTCAGATTTGGTGAGGCGGTTGGAGGGTGGTTCCACGATAGGGAATGGCTGCAGGAGGTGGTCGGCGGATTTGGGGATGATATGGCACCGTGGGAAGGAGAATTGGAAGGAATCGGGTGGGACAAGGGGCTGTTAGTGGGCTGGCAGCAGAGGGAGACGGGCTGGCGGAAGGGGAAGGGGGGGGGGTTGTAGGGTTGGGAAACAGTGAGGGATTTGGCTACAGGGGAGGTGACATGGAAGGGATGAGGTCTTGAAGGTAGTAGAGCTGGAGGAAGGTTCAGAACGGGTGGGGAAAGGGTTTCCTGGAGGGGTTCAGCGGACTGGGTGGCAGCAGCTGGCGGGAGAAGCTTTGGCGGCGAGATCTGCGTCGGTTTCCGGTGGAGAGTCGACGGGAGGAAACACAGGGGAAAGATGAACGGGGTTGCGGCTAAGGGCTGGAAGCGGAGCCGCTCGGCGTCACAACGGGCGGGAGAAGGAGGCGTCACACCTCTCTCATGACCAAAGAGAAGTTTTTCTCTAAACCGCAATCCTCGATGCCTCAACCGGTCCCCCTGCTTGCATATAAATAAGAGGATAAACACTAAATGACTTAGGGCACTTGAATCGGATGACATATATTGTCTCGGACGATCGAGCGTCCAATACAACTCAAAATACATGAATTAATATATCAAAAAGTCTCGGAACGATCGTCCGGACACATTCGTGGACTCAGATTGCCCATACGAGAAACGGATCACGACGATCTTCATCAAAAGGTCATGTTTGACAACAAGAAACATTGGAAGGAAACTTTAACACAACAGTTCTATCCATGTGATAAATATCGCTGTTGGACTTGTGCCACTAGGAAGTGGGTGTCAAATAAAGACTCAAACAAGGAACTATAAGCTAGGTATCCATGAAAAGGTTGAAGGAATAACTACGTTATGGTGAATGAGCTTATAATGAGCCTTTAGTGCAAGTAGATCATCCATATCCATAAAATATGAATGGCTCACTTCCATCCTCCATCATTCAGCATCCAAGAATTCGACGTAAGATGGTAAAGCGGACTGAAGAAAATCTTCGTTCCTACCTTATTAGCTCATATAATAATCAGGCCCACCATTAACCCAAACTTATTTTGAGAGAACCTTGATGGTGAGTCACAAAAATGGATTGACAAATTGGCCGAGAATTAAAAGCCAGATGAACAGATACAAAAGCTGCCACTGAAATGGAATTATTATGAAAAATATAAACAAAATATGAAAACATTGAATCCACTTTCACGTGAGTTGATAAATTATTTACTTCTTCAAAGATTTGCTAAGCATATAAAATTATTAAGTATCATAACATAACCACTTCTAAAGAAACAGAATTATTCAAATAAAAATAAAACCTAAATACTGCAAAAGTTAAGAAGAGTTTTTATAATATTGACAAACAATTTTAGAAATACTCACGCCATTCTAAGATATCGTTAGGCGATGGTCGAGCCACAATCTGGGGAACGGGTTCCTGTAATTGGCAAAGTGAACAAGTTTAGATTTGATGAGGTAAAGAGAGAAAAAGAGAGTGCAAAAGAGAAGTTTTTACTCCACTAAGAATGAGCATAAAAATGGAATACAAGCAAGAAGATTAGCAAAGAGGTAGTTATCAAAGTTCAAACTGCCGCTCATGACAATTTGTACAGTATTACAAGTCTTATGCGAAAAGGAATACATGTAATAGAAAAGGTAATAAAACGAGGATCTAAAAATTGTCATCAAGTCATTAATAATGAAAATAATAGATCTTAGTTAAAATGAAAGACACCAAAGGTTGATGAATATGTCATTTTAATACATTATTTAAATGTTTTTAAAGAAGAAGATTTTAGAACAGAAAATGAATGGAATCATGACATGTGAAATAGATTGATCAAAAAATGAAAATGAATTAGCTTTAAATAAGATGCATAAGAAGAGCTTTTATGACGTAAGACAGGTGTAGAGGGTGTGCCCTAACGGAACTCTAGCGGATGAATGCAAGTGTAGGTTGTAGTGAAATTCATAAACAATGCAATGCACATGCAATTATCCGACAAGTAATTCCAACAAAGTTATGAAATTAATCTAGACAACGCAAACATGCCCGATAGAGATTAGGTGCTAGAAACAAATAGCACGTTCTAATGAAAATTAAAGTAAGATTGTTTGGGTCAAATGATCAGGGAATAGATCTTTCAAAGAATTTTAGAAGGTTGAGCAAACTCTTACCAATTAGTATCCCAAATCAAGTACAATTCAACAAACATTTCACACAAAGTGAAATGAACTTTCCAATTAAAACTTACACAAGCATTCAAGACCAAAAGATGAGAATTTGCCGCAATTTCAAACTTTAATGGCAATTTTGAAACCGTTATGTTGCTGAATCCTAGATTTCCAGCACCTCTTTTGGTTCCCGGAAGATCTTGTGTTGAATTTTGGGGATTGCGGGGTAGAAGAATTCCAAAGTGAGTTGCCGATGGTGAATTGGAGGGCTGGACTGTGGCAGCCTTGCAGCCGACTAAGTCTAAAACAGGGGCCTATAATTTCAATGGACAGTAAGGGGCGGATGACAGGAGGGCCAGGAAGCAGAACAGTAGCAGGAAACTCTGGACAGTGACTGGGAGTTGCTGAAGGACCACAGCAGGATGGACAAACAGTGACAGAGGTCCAGAATTTGCAGGAACCTCCGGATAGCTGTTGGTAATTGTTGGAGGATTTCTGCTTGAGATAAACAGACAGTGGGGGCTCCGGTCAGCACTTTTACTGTCTTGGGCGGGTGCTGGAATAGCCAGGTTGGCTGGCGGCAGAGATAAATGCCTCTGGTCCACTGGGAGGAATGAGACGGAAACCCTTCGAAGTGAAGTTGTCCAGGCTAGGGAGGGATGGTCCGGAGGTGGACGGGGATGGCCTTGAAGGAGCCGACGCGACTTGGAGGGTCAACTCTCAGAGGAAACCAACCGGAGCATGAGCCGACTGGATGGAGCGGACGCTACGCTTGGAGATGTAATGTTTGAATGTTTAAATTGCATTTTGTCGTATTTATGTGTGTGCCATTATGTTTGAATGAGAGGGAAACCCTCTGTCATGTATTTTGTTTACTTTGTACTTGGATCTTAATGAGAAGGAGCCTAGGGCTAACTAAGAGGAGTTCCTTTTAGTGCATTATTAACATTGCTGCCTTCCCCCTCCCTACCGATAACCCCCTCCCTACCGATAACCCCCTCCCCACTGATAACCCCAGGGGTATCAGCTGGCATCCAATTGGGGTGGTTTCACAGAGAAATGACCTGTAACCGTGAAAACTGCTTGGGTAGTGTGCGGTTACAACGGTTATAGACAGTTTTAGTGGTTCCCGATTGTGGTTACATGCGGTTCAAGACAGTTATTTGTGTGGGGATGGAGGAGTGGTGTGGAGATGGTTGGCCGGCCCTTGTAGGGTGGCTTCCGGCGGCTTGGGGAAGAGGGAAGGGGATGGCCGGCGGTTGAAAGGTGAGGGAGGGCCTAGGCTTCGACACCTAAGTTTCACGGCTTCAGCACCGTGGGGAATCACAAAATCTGAAACCATTCTTCACAATTCTGCAATCAATCTGAATAGAACTCCAAATCTATATATAGGCTAAAAGGAAAACAACAAACGACAATGACTGGCCGACATGAAATACACATAAAAGGGACATAAGTAGCGTACAAAAATACATAGGAAATGTCCGGTCGACGCTCAGAACGCAACTACGGACTCAGATTGTCCATACGACAATCCTAACTCCTTTTATGAAAGTAAATCCGAATGGGCTCCAATACGGATTGGCCCGCCCGGGAACTATGATCCCCATCAATTTCCCCCCGACTTGAAGATGAACATACTCTCAATAAAGTTCAAAGGATAGTAAACCAAACACCTCTGATGACATCCATACATCATAAAGAGTCTGACGCTCATTCCAATGGAGCAAGTATCGTATAGTGCATCCGTTGGGTAACTGGACTATAAGCTGAGGCTCAATGGTATAACTAGGGAATGGACTCAAATCCTTACTGTTGAACATAGGACGAATTACCACTCTTAGGGACATTTAGCTTGTAAGCATTCGACATATTCTTTCGCATTACTGTATAGAAACTTATTCACTTGACATTTAATTTTATCGCAGTTCCTTGGAGGAACCTCCCAGTTCTAATGCACACCGTCTCTTGCTCACATTTTTAAAGTACTGCTCTCTTTTGTGAATGTCTGTGTAAACCTTATAATTTACATTACTTATTGCAATTTTACATCAGATAAATTCATACAGTTTATGCAAATGATGTAAAACATACAATAATATGTATCATATAACACGGGTGAGTCATGCAATATATGTAAATGATCATGCAACCAATGATGAACAAGTGATATGACTACCTCCTCACACTGAGGCTCGATGGTGCTATATGGAACTCCTAAGAGTGATACATGGTTAAGAGGCTCAGGTAAGATAGTGTAGAAAATTTCATCGTAAGTGCGATGATTGCTCAAATAATCAATCATGACATCGACAAATAAATATGATAATATAGTATATTGAATGTCTCTTACAGTGTTGGTAGTGGTAAAATAGGTCTTTAAGCCATCGAGACTCACTAGCTATGTAGCACGGGGACGAAAATGGAATACGGGATACGATACGAAAATGATACGGAAACCGTGATTTTTAAACAAATAAGGATATGAGAAATGTTTTTAATTTTTTAATATTTTAAGATAAGTATTAATTAATATAAAAATAAGACAACTACAAACTAAATGTACATATTTTGAATTGTAACGAAAAAGAATTTAATAAGACCACAACATAGACCATACATATGAAAACTGGGGCTTCAAACTTATATTATACATCATTAACATTTCATATAATGTATAGATAACATTTCATATAATGCTATAAAATATATAAAGAAGATTCAAGAAAACAAGTACCATAAAGGAAAAAAGAACAATATACCACATGTCCATATCACTACATCAATCGATTATTATTTTATTATAGTCACATGCAAAATATCAAGTTTAAAATTTAAACATTCTCTCCAATAGTATCAACTTCATCTTCTTCAATAATTGAGAGCTCCAACCTTAGTTCATCAAGGGATAGATTAACTATCTCAAACGTACCTACATCTTCGAATGACTCAGTCAACGCCCACAATATCCCACAATATAGACTCATTCGTTGTATTTTTGATCTCTTATAAAAAGAAGTTAAAGATTATTATGGATACTTATTAAATCTTTGGCACGTTGTGGTGTAATTATATTCCTTTTCATTGAAAAGATAAACGAGTAAGAACTCTAATTTCTCTTGACGCATGAAGAAGATTAATGGTTGTACTAATAGCTTCAGTACAATGGTTTGAAGTAAAAGGGCCGGCGAGCCATGATTTATCCGTCAAGTTTTTAGATCTAAAAGATAACGATTTTGAATCGAATCAGAAGCATTAAAATCTCAGATTTGTCAATGAACACGGCATACTCCTTACCGACTGTTGGAGTTATGATTTAATTGAGTCATTTAAGAGTGTTTTAGTTTTGTCCCACATCATGTATGTGAGTTTGTGTCCATGTAATTTCCTATTTAAAGCCCCTATGTGGATAAATGAATGATCACTTCTATTTTCAATTTCCCCTCTTTCAACATGGTATCAGAGCCAATCCATCTAAAACCCTAATTTCATTTTTCGGTGCGCTGCTTCCACCTCCGGTTTCTAGTTTTTGTCGGCAGATCCAGCGGAAGGTTGCGTCGCCTTTCTGCTTTTTGAATTCCGCATCGATTCCTCGTTCCTGTCAAGCCGCGCCGACGCTCCCGTCTCATGCTCCCGCTCCCGCTCCTATCGACAGAATCGACATCGGATTCCCTCAACGTGAGCGGATCTTGGTCCCTCTATGCTGATTTCTGCCCGCATCGACGATGACTTCTGTCGCGCGTGCCCTCTTCCTCTGTGTTCGACAACTGCTTCTGCACCCCTACCGTGTAGAGATGGTCTCGCCTACTACTTTTTGCACTCAATCCCGTCTTCTTCGTTGCTCCATTCATTCCTTCGCTGATCTGGCAACGTCGACAACAAGTTCTGCTCGATCGCTTTCCTGCTTTGCTCTGCATCGATGGCTTCCTCCCAGTTCCTGTCCCTTTCCAGTTTCCACGGCTTCAGATCTGGACATTGACGAACCCAGTTGTTGCTATTGATCTAGCAGACGATCCCGCTGCTGCCTGTGATGCTCCAGCCGGTCGTGGTTTCTCCCATGCTGCCACCATGGATCCCCATTTGTTTCCTGCATTGATCTTGCTTGCGCAGTGATCTTGCCATGACAAAATCTCCTCGTTGCTTCTTCTGTTGGCTATTTTTTTTGCTGATCTCGACGATGCCTTGGATCTCGTTGCTTGCCTCTCTCAAAGAACGATGAGATGGAGTGTCTTATTAGTAGTTTTATTGTTTTGAATGTATTGTGTATTTGTGTGTTTTATGCCTTCTTGCACGTCTTTTACACGTGAGGGGAAGTATTGGGATGAAGGCGACTCAAATGATCTTTCCCGACTTTTTCGCCTTTGTTCCACACGACCTCTAGGCTTATGTCGTCTGTTGTTATGCGTCTCCCCATATTTCTTTTGATTGGTCGTGTGTTGGGACACAACTGATGTTGGTGTTCTAATCTCAGCGGGTTGTGTCGTGTGAGACCGTGTCGTGCGGGATTGTGTCGCGTGAGACCACCCATTGTGTGGATTACCCCGACGGATTATCCCCAGCTGCCTGGTTGATGATTTACTCCACATCTTTCGTTCTCTTTTGCATGTTGTGTGTGTGGGTTATGTTGGTTGACTGGTTTCCAGCGAGTCCACGTCGTGTATGGGTCGTGCGTCGTGTATGGGTCGTGCGTCATGTGTGGATCAACGTTGTGCATGGCTATGTCCCCGATTTGATTCCCCGGTTTGGAATTTCCCCCGGTGGCCTGTCTGATGTTTGTCCCACATCGCCTACCTTTATTATCGTTATTTGATGTGTCCAAGCTGAAGGGTCCCCCCTTCAGCTTGAGGGGGAGTGTTGGAGTTATGAGTATTTCATATTAATTGAGTCATTTAAGAGTGTTATAATTTAATCTCACATCGTGTGAGTGAGTTTGTGTCCATATAATTTCCTATTTAAAGCCCCTATGTGGATGAATGAATGATCACTTTTATTTTCAATTTCTCCTCTTTCAACAGCGACCACATTGCACTTCATTAAGCTTGGAAAATACTTTTTCGAGAATTTAATCATTTCATTGCTAACTTTCGGATCTTTATGAGCAACAACTCTATTTGGTTCCTCCGCTAGTCATTGTTCACTGTAATATCTAGTGAAATAATTAAAAATTGAGTTAAAAATCAATCATACAGAAGACAAAATATAAATTTATAATTAAAAAAAGACAAGTACGTTGGATTCAATGAATGCGCAAAGCAATGAAGCAGGGTGTTATTCTTGTTTCAACAATCCAAAAGAACAACACGTACTACCTCAAAAAAGGTAGACATATCTTCTTTTTTCTCTCATGTGCATAGATAGCTTCCACACTCTTTCTATCATTGTGTCTCACTTATTATATACTAGATGAAGACAAGACTTATCAGTTTCGCAAAAACGAATCATGTCATATATAGGAAAGGTGAATGAAATAATATACTCAATGGAATCCCACCAATCATCATCTGACACCTCTTTCACATGTCTCACTTTTTCATATCATCATCACGATATAGAAGTCAATGATCACTAATAAAAAATTGTTTGAGTCAATTATAAGTTTGAATCATTTTAACATGATGTTGAAAGGGGAAAATAGAGATTACTTCATTCCATATAACAAAGGGTATTTATAGTTACAATATATATATAACCCAACGCGATAATAACACGATAATAACACATAACTCAACACCCCCCCCCTCAAGTTGGGCGTGTAATGTCTGTCATGCCGAACTTGCCAATAAGGTTTGTGAACACACTGAAACTCAGACCCTTTGTGAGAACGTCGACCAGTTGCTGACCAGATCGTACGAATGGGGTCACCACAGTTCCTCTGTCAATATTCTCCTTGATGAAATGTCTATCGATCTCAATGTGCTTCGTACGATCATGTTGCACAGGATTGTGAGCGATGGAGATGGCAACCTTACTATCACAATATAACCGGATAGACTCACTTCCTTTAAGCCCAAGATCTCTCAGAATGGTTGAGATCCATAGCCCTTCACAGATGCCGTGAGCCATAGCCCTAAACTCGGCCTCAACACTGGATCTAGCCATAACATGTTGCTTTTTGCTTCTCCAGGTAACCAAATTTCCACCAACCATAGAGCCATATCCAATCGTGGAACGTCTATCATAGGGCGATCCAGCCCAGTCTGCATCAGTGTAAACCTCAATAGTCAACTCTTTATTTGGTGAGAATAAAATGTCTTTTCCTGGTGAGGACTTGAGGTACCGGAGGACACGAAGTGCAGCATCGGCATGACGGGCCTTTGGAGAGTGCATAAACTGGCTGAGAACACCCACGATATAGGAGATATCTGAGCGAGTGTGAGATAAGTAAATCAATTTTACTACAAGTCTTTGGAAGCCAGGAATGTCTTCAATCGTGTCGCCATCATCCCTGCCTAGGTTGTGGTTGGCTTCAATGAGAGTGTCAGCGGGTCTACATCCGCTCATCCCAGTGGCCTCAAGGAGGTCAAGTATGTATTTCCTTTGAGACATGAAGATGTCATGCTTTGACCTCGCAACCTCAATGCCAAGAAAGTATTTGAGGTTACCCAAATTTTTTACTTTGAATTCCTTCGCCAATTTTCCTTTCAGAGCCTGCATCTCCTCCCTGTCATCCCTAGTTATTATAATATCATCCACATAAACAATCAGAGCGGCTAGTTTTCCTTTGTTGATTCTGATAAACAGGGTATGATCTGCATTACTCTGAAGGTACCCGAACCTGCTCATGGCTTTGTGGAATCGACCAAACCAGGCCCTGGCGGATTGTTTCAGGCCATAGAGCGGCCTCTTTAATCTGCATACCTTCCCTTCTGATCCACTAGGAGTAAGCCCTGGAGGTAGAGCCATGTACACCTCTTCTTCCAGGTCTCCATGAAGAAAAGCATTCTTTAGATCCAATTGGCAAAGCTCCCATCCCTTGCAGGCAGCACAATACATGAGGATCCTTATCGAATTCATCTTTGCAATAGGAGCAAAAGTCTCCTGATAATCAGTGCCCGCCGACTGACTGTAGCCTCTCGCCACTAGCCTTGCCATGTATCTTTCAATGACTCCTGAGGTGTTCTGCTTAATAGCAAATACCCATTTGCATCCAACAACTTTCTTTCCTGCCGGTAGTTGTACCAGGTCCCATGTGCTGTTTTTTTTCCAGGGCATTCATTTCCTCAAGCATAGCTGACCTCCACCGGTCTTGGGAAAGAGCATCTGCCATGAAGTTGGGATAGAAATAGAAGACAAGGATGAAACAAATGCTCTATGGGAAGCTGTTAGGGATGAGTGAGAAATGAACTGAGATAAGAGATGCCGAGTAGAGGTACCTTCCGTAGGAATGGTGGATCCTGGCGACGGGTCAGGTGGCTGCTCTGAAATCCAGATGGTGGGCTGTGTGTTTGATCCCTTTGGACGACGAGAGTAAACCTGCAGAGGTATAGTAATCGGGGCACAAAATCTAGGGTTTCCTAGAAAAAGCTGACAGGAGCGCAAAATCTACGCGTCGTACTACATCAATTTGGTATCAGAGGGAGATCCGCCCTGCGTAGAATAGGAACCCCGCATAGCATCTTATTTTCAAAAAAAAAGAATTTTTTAGCATATTCATACATTTGCATTTTATTGCTTGTCTTGCATGCATATGCGTAGTGATAGATTAATGAGATGCGTTGAGTTGAATGAGGTCAACCGAGTCGTGAGAACGAAGGGAATGAACCACCCCCGTGATTTCTACCATACGCCCACCAATTGACGGTGTTAGCCGAAAACATACACCAAGTGCGAGAAATGTTTGAAAACCTTAGTGTTAGGGTAAATAGTCTAAAAGTTTTCCCTCAAGCTTTAGGCTCCGTTTGACACGGTGGTGGCGGTCATGAACATGAGAGTTAAATTGTTATTTGTTAACGTTCACATAAGAAACTTCATCCACTTTTATGTTCAAACGGATGATGTTTGTTAGATAATCCTTAACGAATGACGGTTTAACCCATGTGTTTACGACCGCCACCACCGTCCCAAACGAAGCCTTAATGTCACCTTCAATTTGAGATGAACATTCTGTCCATCCACGTTATCACGATGTCCTACCACATTATGCCGAAAGGTCTACACTTAGGAGAAATTCTTTATTTGAGGATCACGACTTTACTTACTCTCACTCTTATAGAGTCCATCACGGAGATCTTTACGATACTTCGATGATTAACCTCGATCACCATACATCACTTCCAGAGATCGTGTTGATCCACCAATACGATCTCATTATTCTAGGGACGATCAGTATGATGATTGTTATCGTTAATATCCTCACACTCGAGTGGAACCTATTGGTACTTCGACACAATATTATGATAGAGTTCAGTATCGCTCCAGTCACCAATGCTACACGTCTCCTTTATATGAGGAATCTGAGTCTGTATATGTGTGACCACCACCACATGTTCGTAGGACTCATGACAACTACGAGCACGCCATGATTATGTTATGGACGATCGTCACGATTACCCTCAAGATACATATAAAGGTCACTCTTGTCAAGATTACATCACATTTAGTGATTCTCCTAGTGTTCCAAAAACAAACATGATGGTAGCCGTTAAGGGTCGGCGAGACCACTCCACTTCCCAAAGTAGGGAAACTTCACTCACTCTGTCTGATATTCTAATACAGGATGTGTGGAGTCAATCCCCACAAGAGTCTACTACACTTAGAGAACCTGCCCTTGATTCTACATCTACTAGCTCTCCAATGAGTGTAGATTCTTCGCATACTTCACCCGGTGGCTCACCGAGTCATATTACCTCACCCGACGGCGCACCGAGTGACATTACGATCGGGAGCCGAGAGCTTAGTAATGATCTTGAGGTCGCCACCTCTACCCTTTCCGGGAGCACGACCCCTTCTGATGGTTTGCTTATGGAGGACTATCACTCTACTGATGGGTTCTTTGATGACCCTCCTGTGGAGCCTCCAGATGAGCCACCTCGTCTATGTGTGGATGAGATTTATGTGAGTAACACACTTATAAACTTTAAGACATCGACACCTTTTCCATTATCACCCCAGATGTTGATAGTGCTCTAGAGAGAGGATTTTGAGTGTGATATCCATTTAGTGAGACTTGATCGTAGTCATTTGGTCACTCGCGCTCTAGATGAGTTATGGGACGTACCACTTATCCACCTCATTGTAAAGTTGCGTCTTATTATCAGTGAATATGATTATCACTTTGAAGACCATCGTATTCTCGATGAGTTTTCATATGTCCAACCTGGTGAGCCTCCTGATGTCACACATTCCCTTAGTAAATTTGACACGATTGTCACACTTCACATGCATTATCATTTATATGAGAGCACTCCATATGTTTTTGGAGCCTACGCCAGTATTTGTCGTATTTGTGACGAATTTTATTACACCCCTCCCGGTGAACCTCAAGATGAATCATATATGGGTTCACCGTACATTTGAGATGTATCTATCCTTAGTAGCACGGTCGAGTTTGAGGGTGCACTCACTGATTCGTTGTTTTTATATCTTATCACCCGTATTTGCAGAGACAATTCACACACCATGTTGACGCATCTTATCACTGAGGTCTCTGATTTTCACTTGAGTGTTCATCGCCCCCGCGATGAATTCTTTTATGAACCACCTTCTGAGCCTCCTGACCATGTACCTATCTCAGAAGTTGCTTTTAATATCTAAAACCTCCTGTTTGTGGAGTTGGTTGTGTTAGTAGTTCATTTGCATGATTTGCTTAAAAAAATTGAGCAAAAATTGCATAGTACTTATGAATTATATGCAACTCAAGCTAACAAGCATAAAAGAATTACTAGTTTCAAAATGGATGACTTGATGATTGTTCGGCTAAATCCGGAACGGTTAACTTCTGGTTCCGTAAAGAAGCTAGCTACCGTAGAGCTGGACCCTTTTGTGTAGAAAATCAGATTGGGCAAAGTGCGTATGAACTTGAGATGCCTTCTGTTTGGGGAGCAAATCCAGTTTTTAACGTAGTCAATCTGACTTTATTCCACTATTATCTGCATGAGTATTTAGATTTTTCATTGACTTCTCCTCCATCTGATTCTTCTGGGTTGGTGAGTGAGAGTGAGGAGCCACATTTAAGACATACCGACATTCATTCAACTACTGACACATCCACTGCAGTTCCTCCTATTTTCACTGACAATTTTCAGGTTGAGCATGAGATACCAGATGAGTCTACTATACCAGTTCTCAGAGTTGCTGATTGAATTCCACGATAGATCTTAGTTCCCGAGCAGATATTGGATGACGCGAAGTTGGCCACTACTGATGGTGGTTTTCAGAGACACTTGGTTCGATGGCACGACAGACCAGAGATCGAGACCAGCTGGGTCTTGGCCGAGGAGTTATAGCGTATGGATACTGATCTTCTACAACACTACCGTTTGTAGCACTCACCAAAGATGAGTGATTTCGAGAGGGGGAGAGTTGGTGGGTACCGGCCCCGATCAGATCGACGCAAAAATGCCCGACGCCGCTCCCGACCGGACCTCTATCGGCCCTAAGTCTTGCATATTATATCTGTCACTTTTTGGCATTTTTTTTGTAATTTTGCATTTTTTATGAGTGGAAATTTATATATATATATATATATATATATATATAATACATATAAATATATCCATACTATATTAAAAAGAAGTATAGTGGTCTTTCAATATCCATGAATTAAAAATTCGTTCAATTAATATGGACCATAGGATCTCACGATAGTGGCCTGCAAGTAAAAGTTTTCTCAAAATCCTCCTCCCTCACTCTCTCCTCATTCCCGATCAGAGAAATCTGAAAACTCCTGATAAACATAGCCCCTCCCAATCCCCGTGCCTTCACTTCCAGCTTTCACGCCCCCGCACTTCCCAACCCCCTGATTTCCGACCACAAGCTTTTCCTCTCCGCCATCAATTCCATGCACAAACGCCCCTCGCCCTACGCTTTTTCTGCTGGGCCGAGTGCCGGCCGGCCCTCCACCGCTCCGAGGAGCCCTTCCGCGTCGTGCCGGAGATCCTTGCTGACGTCGGGCTCATGAGGGAGGCGTACTTCGTCGCTGAGAGCGCCCTGAGCTCCGGCCCTCAGCCCCTCACCGAATCGTTGATTTTCTTAATCATCAAGTATGTGAATTCGAACGTCACCATTAAGCTTCCTAATATTCTTCTATGGATGTACACCAAGTGTTCGATGATTGAACAAGCGACGTCAACCTTTCATAAAATGATGGACAGTCGCTTCTTGCCCGAAGTTATGAACTGTAATCGAGTTCTCAGGGTCCTCGGGGATGGAAACCGGTGGCTAGAAGTTAGAGCAGTTTATCAGGAGATGTTCAGGACAGGGGTGCCCCCCCACCATTGTTACCTTCAACACAATGCTTGATTGTTACTACAAGGAGGGGCAGGATGAAGAGGCATATACACTCCAACCAGACATGGCACTGCGGAAAGGAAACATCGTCACATCATTGAGACCGCTCGCACTCTTCTTTTGGCTTCCCATGTTCCCCCACATTTTTGGGCTAAGGCTGTCTCCACCGCTGTCTATCTCATCAACCTTCAGCCATCCACTTTCCTTCAGGGTCGGTGTCCCGGTGAGTGTTTTTTCTCTCATCCTCCTCGATACACTCATCTTCATGTGTTTAGATGTCTGTGTTATGTCCTATTACCACCACGTGAGCGGACTAAGCTCTCTGCTCAGTCTGCAACATCTGTTTTTCTAGGCTACAGCTCAGAGCACAAGGGTTACCGTTGTTATGACCCTGTTGCGCGTCGTCTTCGCATTTCTCGTGATGTCACCTTCGTTGAGGACCAACCTTTCTTCCTTTCTTCATCCACCTCTGCTTCACCCTCATCCACTACCCCGGCTGATATTCAATTCCTTATTTTTTCTACCGTACCACCACCTGTTTTGCCACCACCGTCAGACCAGTCACCAGCAGAGCTACCTCCATCATCGTCATCTCCCTCTTCAGATTCCTCTCCACCTCCTCATCGCCATCACCTGTGGGGTAGTCGTGCTCCGACTACCCCACAGGTGCCCCCAGTCTTCAGTGAGAGTCTCGTGGATGATCTGCCTGCCAGACGTTACCCCTTCGAGATCGACATCCACCAGATCGCCTCGGTTTTACCACCCAGCCACTCGACCTCGCTGCTCTTCCTGCTACCTCCACCAGTACTCCAGAGCCTAGTTCCTATCGCGAGGCTGCTCAGGTTCCTGAGTGGCAGGCCGCTATGTTTGATGAGTTGGCTGCTCTTGAGCGTACCTCTACTTGGGATCTTGTGCCTCTTCCTCCCGGTGTTGTTCCCATCACTTGCAAGTGGATCTAGAAGATCAAGACTCGCTCTGATGGTTCTATTGAGCGGTACAAGGCTCGCCTGGTTGCTCGTGGTTTTCAGCAGGAGCATGGTCGAGACTATGATGAGACTTTTGCTCCTGTGGCACACATGACCACGATCAGGACACTTGTTGTTGCTGCTGCTGTCCATCGTTGGTCCCTGTTTCAGCTGGATGTGAAGAATGCGTTGCTTCACGGTGACCTACAGCAGGAGGTCTACATGGTCCCTCCTCCCGGTTTTGCTGCTCCTGACATGGTTTGTCGGTTGCGTCGTGCTCTCTATGGTCTCAAACAGGCTCCTCAAGCCTGGTTCGAGCGCTTCAGCTCTGTCGTTATAGCCGCTGGTTTTCAGCCCAGCCAGCACGACCCGGCCCTGTTTGTTCACACCTCTTCCCGAGGCCGGGCTCTTCTTCTGCTCTATGTGGATGATATGATCATCACTGGTGATGACCCGACTTTCATTGACTTTGTCAAGCATCACCTGCAGCAGCAATTTGAGATGACAGATTTGGGACCTTTGAGTTATTTTCTGGGCATTGAGTTCTCTTCCACCTCTGCAGGGTTCCAGCTCTCTCAGCAGCGGTATACTACTGATCTTCTAGCTCGGGCTGCTCTTTCCGACACCAGCACTGTTGCCACACCGATGGAGCTTCACCTGCAGCTTCAGGCTGATGAGGGGATCCCTCTTGCTGACCCCACTCACTATCGTCATTCGGTCGGCAGCCTGGTCTATCTCACCATCACTCGGCCAGATATTGCTCATGCAGTCCATGTGTTGAGCCAGTTTGTCAGCACTCCTACATCAGTCCATTATAATCCACGACCACCCCTCCTATAATCCTCTCAGCAGGCCAGTTTTTTCTCCTAGCAATCAACCGCTCAAGCCTGCTTTTCCCCTTCCAGAAACCCACCGACCGCCCCTCCTGCCGCCTTCACAGCCACCGCCGCCCCTCCTGTAGCCTTCACAGCCACCGCCACCCCCACCCCTCCTGTAGCCCTCACAGCCAGCCGCCTCTTCTCTACAACCCTCCCAACAACCGGCCAAAGCTTCCCGCCGCCGGTTTTGGCATCCTTAACCCCTCCCCCCTCTCGTGGAACCACCTCCATACCCTTCTCCCTATTGGATTTGTCCAGATCTGGACAAACCAGCCCCGATCTGCCTTTCCCCTCACCCGCTCCTATTTCCCTAGCCCGGATCCGCTCTCAAATTATCGTATCTACCCTCCCCCGCCCGGTTCTATCCATACATCGCCGGATCTACTCATTTTCGGTCCGTTTCCACCTTCCTCCAGCAACAGCCGGGTCATTTCGCCTCCCGATGTCCGCTGCTCCGCCAGCCCGTCCATGCTGTCACACAGGACGAGGAAGACACAGACGACTTGGGAGAGGCCGACGAGGTCATCGACGAGTATGATGGCGAGGGTGATTTTGCTGCTTGAGTGGTCCATCGCCTACTGCTCACACCGCGCCTCGACGAACACGTCCAACGTAGCAACGTCTTCAGATGCTACTGCAACGTCAAGGGAAAAATTTGTGACGTATTGATCGACAACAACAGCTGCGAGAATTTCGTCGCATCACGACTGGTCTCGTACTTGCAACTGCCGACCGAACCACATCCACACCCATACTCCATTGGGTGGAGCCAGCGAGACCCCTCAGCTCGGGCCACGTACCGCTCTCACGCCCATGTCGCCATCGGGAAACACTACCGAGCTGACGTTTGGTGCGATGTAGTGGAGATGGACGCGAGCCACCTACTCTTGGGCCGACCATGGCAATATGACATGAATGTCTCGTACAAGGGCCGTGAGAACGTGTATTCTTTCACGTGAGCCGACAAGAAGATTAAAATTATTGCACGGGTCGGCATCAAAGCGGAAACTAGCCCGCCTACGGATAAGGGGCGTAGCTTGTTGGTGATGTACGAAGACACAACTCTGTTCGAGCGAGACATTGCGGAGGCAAAGGAAGTGGTGGCCCTCGTTTCTTACGGGCTATACGCCACTAGCGAGCAGGTGGTGGGAGCCATATCCCGGATGTGCGGGAGCTGCTGCACGAGTTTCGAGCCATCACCGTGGAGGATCTACCCGACCACCCCACACCTCTTCGAGATATCCAACACCAGATTGACCTCATACCGGGGGCTAGCTTCCCGAACTTGCCTCACTACCGCATGAACCCCAAGGAGCATGAAATCCTGCGCGGGAAGGTCGAGGAGCTTTTGAAGAAGGGCTTCATCTCAGAAAGCCTTAGTCCCTGCGGGGTCCCGACGCTGCTAGTTCCCAAGAAGGACGGCTCATGAAGGATGTGTGTGGACAGTGGCTCCATCAACCGCATCATCATCAAGTATTCATTTCCTATCCCTCGCCTTGATGATATGTTAGACATGTTGAATGGGTCGCAGTTTTTTTCCAAGATAGACCTCCGCAGTGGGTACCACCAAATCCGCATCAAGCCGGGTGATGAGTGGAAGACGACTTTCAAAACCCTGGACGACCTTTTCGAGTGGAAGATAATGTCTTTCGGATTATCTAACACTCCGAGTATTTTTATGCGTGTCATGACACAGGTGTTGCGCCCATTCCTGGGAAAATCTGTTGTGGTTTATTTGACGACATCTGGTCTTCAGCAAGAGCAGGGTGAACCATTTGTCCCATTTACGTGCTGTGTTGAAGGTGTTGGAGGACCACAAGCTCTTTGTTCACCTCAAGAAGTGCACCTTCCTCGCCCCACGACTGAACTTTTTGGGCTTCATTGTTGGCGCGGAGGGGAACCAGGTGGATGAGGAGAAGATACAGGCGATCCGCGATTGGTCGACTCCTACGACTGTCTCGGAGTTGCGATTGTTTCACGGCTTGGCTACGTTGGGTTCATCCGTGATTTTAGCACCATCACGACACCGATGATTGATTGCTTAAAGAATGGGTGGTTCCTATGGGGCGAGGAGGCCGGTCGAGCCTTCGACTTAATTAAGATGAAGCTCAACTCTACTCCTGTTTTGGCTCTACCCAGCTTTGACAAGCTTATTGAGGTGCATTGTGATGCCAGCGACATTGGTATAGGAGCTATCCTCTCCCAAGACAAGCGCCCGGTCTCGTTCTTTAGCGAGAAGTTTTGTGATGCTAGGCGAAAATGGGTCGCTTATGATCAAGAGTTCTATGCCGTCGTTCGGGCCCTTAAGCATTGGGAGCACTATATACTTCACAAGGAGTTCATCTTGTTCACCGATCACCAAGCCCTCAAGTACATTAACAGTCAGAAGTGCATGGATGACATGCACCTTCGTTGGACCACTTATCTCCAGAGATTCCCATACATCATTCATCACAAGCCAGGGGCTCGCAATGTGGTCGCCGACGCGCTCAGCCGGCGAAGTTGTTTATTGGCAACCATGCACCAGGACATCATCGGATTTGATACTCTCGCTGACTCATATGTCGACGACGTCGACTTCAAGGAGATTTGGCGCGCCTGTTCGCTAGGCGGCTCGCATAACGGTTTCCTTCTACTTGATGAGTTCTTGCTAAAGATAACCGCTTATGTATTCCCCACACCTCCTTGCGGGAAAAGCTTATTCAAGATTTGCATGGAGGCGGTTTGAGTGGCCACCTGGGCCAGGACAAGACGCTTGCCAGTTTGCAGGAGCGCTACTTTTGGCCACAGCTGACAAAGGATGTTGGCAATTTCATTTGGAAGTGTTTCGCGTGTCAGCAATACAAGGGTCAAGCACACAACACGGGGCTTTATACACCGCTTCCGGTTCCCGCCGGCATTTGGGAGGACTTATCCATGGACCGTCTTGGGGCTCCCGCACACCCAACGCGGGGTGGATTCGGTGTTCGTCGTGGTGGATCGTTTTTCAAAGATGACACATTTTCTCCCTTGCCGCAAAACCTCTGACGCTTCACATATTGTGCGGCTCTTTTTCCGGGAAATAGTTCGTTTGCATGGCGTCCGACATCTATTACCTCCGACCGTGATCCCAAGTTTCTCAGCCACTTTTGGCATATTTGTGGAAGATGTTTAACACCTCTCTCCGGTTCAGTAGCACCGTCCATCCTCAAACGGACGGCCAAACCGAAGTCGTGAACAAAACGTTGGGGAACCTCGTTCGTTGCATATGTCAGGATCGCCCGAAGCAATGGGATCACGCGCTGGCTCAGGCCGAATTTGCCTAAAACAATGCGGTGCACAGCTCGACCGGCAGCACGCCCTTCTCCATTGTGTACACCAAGGCTCCCCGGCATGCACTCAACCTGGCCCGTCTACCCGCGGTACCCCCTTCGGCGGCCCAACTGGAGGAAGACGCTCGCGACATCCAGACCAACACTCGACTCAAATTGCTTGAATCTAATGCCAAGTACAAAGCCATTGCCGACAAGCACCGACGCAAGAAGATATTTTAAGTGGGAGGTTTGGTTATGATTTTCCTCCGCAAAGAACGGTTTCCCGCGGGACATCATCATAAGCTCATGCCAAAGAAGTATGGCATGTTCCCCATCACCCACAAGATCAACGACAACGTCTATGTGGTCGACCTCCCGCTGGAACTCAATATCTCCAAGACATTCAATGTGAGCGACTTGTCTACCTACTACCCGGATGTGCCCCTTTATCCCGCGCACACGGGGCTGAGTGCCTCTCAAGGAGAGGCAAATGATGAAGGACACCCGGCGGACAGCCACTCGGCGGATGGAGGCCCCGACGAGCTCGGGATCATGTGGCTGGAGCGCATCGACCCACTGTAGAAGCCGCGGGTCATTTAACTACCTTTATTTTATCTTGTGTTGTTTAATTCGGTGTGCGGATAGTCTGTAATATTTATTTGGACTCTTTATGATTGGTGTGCTGATAGCCCTCCTCATAGTATAAGAGGAGAGATGTTATGTTGTTTTGGGAATTTAATGAATTGTGTTTTCTTGGAAACCCTACTGCTGCCGCCTCCCACCTTCTCCGCGAGAGAGGAATCGGAACGGAAGGTCCCCACCGCCGCTTCCACCGCCGCTTCCACCTCCTTCCCGTGAGGAAGATCGCCGGACCGGAAGGTCCTCTCATACGGCTTCTACATCAGTCGCTAGGATGGTTATCAGTTGAAATTGCTCGAGAAAGTTTTGAAAGCGCCGCTTAATTTGATTCGTATACAGAATTTATCTTCAATTCCCAGAATGTGGCATACATCATTCCTCGGCAACCATAACAGCCTTCTCACACTCCCTCTCTCTCCTCCTACATTCAAGGAGGATACCCACAACAACCCTCTCTCTCCTTCCCCTCTCTCTCACTATATGTCTCTCTCTCCCTTTGATTAATCTCGTTGAACGTTTGAGGGAACCTTCTAACTGTGATATTCGAAGGTTTTGACCAAGACATTTGAGGGTTCTCTCAAAATTTTACCAATATTCCCACATGCAGTAGAAGGAAGCAATACATAAAGGAAACTTTGCACTAGCCACTCAAGAAGGGAGTGTACTTCTTGCTTCAGGGTAAGAGCCGGTTACTGTATATTCCCTCTTCGTCTCGAAACAACTCCCCTGCAGGATGGGAATGAGAGAGGTGAAGTAATTCTGCTCCAGAGGAAGTGAGTCGGAGAAATCCAAAATTAGAATGGAAGATACCCGGTAATCACATGAGGGTTGAAGAGGTTGGGAGTGAAGGCAGAGGATCAATAGAGGGTTTCTCCATCTTTTCCTCTTCGATGCGAGCTGGGGAGTTGCTCCGGGACATATCACAAAAAATGAGCTCATTGTGAGTTCTTATTTTTTGTTATCGATTCCAGTATTTCCTATTCTTTGACATGCAACCGTAGATGCATCACTCAAGCTTTTTGACCCCATGCTACTTCACAACATATGTTTACGACTTCTTATTTTAAGAAAAATTTGAAACAATTTTTAAGACTTCTCATTTCCTAGAGAACCCGATACCTGCTTGTTGGAACCAGGAAATTGGTTCAACAGAGTTCGGACCAAAAGGGTAGCATGAGGTTACTGATCATGCAATCGAACACCACGACACTGAAGATAAGGGAAACGATTCATGAGAGTTGAATGTTGGACTGCTTATAAACGAGAACCACAAGCTACAATGAGGTCCTGCCACACCCGAAAGTTTATAGAAACTTTTCCTCCTAAAACCTAGACTGCATTAGGTACAAGGAAAGCACGATCTCGGCAAAATGAGGAAACTTGGGGGGTCCAGCGTGCCTCTCTTGTGTCATGTGGTCCTATTTATAGTCAATCCAGAGTTGGGGTATTGAGGCCTGTGGATATCCATCC
This sequence comes from Platanthera guangdongensis, assembly GCA_039583875.1. Taxonomy (NCBI): domain Eukaryota; kingdom Viridiplantae; phylum Streptophyta; class Magnoliopsida; order Asparagales; family Orchidaceae; genus Platanthera; species Platanthera guangdongensis. Next base: position 7,261,204 of record CM077147.1, on the reverse strand, counting down.
CTGCAAAATACTGGATCTGTTATGGAGAAGACATTTGACGAGCTGATTGAGGTACAATCTCACAAACTCAGCCCTATCTATGCGAGCTCATTGGCGAGTTTCGAGGGATCTCTCCTAAGTGTATCGCCTAAGAGACATCGGGAAGGGTTCGCTCGCGAGATGGCTGACATGTATTGGTAGCACATGTCTGACCTCTATTCTCGGTTAATGATAAACTTCCTGCAGACATGAGCCTATAGTTAGGTTTAGCCTTCCCTTGGCGAATAAATTGTACACTACTACTTCCTCTCTGTGCTTAAATAAATTTTTTTATTGTGTTTTTTGAACCGAATACCAAAGATATAGAGGATGACATATATAAAATTGCTCGAGAAAGAGAGAAGAAGACAAGGACTTTAAGTCAAGTTAAATGCAGAAAGGATGAAACAGATTTGATTTTGACGGGTGATGTGATTATTAAAAAGCAATGAAAAAGATACTTTTATCAACTCTACAATGAAGTAAAAGACAATGAACTGAGCTTGGAAGAGTTAAGTAAATCGGAAAAGTATAAGAACATGACATTTTATCGTAAAATTTAAACATCAGAGATAAATGATGCTCTAAAAAAGATGAAAAATGAAAATACAGTTGAGTCAGACAATATACCAATTGAAATATGAAAATGCCTAGGGAAATAAAGAATTTTGTGGCTTACGTACTTTTTCAATAAAATACTGAAGACAAGAATGTCACACCAATTAAGAGAAAGTATTTTAGTACATTTACATAGGAGCAAAAGAGATACAAAATTATGTCAATTACATATGAATTAAATTAATGAGTCATGTCATGAAACTATGAGAATGAGTGATAGAAAGAAGAGTAAGACGAGAGACTAGTATCTCGGAGAACCAATTTGAATTCATGCGAGAGCAGTCGACCGTGGAAGTTATACATCTCTTGAAGAGACTCATTGACAACTATCAAGAAAAAACAAGATTTGTATATGTCGTTTATCTACCTTACGAAGGCTCTCCAAGAGAAGTCTTATGGAGAGTCTTAGAAAAGGAAGGGGTAAATGTATCAGACAATGACATAATCAAAGATATATATACAAATTCTCTATCATTGTTGGTTTTACTCCCCTATCTTTTTACCCTCATCTTAGATGAGCTCACCAGGCATATCCAACAAACAATACCTTGGTGTTTATTATTTGCGGATGAATATTGTTTTGGCCAACGAAATGCTCGACGGTGTAAACACGAAACTTGAATTTTTGCAAGACACTTTAGAAAAGATGGGTTTTAGGATGAGCAAAGCAAAGACGGAGTATATGGAGCTTAAATTTAGTTGTGCAAGGACAAATGACTGTTATTAAGTTGGGTGATCAAGATATTTTACGCAGTAGTGTTTTAAATATTTGGGATCGATAGTTCAAAAAGATGGATGTGTAGATAAAGATGTGATACATAGAAACAAAGCAGGTTGGTTGAAGTAAGTTGGGGGGTCTCGGACGGGGGTATATTAAGTGGAGTTGCATGATCTTGTTTTGTTGCACGTGTCAGGGATCTTATGTGATCGTAAAATACCATTAAAACTTAAAGGCAAGTTTTAACGTACTGCAATTAGACCATCAATGCTCTACGGTATTGAGTGTTGGGCAGTGAGTTGTGTACACAAGCAAATAATAAGAGTTGTGGGGATGAGAAATGTTTAGGTGGATGTGTGTACACATGAGACTAGATAAAATTAGGAATCAATATATCAGGGATAAGACGGGAGTGACACCAATTGTAGAGAAGATGCGAGAAGCTCGACTAAGATTGTTCAGACACGTACAAATGAGACGATTAGAGGCACCCGTTAGACATTGTTAGAGTTGGTCACTAGGCATGTTAAACGGGGGAGGGGTAGACCAATAAAGACTTGGAATGAAACTATAAGGAAAGACATGATGTATTTAAGCATTAGTGAGATTATGACTAAAGATAAGACATAATGGCGACAAAGGATCCATCAAGCCGACCCCACTATAGTGGTATAAAGGCTTGGGTGTTGTTGTTGCGTTTTTTTTTTACTTTGAAAATTTATTTTGTTATTCATGTTAGTTTTTTTCCCCGCAAAGTAATCTAGTTTTAAAATTTGTGATTCACTTATAGGTTCCACGTACAAGAGAGGTTAAAAAAATATTGAATTCAACATTGGCCAAAATTTCCATCACACAGCAGTATTCAAAATTTTCAGCCCGTGTTTGAATCAGCTGAAAGCGAGTGTACCAAAGAAGATGATGTCATTGAAGTAAAGAGTGTGTGCACCCAAAGGATCCCGTCCAAAGCCACTACAGATGGATGAACCCACATCTTCCCGTGCCCCGCACACACAACAGTTGCTGAGAAGAGAAGCATGTCCGCCCCACTTTGCGGGTGCACCCAAAGCAACCCACGAACAGGTGAAGCCTATTCACAACCAAGAGAAATAGGGCAAGAGTGTAACCACATGCCCGACTGCTAGTATAAGACAAATAACAACATAATGATGAAGATGGTGATTACCAAATTAGCAGGAAAAAATTCATTCATAGATATGAGTATAACAAAAAAATTACGTGCTAATTTATGTTGAATATTGAGTTAATATAATCACACCTTACAAAGGGCGTGATATTCCTTCTGAAGCCGTTTCACGCAAGCTTTCTCCGCCATCAGCTAGCTGGCATGCTCAGTAGAGAATAATTGAGAGATTACCTTAGTAAGCAAGCAAAATTTCTAAGAGTTCTTGAAATTGATGGCAAAAACCTTAAAAACAACGTGAAAGTCATGGAAAACTCTAAAGCTCATTCAAAATAAATAAAAAAATAGAAGGATTGCATAAAATAGACAATAAAGCCAAGTGAGATATATAAGACTATTAAAAGAAGTTGACAACTATTAAAATCCATAAACTTCAAAGAGCAATTGAATATGTTGAAGGAAATATGTAAAAGACCATTAGTGAAGGCTCATTTAGTCACTTAGCTAGAAAGTTTAGTCTCACATCTTGTATTGGGATTCTTCTCCTCTCTCTCTTCTTATATATATGTGTACACTCTCAAATTGTAAAGTAATTTTTGGAGTAATAAAATTTCTATTTATTCTTCCACTTCTTTCTACATAGTATCAGATCCAAAAGGATCCTTCTTGCGGTTACAATTTTTTTGACCGCCTTCCTTCTCTTCTAGTCGCTCACTTCCGTGGTGTCCACATCTCTTGCCACTCTTTTTCGCGGTTTCCTTCTTCTCGAACCGCTTTCTTCCATGGTTTCCACTTCTCCCCGACTTCTCCTCTTTCCCGGGCGGACTACTGCCGCTGTTCGCGGATCCTTGTTCGCCTCCTACTCGCCGGTCTCCATTTTTTACCCGCTCCTCTTCCGTGATTCCACTTCTCACCCCCCCCCACAGCTTTTACAGCTTCGTTGTGGGACCCTCGGTCACCTTTTGTCACGCTTAACTCTTCTCTACCCGCTCGACCTCTTCCTATTTGCCCCTTGCGGCTTCTAAACTGCCAGCCTGCTTCTACCCGCTGCGGTCTGCTTGTCTATCGGCCGCGATCAGCTTCTTTCCGCTGTTGGTCTGCTTCTTGTCGCGGACTGCTTCTATAAGTCGCGGATTGCGGTCTGCTTATATCCGTTGCGGCCTCTTCTCTTCTTGCGCAGATTGCAAGAAGTCTACCCGCGGACTGCTCTTGCGTGGTTTCCTCTAGCCGCTGCGACCTCTTTTTTTCTAGTCGCGGATTTAACCTCTTCTAGTTGTGGCCTCTTTTATGAATTCTCTTCTAGCCGCGACCTCTTGTATCTATGACATCCTGCTTCTTGCCGCCTGCTGGCCGCCTGCTTCCCAACGCTTCTGGCCAGACCGCAGGCTCATCGGTCTGCTTGCCGCCACGGCCCAGGCCGCACGGTTCTCCTTGTTGCTACTTGGTTCTTCTTTGCCACATCTTACTCGGACAGGAGCCTTCTTGCTCCCTTTGATCTTGTTCACTCTGTGCTCTGTTGTGTCTATATTTGGGCTCATCCTAGATTTTGAATTCCCACACACCACATACAAAACAACCACAATCGCTAGTGTTTTTGTTTTTGGCTCGGCTGATATCTCCCTCCATCACTCCTCGTTACTTTCTTTCAACCTTCACTCTATTGTTACATTTGTACATAACATTTTCTTCCAACTCTTGATGATTACTCTCGGGTCTCTACATCCATGACCCCTCTTCTCTGATGCTTGTATCTCGTTTTGGTCACGCCCCTTCATGTCCTCTACCGTTAAATGGCTCTGAACTACTGAAAATCTCTTCCTGTGTATTTCGTACTTTTATCATTGAAACTCGGAACCAATTTTCCATTACAATTAAAACTCTTCGTACTGACAATGCCCGTGAATACAAGTCATGTGTTTGCAAACCTGTGTGCTGAGTTTGTGATCATCCATCAAATCTTGTGTGCATATACCCTCCCTCAAACAAAATGACGTTGTTGAACGCAAGAATCGTCACATGCTTGAGGTCACCCGCTCTCTTATGATTCAAATGAATGTTCCCAAATATTATTGGAATTTCGCGGCTTCTACTGTCTGCACTCTTATTAACCGCATGTCTTCCACTATTCTCAATTTTGCGGTTCCCTTCAATCCTTTTTTCCCTCCAAACCTCCTTTTTTCCATCACCCCTCGCTTTGTTCATAATCTTGACCCGTCCACTGACAAACTTGCTCCACGTGCCACTAAATATATGTTTGTTGGTTACTCCCGTACTTAGAAGGGTTACGTTTGCTTCTCTCCCAAGAATCGCAAGGTTGTTGCTTCTGCTGATGTCATCTTTCTCGAAGATCAGCCATATTATTCTCAACTAGCTGATTCTCCACTTCCGTCACCTCTTCCGCGGCCTGCTATCCCTGTTACTTCAAACCTTCCACCTCTCCTTCTCACACCAATCCCACCAACCCCACCTTTCCTTCGGACATCAATCTCACCCAAACCACCTCTCATCCGTGTGTATACTTGTAATCCTCCTTCGTCTACTACACTACGGGAGATGTCCTTCTCTAATGATATTTTGCAGCATGCAGATCTGGCAACTGGTTCTACTGCTTACCCAATGGTGAATTATGAGTCAGTTTGTTTCGGCGGTAGCGGTGACAAAAGGAGCTGTGAGAATGAAGCTGTGGAAATGGAGCTGTTGGAATGGAGCTGTTCAAAATGACAAAACAGTTTGGTAAAACAGCGGTGACAGAGCAGTTCAGAATGCAGAAACAGTTTGGTAAAACAACAGTGACGTTTTTGTTACATTTAATTTTAATTAATATTTATTAAAATTTTAATTTATTATTAATAATAATCATATTAATAATATTAATACTAATCACATATGGTAATATAATAATAATCATAATATTATAATAATCGTGATAATAAAAATACTAATATAATATAATAATATAATAATAATATAATAATCAGAATAATAATAATAATATTTAATAATATAATAATAATCAGAATAATAATAAATTAAAAAACTTAAGACTTTAGATCTCCGGGAAATTAGATCACCGGTAAAGCACCGCCACCGCCATCAACCTCACCGACGGCCCCTCCTTCAACCTCGCCGGATCACTCCTTCCCGGTCCCTCGCCGGATCACTCCTCCCCCGTCCCTCGCCGGAGCACTCCTCCCCTGTCCCTCGCTAGAGCACTCCTCCCTCGTCCATGGATATGCTCCGCCTCCCCTCGCCTCTATACAAATTTTGCCGAAGCTAACGCGGGCGTTGCAAAGGAGCTCCCAGCTCCTGTGGGAAAGCTCCGTTGGGAGCGGAGAATTTCGGCTGCGTTGGCGATGGAATGTCGAAGCAAACAGGCCAAAAATAATAATCTTGTTCCTGACGGACCGCAACGGAGCATCAACGTGTAAACAAACTGACCCTATGTCTCTTTACACCGTCTCTCTTCGGAACTCCGTCAAAGTGCTCTTTCTTTATCCTCTATTACTATCCCCAATTCTGTGCAGGAGGCTCTCCAACATCCGGGGTGGCGGGCGACTATGGACGAGGAAATGTCTGTTCTTTGGGGCAAACCACACTTGAGATCTGGTCCCCCTTCCTCCTGGACAGACTTGTGTGGGATGTAAGTGGGTGTTTGCCATCAAACAGGGTCCAGATGGGACGGTTCAACGTTTGAAAGCTCGTCTAGTAGCTCGCGATTTTACTCAACAACAAGGTCTAGATTATAATGAGACTTTTTCTTCAGTCGCTAAACTCAATATTGTTCATGTTTTGATCTCCCTCGTTGTTCATTGTCACTGGTTGTTGCACTAATTGGATGTCAAAAATATTTTTCTTAATGGCGATTTCCAGGAGATCGTTTATATGCAACAACCTCCAGGGTTTGAGACCACGGGGGAGTCTCTTGTCTGTTGTCTGAAGAAGTCACTTTATGGTCTCAAACAGTCTTCTCGGGCATGGTTTGAAAAATTCAGTCAGACTATTAGTGTTGTTGGGTTCACTCGGAGTTCAGCCGACTTCTCTTTATTCACTCGTCATCGTCCAATAGGCACAGTGATTCTCTTGGTATACGTGTGTTGAAGCCAAAAATGATATTGGAGTTCGGGGTCCCAAAAGAGGGGTGACCGCGCACCTACACCCCCAAGGAGACGATCTAGGCACTAGAATAGGAACATAAGGGACAGACTAAGGTCTCAGCGTGGAGGACCCACCGCATCCCGGAAACAACAACTCTTCCCCTCCCAAGCCAAAGACTGAGCTAAGAACTTTCGGAGGGCACTCTTGGCCGACCGGAAATCTAAGGAGGATCCAAGACTAACTCTCTCCTATCCAGATGTGTCTCCTTGGGTCTAACAAAATGCCTCACCCATCCTACTAATGACGCAATCTCGTCGAGCAATTTACGACACGTTGCCCAAGTTGGTCTCAGCGTAACTCCGATTCTAAAAGGATGAGAACAGGCCACCAGGGGCTTCCCGACAACTATACCTCGGGGCCCCCAAGCGGTTCACGAGCTCAATCGAGAAGAAGTAAACTACACATACACAGGCATCACAGATATTATAAATAATTAAAGGAATATGGATTCTACTGGCACGCAGGCCGACAATATAAGCAAAAATAGGCCTTCGAGGGCCGGTCAAGCTTGGGCAAGCCCGCTACTCCCCGCTTGGTACTGCAACTTGTACGCCCACATCTCAAATGGCGGCACAGGCCAAACAAAGGTGACTAAAAGCGACGCAAAAACATCGCACCCACCCCTTGGGGGGTTGTGGCGTGCACTGCAAATAGATAATATACTTCCTCGGATCTTCTCCGAACCCCAGAACATCACCAATCCGCAGTCCGGATGGGCTACACAGCATCTTAAACCCGTACTCACGCTTCCGGGTGCTATGCAAATTGCAGGGACTACACGTCAACCCGTCGGAGAGCACCCTCCCCCACCCGTCGGTGGAGAGGAGCTTCCATGGATATTGAGGGCACCTGCCCGAGAAGAAACTCACCCTTGAAGCTGTTTGGCGGAGCGCAACCGCTCATGCAAAAGACTTCCCGGAGAGGAGCTCCTAGTTGTTTTTGCTGAAGGCTCCGGCCCTGCCCTCATCCCTTTTCCATTTTCTTGTTCGAACTTGTACCAAGGGAAGGGAACGAGCTCCGGTCTGGAGAGGAAGCAGGAAGGGAGCTAGGCTGCACTTGCCGGCGGCGGCCTGGACAGAGGGTGGAAAGGGGCGTCATCTTGGCGGCCGGAGAGAGAGAGAGGGAGCGGGCCTGGACAGAGGGTGGAAAGGGGCGGTTCGACTGCTGCTTCAGGCGGCCGGAGAGAGAGAGAGGGAGCGGGCCTGGACAGAGAGTGGAAAGGGGCCGTTGCTGCTTCAGGCGGCCGGAGAGAGAGAGAGAGAGAGGGAGCGGGCATTCGCTTAGGCGGTGGCCGGAGGGAGAGCGGGAGGCGGGCGGCTCCTTCCATGCGGACGGCGCAGGGAAAAGCGGGGAGAAGACCAAGAGGGAGAGATCGGGTGAGCTGCTGTCTTTCTCTTCCCTGGCCGAACCCTAGAAAAAAAGACCCCCGATGCTGCCTTCCCACTCCACTCCATCTCTCTACTATAATATCTCATATATATTATATATCATATAATCTATATATTCATATTAACTATATATATATAAATATATATACATTTATGAAGGCCTGCGCACATAAAACCTCCGGCGCAGGGGCTCCGTCTTCGAAGGGGCTTCCCACTGCCGCTCATAACATGTCCCGAGCGCGCCACTTGGGGAGGATCGCTCGGAGGGGGACAAGTATGATATTTTAATTACATGAGACATTTACAAGAATACATATGATCAAACAACATTTGAAAAACAAAGGACCTGGGAAGCCTTCGATATTTTCTTGGTCCAAGATGGCTCGGAGACCTGGGTTGGTTATCTCAAAGAAAGTACTGTCTTGACTACTTCATGTGCGGGCTATCTGGAGAAGTCTGCCAACACTCCCATGGATATCAATCACAAGCTCCGCGCTCATTTCTCGGACTCTGATTTGTTCCTTCCAAATCCAGAGTATTATCGTCATCTTGTGTGTACAATCCCGTATTCGGCGAGTGACGTCAGCAAGAGACTTAGCGTGGCCAGTCCAAGTTCCTGGTGACAGGAGGGGGACAAGTACCTTTGGGATTGCCCAACTCGCCTGGGTTGGGGGGTAGTATAGAAAGGGCGAGAGGAGCAGGCGGGCTCGCACTCGCCCCTGACATTTCGACAGGGAGCCGGCGAGTTGGGCAGGCCGGGCCCGCACTCGCCCTGGCCCTCGAGGAGGCGGCGAGTGCCAGCCTCATCAGGCACTCGCCACCCCAGGCGTGTGGAATCTCATGGGTCACTCGCTCAGTGATGTATCTTTTACCATTTTGCTCTTGTTGGCCTGTCCATAGCCTTTCAGAACAGCGGAGTTACGCTGTTGGCTGGCTGATTTAGACTGCATATAGCTGTTTAGAACAACGGAGGTTGGCTGTTGGCAGACCGTTTTCAGAAAACTATAAATAGACCCAAGGGGATATCTCAGAAGGCATGATGACTGGTGCCCTGATCTTCTTGTGCTTTCTGAGGTATCCTTAGCTCAGAACTTGGCTAAGGAGAGGAAGCACTCTAAGATCTTCTGGATGTGTGGTGGGACCTCCGTGCTGGAGCCTTGGGCCTGTTCCTTATGGTAAGTCTTTGGTTGTTTGGCTTGTGAGAGAGAAGTAAGTGTATGAACACCCTTTCCCCAAGGGTCGAACTCCACAGAGACCGATTTTCGGTTTCAACATTTTTGGTTGTGGTGAGCGTGTACAGTGATCAACACCGAAAATCTTTAGCGAACTCGATGACTGGAGAAGAAGGACAGAGATCTGACAGGGCCGACTCGTCACCTCCCCCTCCTCTCGCACCACCCTCGAGATGTTCGAGGATTTACGGCAGGAGGTGATCAGCCTCGTCAAGTTTGCACTCGGCATGCGCGCCGAGTGCTCGACGCCAGTAGTCCTAGTTGTCGCTGCCCCAGCCCTGGGCGAGGACGCCCCGGCCCGACGAGCTGGGAATGAGGTAGCAGAGGAGGGGAGGGAGCGAGATCTGCAGGGGCGAGTGTTGTTCCCTGGCTCGGCAAGCGAAGGCCGAATCGGCGAGATGGGTGTGCGAGATCCCCCGGCTCGCCCAGTAGGGGTAGGCAGCCCCTTCAGTGAGTTGGTTTCATCCGCCCCAGTTCCAGAGGGGTTTCGAGAGCCAGGAGATGTCCTACTACACTGGGAAGGATGACCCAGTTCAGCACATCCAGTGGTTCAAGGATGTGGTTTCGATAAGGCAGATGTCGGATGTCTTTAAGTGCAGACTCTTCACCATCACCCTCAAGGAGAAGACAAGAGATTGGTTCCACCAGCTGCCGGCCAGCTCCATCTACTGCTTCGAGGACCTACGTCGGGGGTTCATGTTGAGGTTCACCACTTCCAAGAAGAGGAAGAAGGAGTCTGAGTCCCTATTCCACATCAAGCAGGGGGTGAACGAGACACTGGGGAGCTATGTGAATCGGTTCCAAGAGGAGGTCCTCCAGGTGCAGGAGATGTCAGGGCATACCCAGATGATGGCCTTCACCCGGGGGCTGCAGTAGGGCTTCTTCAGGATGGAGATGAAGAGGGCGCCTCCTCTCTCTTTTGAGGAGTTGATGGAGAGGGCAGCGAGGGAGGTCGACGGGGAGGCGTCGAACCCGGACTTTGCTCGGAAGTTGGCCAGGTGGGCCACGGAGGAGGAGGTGCCAGGAGATGGCAGAGGTCAGGAAGTGAGGAGAGCTGAACCCCGGCAGAGGGAACAGCAGCAGCAGCAGCCGAGGTGGGGCCGCCAGGAGCCGAACAAACGGCTCGGCTAGAGGCAGCAGGAGTGGCAGGATCAAGGCCAGCAGAGAGGTTTCTATGGAGGAGACAACCGCCGGGGGGGCCAGGGTCAGTTCAACCCCCCAGGCTGGAGGCAGGGCCAAAGGCCTTCTCTCCCCGATCAACGTCAGGCAATGGCGATAGCCCGGGGGAGGAGGAGAGGTCAGCAGAGGAGAAGGCGGGAAGTCAGGGTGGAGTTGTCCTACTGCGACTTCCACCAGGAAGAGGGTCATGCCACGGCTACGTGCCCGGAGTTCCTCGAGATAAGGGGAAATAGGGAGCAGCAACAACAACCCCGCCAGGAGGTGCGGATTGAGGAGGTCCTGCCTAGGGGAGGGGACGACCAGGTGCAAGGATAGGGCCGATGTCGGCAACCGAGGAGGGATCAGAGTGATCCACATGGGGGGAGTTGAGGCTGCCTGGAAGGCGAGTCTCCATACTATGTACCGTCGGATCGTCGCCTCCACATCTCTAGCCCCACCCCCGGAGGAGAAGATCACCTTCTCCAGGAAGGACATGTCGGATCATGAGGATCTTTTTTCCGACGCGTTGGTCATCCAGACCGCGGTCGAGAATTTTACTGTCTCCCGGATCCTCATCGATAACGGGAGCTTGGTCAACGTCATCTTCAAGAAGGCGTTAGACGCGATGAAGGTGGAGGCCCGAAGGGTGCTGTCCTCGGATGGACCTCTCTTTGGGTTCTCAGGAGAGAGGAAGGAGGTGGAAATAGGAGTAGGACTCCATGTTACCTTGGGGGGGTGGCAGTCCAGAAACTGCAGGTTCGTCATCGTAGACGCGCCCAGCAGTTACAACGCTATCTTCGGACGACCCATCATCATGCCTTCTGTTGCGTGCCCTCATCTTTCCATAAGTGCTTGAAGTTCGATGTTGAGGGCATCCATGGTTAGGGTCCGAGGAGACCCCAAGGTGGCAAGAGGAGTGTTATGTCACCGCGATGAACTCCATCTCTTGGCAGAGAGGAGTCGGGGAGATGAAGAGGAGGATTGAGGAGCAGTCCAGGCAGGAGGTTGAAGGAGAGGTGAAGGAGATGAAAGTGGAGAAAGAGGTCCGCACCCAGGTGGAGGTGGCGGAAAGGAGCTCTGGAAGGAACCGGCCGAGGTGATGGTCCGTGGAGGAAGCTGAGGAGGAGGAGGTCACGGTCCCAGGTGAGAGAGCCGTTGGAGAGTGGGAAGAGCAGTCCCGGCTAGAGGCTGTCGAGGAAGTGGTGGAGATGGAGGTTCTCACCCAGGGAGGCAGGGTGGAGAAGGTGCGGATAAGTGGGGGGCTGAGCTCGGAGGACCAGGGGAGGGTGCAGAAATGCATCCAAAGAAGAACGTGGACATCTTCGCGTGGAGCGCGACAGAAATGTCGGGGATCGATGCGAACGTTGCATGCCACCGCCTCAACCTGGATCCAGAAGCCCGCCCCATCCAGCAGAAGAAGAGGTCCACAGCGGACAAGCTGGTCCGAGCCCATCAGGGAGGAGGTGGTCAAGCTCCTCAAGGCCGGCTTCGTATCCGAAATCCAATACCCCGGCTGGGTCTCCAATGTTGTAATGGTTAAAAAAGGAGACGACCGGTGGAGGATGTGTTTGATTTTTTTTATTAAATAAATCATGTCCTAAGGATTGTTATCCCTTGCCTCAGATCGATGCGCTGGTTGACTTAGCCGTCGGTTTTTCAGTGATGAGTTTATTGGATGTTTTTTTAGGTTATCATCAAATCAGGATGCACCCGCCCGACATAAAAGATGTCTCCTTCATCACTGGGGACGGATGCTACTGCTACAAGATGATGTCCTTCAGGCTAAAGAATGCGGGGGCAACATATCAAAGGATGATGGATCGGGTCTTCCAAGAGTAGAAGGGGAAGAATCTGGAGGTGTACGTAGATGATCTCATGATCAAGAGTCGGGATATTGACTCTCACCTCCGAGATTTGGAAGAGACCCTCAACACCCTGTGGAAGTATAAGATGAGGCTAAACCCCTTGAAATGTGTCTTCGGGGCAAGCAGGGGCAAATTCCAAGGCAATCTTCTTACTCCTGCAGGTGTAGAGCCCAAACCTGACAAGGTCAAGGCGATCATGGAGTTGGGGTCGCCTCGGAATGCCAAGGAGGTCCAGAGGCTGACAGGAAAGTTGACATGGACTTAGCAGGTTCCTCTCTCGGGCGGGAGAGAAGTGCTCCCCCTTCTTCAAAGCGTTGAGGGGGGGTCAGAAGTTCGAGTGGTTCAAGGAGTGCGAGGAGGCATTCCAAACCTTGAAGAGGCAGTTGACCCAGGCTCCGCTCCTTTAAGGACCCAAGGAGGGGAGGACTTGTCCCTGTATCTTGGGGTGGGATCCGAGGCCTTGAGCTCCGTCTTGTTCCGGGAAGAAGGGAAGAAGCAATTGTCTATTTATTATGCGAGTAGGGTCTTGAGAAAGGCAGAGCTCCGGTATCCAATTTTGGAGAAGTTGGCTTTTGCTCTGGTTATCTCGGCTCGGAGGCTCAGACCCTATTTCCAGGCGCACTCCATCCGGGTGGTGACTGACCACCCCCTCCACAACATCTTTGAGGGGATGAAGCATTCGGGGAGGTTGGCAAAGTGGTCGATGGAGTTGAGTGAGTTCGACATATCCTTCGTTCCCCCCTCTCGATCAAGGCCCAGGCGATGACCGACTTTCTTGCTGATTATGTGGTCGAGATGGCGGAGGCGGAACTCACCCGTCCGGTCCCTTGGAAGGTGATGGTGGATGGCGCTTCAGGAAGGCATTCCTTGGGAGTTGGGGTGATCTTGGAGAGCCCCCATGGAGCAAAGATTGAGCAAACAGTGGTAGTACATTTTCCCATCACCAACAATCAAGCCGAGTACGAGGCGGTGATAACAGGATTGCGTCTGGCCAGGGAGCTGGGAGTGCATGATGTGGAGGTCCTCACAGACTCTATGGTGGTGGCCTCTCAGATCAACGGGGAGTTCGAGACAAGAGAGCCAACTCTCTAGTTGTACTTGGCAAAGGTGAAGGGGGTAGTCGACATGTTCCAGATATTCTCCATCTGGCACATTCCAAGTGAAGAAAACGGGCAGGTGGACCAGTTGGCCAAGCATGGACCCTAGGTGGGTGGCACCATCATCGACTTGTTCTGCCCATCCATCGAGGAGGGGGAGCTGATGGAGGTGGACCAGCACCCCTCGTGGGTGGATCCTTTCACAACTTTCCTATCCACAGGGGAGTACCCAGAGAGGATGGACAAGAAGCGATTCAAGCATAAGTCGGCATACAGCTGTACAGGAAGATCCTCTAGGGGATGTTGGCACGTTGCATGGCCGAGAGAGAGGTCCCGAGGATTTTGGAAGAGATCCATTCCGGGGAGTGCGGGAGTCACTCTGGGAGCCGGACCCTAGAGGGGAGAATAGTTAGGAAGGGATATTTCTGGCCGACCCTGGGCCATGATATCGCTGAGTTCGCGAAGAAGTGCACAAGTGTCAGTTGTTCGCACCTCTCCAACTTCAACCAGCTCAGCGTCTCAGGAGCATCACGGCACCCTGGCTCTTCGTCATCTAGGGAATGGATTTGGTAGGACCTTTCCCCCAGGCCAGCGGACAGAGGAGGTTCCTGTTGGTGATGATCGATTATTTTTCTAAGTGGTTGGAGGTGAAAGCGGTGGCCAAGGTGACCTCCCAAGTAATCAGGAACTTCGTATGGGGGGGGAGATCATTTGCTGGCACGGGTTGCCCCAAGCCATTGTCACGGACAATGAGCCTCAGTTTGCTAGTGAGGAGTTCATCAGCTTTTGTGGACAGCTTGGGATTGAACTCAGGTTTGCCTCGGTCCACTACCCCAGGAGCAACGGGCAGGTGTAGGCGGCAAACAAGATCATTGTAAACCTCTTGAAAAAGAAAGTTGAGAACTGGAAGGGGAGCTGGGTATAACAGCTTCCTTCAGTCATCTGGGCCTTGAGGACCAACCCCAACACAGCCACGGGGGAGACCCCTTTCAAACTCTCTCATGGCTGTGAAGCAGTACTCCCTATAGATTTCGAGGTCCGGACATCTCGGGTAGTTGAGGCAGAAGGAGGTAGAGAAGAGTGGCTAGCTGAGAACGATGATGAGTCGCGGCTCTCCCTAGACATGGTGGAGGAGCTGCGCGACCTATCAGTTATCCGGCAGGAAAGGTCAAACGGAGGATGACCAAGTATTTTGACAAGCACGTTCGAATCAAGCAGTTCACGGAGGGGGACTTGGTCTTGAAAAAGGTGGATGCAGCCGAAAGATCAGCCGCCGTGGGAAAGCTCAACCCCAACTGGGAAGGCTCATACATTGTACAGGAAACATTGAGATCAGGAGGGTATCGCCTCCGGAATGTGGAGGGAGAGAACCTAAGTCACACCTGCAGCGGTGATGAATTGAAGCGATTCTACCCATGAAAGTAATGAGATAGCTTTTTCAGAGTATTATTATCTGCTGATGATTCATTTGCTTGGTAGGAACAACATTAGACTTGGTTGAATAAAAGTTCGGTTGATGCTCAACACCCGTCGTCAGGCTCTCACCTAACTGATTGGGCCGGTGGTAGCGCCCAGTGGTTGGCCAAGGGAAAGACCGGCTGATGCTCAACACCCGTCGTCAGGCTCTCACCTACCTGATTGGGCCGGTGGTAGCGCCCGGTAGTTGGCCAAGGGAAAGTCCGGTTGATGCTCAACACCCGTCGTCAGGCTCTCACCTAGCTGATTGGGTCGGTGGTAGCGACCGGTGGTTGCTCTGGGATTAGGTCTCGAGATGCTCCCGCTGTCAGGCTTCCATCTAGCTGACAGGGCCGGGATCCTCGATGGATATCGTTATGACCCTGGAGTTAAGTCTCGAGATGCTCCAGCTGTCGGGCTTCCACTTAGCTGGCAGGGTCGGGATCCGCAATGGGCATCGTTCTTGCTCTAGGGTTGGGTCTTGGGATACTCCCGCTGTCAGGCTTTCATCTAACTGACATGGTCGGGATCCTCGATAGACATCATTATGACCCTGGAGTTAATTCTCGAGGTGCTCACGCTGTCAGACTTCCACTTAGCTAGCAGGGCCGGGATCCTCGACGGGCATCGTTCTTGCATTGGGGTTAGGTCTCGAGATGCTCCCGCTGTCAGGCCTCCATCTAGCTGGCAGGGCCGGGATCCTCGATGGACATCGTTATGACCCTGGAGTGAAGTCTCGAGGTGTTCCCGCTGTCAGGCTTCCACCTAGCTGGCAGGGTCGGGATCCTCGATGGACATCATTCTTGTTCTGGGGTTAGGTCTCCAGATGTTCCCGCTGTCAGGCTTCCATCTAGCTGGCAGGGCCGGGATCCTCGATGGACATCGTTATAACCCTGGAGTTAAGTCTCGAGATGCTCCTGCTATCGGGCTTCCACCTAGCTGGCAGGTCCGAGATCCTCGATGGACATCATTCTTGCTCTGGGGTTAGGTCTCGAGATGCTCCCGCTGCCAGGCTTCCATCTGGCTGACAGGGTCGGGATCCTCGATGAACATCGTTATGACCCTGGATTTAAGTCTCGAGATGCTCCCGCTGTCAGACTTCCACCTAGCTGGCAAGGTCGGGATGGATATCGTTCTTGCTCTGTAGCCAAATCCCAGGCTACTTTTGCCAATCACCACCAGGCAGTTGGAAGTTACTTGGGACAGAGGCTGGGGAAACATGAGGCCCAACAATCTTTGGGCGAGCCGGATGTGGCGAGACGGGGTCTCGGCAACTACCATAGGGGTGGCATCATCTGAGAAAGGCAGGGTCAAAGATGGCGAGTTGAGATCTCGATAGTAGGGCGGGCCGAGGATGTGCTCGACAACTACGCCCCATCCCATGGAGATTATACTTGGAAAACTTCGAAGAGGGCTTGGAACAAATCTCTAGAAAGAAGAGATCTCGCCAACGAGCTGGGTGTTCATGGGGCCAACACGGCGAGTGTTCTACCTCTTGATGGTCTAGGGCCGGTGAGATCTCCAGGTACCCTCGCGGGTATGTACCCTAACACAAGTACATTCTAACGGCGAATGCTATCTTAGCGGGGTCGCACAGGGAAGGGGCGGCGCGCGTGCGAGTGCAACACAGAAAATAAACACAGGAAAGAAAGGGAAGACATGGCAAAATGATTTTTCATTAGACGTACATTTCATTACAGTAAGGGGGCTCGCCTCAGCGAAGTTACAAAATTAGGGGGGATCTTTACAAAGAAAAAATAAGGTTGGCTAGCTCTCTCCCTCCCCTCCAGAATTGTCACCCCTATAGCCGACGATGTCCTTGAAGAGCGACTCGAAGCTGTCTTCCTTCTCGCCAGGGGGGAAGCGGGAAGGGAGAACAGCTATGGCACCAAGTCTCTCGCAGTCATCTCCTCGCAGCCTTCCGTCAGCACCTGCATATCTCGCATGACTTGCAGGGTGAAGTCGGCAGTACTGATGGAGTTGACGCGCGGCTTCTTGGCGACCTCGGCCTCGGTGAAGATCTTTGGTCTCTGGACTGGGCCGCCCAGCTCGCCGCCAGAGGGGAGGAGGACGATGTCCATTAGGCGAGTGACCTCGCCCTGAAGGCTTTTGTTCTGCTCCTCCAACATCTTGTTTCTCTCCTCCAGCTCGGTAGCGCGAGCACGCATGCGATCCGTGGTCTCGGCATCCTGTAAGGCAAGGTAAGGTAAGAAATTGCGGGAAACCAAAGTAAAAAAGAGAAGGGGTCAGCCGATACTTACCACCCCGATGACAGCTTTGGCGAGGAGGCTCTCAGCGATCTTAAGCCGCTTCGCCAGGTCAGCGGCGTCGTCCTTCGCGACATCCCGCTCCCGCTCTGCCTTCGCCACGTCATGGCTGAACTGGTAGCAGCGGCGAGTCGACATGTGTGCGAGCTCAAGTGCGCGCATTTGAGCTCGCGAGCTCTCATAGGCGAGCCGCTGGAGGCTCGTGCCATTGTAGGCCGCAGCGTTCTCGCGGCAGTACAGCCCAAACCCTAGGGCATAGGTGTGCCCGCTGGGAGGGTGGCGCTCCGACCAAGGGGGATGGATGGAGGAGATGGAGACTCGGTGAGCCTGCTCATCCCATTGGACCATCGGCGCGCCGAGCCGGTCCTTTACCTTCCCGCCGAGACCATAGTTCTGGTGGTCTTTCGGCAGGCCCGGCTCGCGGACAACAAACTCCTCGGCGGTGTTGGAGGCAGGCGGGTCGCCTCTGCCCTGGTCCTTCTCTAGCGACTTCTCCGACGTGGTATCTGGGGAGCTCAGGCATATTTGATGTTGTTGTTGTTGTTCTCCCCTCGAGACTGTCATCGCCTTCTTCATCTTTTTTGGAGGCGTAAGGCGACGATGCGAGCTGGATCCCGAGGGGTCGGGTCGCTTCTTGCTGGAGGAAGGTTTGCCCAACCCCAGCTCGCTTTGGCAGACTACTGCGGCTGCCCACTCGCGCGCGAGTGGGTCCGGGTAGAGTCCCGAGTCCGCAAAAGGCGGGTGCTCGGGAATCAGCTGCTCCCCTGCAGAAAAAGACTTGGGAGTTAGAAAATCATTATTATCTGTGAACGAGCCCATTGAGGAAAAAAGGGAAAGAGCTATACCTTCGCCGGGCAGGACCGGGAGGAGCGAGTCGAGGCCCCTTTGGAGGAAGGCGACCTCGAAGTCCTTGTCGAGGAAGAACTTGTGGAGCTCGGCATCATTGCCCGTCACTGTCGGGGGCCGGTACACCTCCTCGCTCCTCTGCCGAGGCGAGAAGTGTATGTTGCCGAGCTCACCCTTGAGGAAGACGAGCTTGGAGAACCAATTGTGGTTCTTGTTGGCCATCTCGCGGACCTTGAAATGCGAGCCGGCCAGGAAGGCGACCCCATAATTGATCGCACGGTAAATGAAGAGTTTCCTGAAGACCGTCAGGTTGAACTCTATCCGCTATCGGCGGAGATAGCGGGCGAATGCCACCATCATGGCGATGGCATTCAGGTTCAGTTGGGCCGGGACAGCCCCGAAGTACTTCAAGATTTGGCGGATCCCCAACCACAGGGGGAGTCACAACCCCACCTAGAAGTGCGAGATGGGGAAGGCGAGCTCATCCTCATAGAATGAATTGATGGCCTCGCCTGCCGAGCGTCGGCGCGCAGAAAACCCCACGGGGACATAGTCGGCGATGAAGTCGGCGAGCTCCTGCTTGCTGGTGTTTCCCTCATAGAAGCTGTACTCGGCGAATTGCCGAGCACATTTCGTCCTCCCGTCGGCATCGGGTTGCGCTTTGCCCATGGTTCCAATGGTTATGGAGCGAGTCGAGGTAGCGAGAAGGGCAAGAAGAGGGGAATAAGAGTCAGCAATAAAGGCGATAATCTGGGGGTTGGTGAGGGGCCTATTTATAGAAAACAGAATTAATGGCCAAGCCGACCGGTCAGTCCGGCTCGCCGACCCCGACTTGCCGACCTCGACTTGCCGACCCCTGCGACCTATTCTTTTTTATGGCGAGCTGAACCTAAAGCGCAACGTATTATGCAGAATCAATAAACAAAAATCTAAAAATTATTCCAAGTTATTACAGACAGGGATTTTGCAATTCAGAAAAAAGAAAGTACAACAAGAAGGGGAAGTTATTTCAGCACGCGCGAGCTGGGGGCTGGGGGGCGAGTGCCGATAGGCTCAACTAGGGAGCCATTTCCACCTACCCCGGCCTCGTGTCCCCATCCCCGGAGGTCGGCGCGAGGTTGTTGAACTCGCGGACCAATTCCAGATCATGGTGGATGAACTGCATGTTCTCGCTGATCTTGTCCATGAGCGGGGTGGGGGACGCCATCCCGCTTGCCGAGCCGCGCTTCACCTCATCCGCGAGCAGCACGTAGTCCCGCTCCAGTGCCTGTAGCCTCTGCTCTCCGAGATCATTCTCCTCCTGCATCCCGCGCAGCGCGCGCCCCTACTTCTTGAAGACCTTAACGACTAGCTTCCTCAGCTCAGCGGAGTCTAGCGAGATGTCCAGGAAGTTCTCTATCGCGTTGGGGGAAGGGGTGGCGAGTGCTGGCCTGGCTCAGAAGATTCTTCAGCCTCGGATTGGTCGGGAAGATCTGCAAAAGCAACCAAGATAAATGTACAAAGGGCGAGTACTTCAAAAGAACTATGCGAGATGGCCTCATGAAAGTAGAGCTTCCGGGATGAGCTCGGCTGCCCCCGGAAGGGATAGGTAGGAGGCAGGGCAAGGTTCTTGCTGCTACCCGGAAGATGAGATCCTGGGGAGATGAGCTCGAAGCTCGGGACAGGGATGTCCCCGCCAGCTCTCCTCGCGAGTGCAGGAGCAGGTGTGGGTTGCTGAGAAGGTGCACGGGCTGGCGACTTCAATCTCAGTGAGTTCAGCCCCGTGGTCCCAAAGGGGGGAGATGGGTCTCGCTGGCGAGTAGGCGGAGTTTTAGGTCGCGAGTCATCAAGAGGGGAGTCGGCTCGCAGCGTGGAAGCTTCACCGTCAATCTGAAGGTTGTTCGGGTCGGCAGGAATCTCAATGATCCTCTTTCCCCTTTGCTCAGAAGTTGGCCCAGTCGAAGAAGCGAGTCCATGGTCGGGGGTGGAGGTCAGATCGCGATATACCGACTCGGCAGTTTTTGGGGTTGACTTGGCCCTTTTGTCGGGCTGAGGATTGGGAGGCTCGCGCGATAAAGCGTTAGGGGTGACAGCGACCAGGTTGGCAGCGCGAGCGGCGTTGAGCCCGCGAGCATGGTCCAGCCTCTCTTGGAGCTCTTTGGAAAGAGGCATCTCGACAAGGCCAGAGTAAGGGGAATGTTAAAGGTCGCTCAGGTATGCGGGCGTATATATATAGCTACTGGTGGATCCCACCAAAAGATTCCCTTGGACTCGCTGACCCAATCGTCGATCTCTTGGGGTTAGATGTTTCTTTCTGAGTTTGGGGCAATCTCGCAAAGAGTGGGGATTGTGTATAACCTTATATCCGGCGAGTGGCGTCAGCAAGAGACCGATTAGCCATTTTGGCGTGGTCTAAGTTCCCGGCGAGTCAGGAGCAGGCCAAGTACCTTTGGGGTTGCCCGACTCGCCTGGGTTGGGGGGTAGTATTTTAGGGGCGAGTGGAACAGGCGGGCTCGCACTCGCTCCTGACATCACGACAGGTAGTCGGCGAGTGGGGCAGGCCGGATCCGCACTCGCCCTGGCCCTCGAGGAGGCGGCGAGTGTCAGCCTCATTAGGCACTCTCCACCCCAGGCGAGTGGAATCTCACGGACCACTCGCCCAGTGATGTATTCTTTACCATTTTGCTCTCATTGTCATGCTCATAGCCTTTCAGAACAGCGGAGTTGCGTTGTTGGCTGACTGATTTTGACTGCATATAGCTGTTTAGAACAACGGAGGTTGCATGTTGGCAGACCGTTCTCAGAAAACTATAAATAGACCCGAGGGGGTACCTCAGAAAGTATGCTCACTGGTGTCCTGATCTTCTTGTGCTTTCTGAGGTATCCTTAACTCAGCACTTGACTAAGCAGGGGAAGCGCTTTAAGATCTTCCGGGTGTGTGGTGGGACCTCCGTGTTGGAGCCTTGGGCTTGTACCTTGTGCTAAGTCTTTGGTTGTTTGGCTTCTGAGAGAGAATTAAGTGTGCGATCACACCTTCCCCAAGGGTCGAATTCCACAGAGACCAATTTTTGATTTCAACATTGTGAGAAATCTGATATATCTCACTGTTACTAAACCTGATATATCATTTGATGTTGAGGTTGTCAGTCGATTCATGCATAAACCACGTATTTCTCATATCTAGGCAGTCGAGCGAATTTTTCGATACTTGAACAAACAGACTCTCATGGTCGATTCATGCCTTCATCTTCACTCTCCATAAAGCAAAAGAATTTTTGCCATCAAATTTCTCCACCTGAAATTTTGTCAGACTTGTGGATGTCATTAGAAACAAAAAACCGGAAACAAAATCTGGCTCTGATACCAATTGTTAAGATACAATGTATATCTCGTCGACGACCGGGTTCCGATTAGAGCAAACACAAGATATAACTACGCACAGAAAAAAATTATAAAAACAATCCACAGAGACAATAGAAGCAAGATTTACATGGAAAAAACCCTAAAATGACAAACGGAGAAAAAACCACGGGCGGCGCGCAGGACGGATTCCACTGTCAGTATAGAGTTTAGAGTTACAAACAAATAAACTCAAATAAGAAACAGCCCTTACAAAATTTCTCCGAGAGAACAAAAAAAACCCTTTCAAATCTCAACGAAAAATAGAGTTCCTTCTTCAACGAGAGAGTAAAGATAAATCTCATTATATTCAATTGGAAGAGTACCGGCTGTAAAGAGATTCGTCTGGGAGATATGCTTGTTTGCAGAGCATTGGCTTGGGACACAATAATCAACTCCTTTTTTTTTAATTCTCAAGAACTTAATTATTTATTTGCTAATCACCAAAAGCCACGTCCCTTGGAAGTAACTGCCCATTAACCGAGA
This sequence comes from Platanthera guangdongensis, assembly GCA_039583875.1. Classification (NCBI taxonomy): domain Eukaryota; kingdom Viridiplantae; phylum Streptophyta; class Magnoliopsida; order Asparagales; family Orchidaceae; genus Platanthera; species Platanthera guangdongensis. The sequence continues at coordinate 7,239,382 of CM077147.1, read as the reverse complement.
TAATAAAACTGCTCATTAGCTGAGAATGAATAAATCTGGTTCAAACAAGCCAACTCAATTGAGAATAAACCCAACAAAAAATACTAAGAGGACGCTAAAGGATTCCAGGTACTGCGGCAGGGAGGTCCCATCACGTACCCAGATGCTTAGAAAAGTTTCTCTTCCACAATCAAGAATGGTCGAGCAGGGTACAAAGGGGACACTAACTTGACGACTATCTCAAGATGGCAACCAAGGGGGTCTCAAAACTTCGATAGCGGGATCCAAAAGCTCAGCCAAAAAGTCTCAATCCATGTGCCTATGAGGTCTTATTTATAAGGAAATACAAGGGGTGGGGGTATTATTTATAGCCTACCCCCACACGACGACTACGCGACTACGGAAGGATCTCGCCCGCCTTGGGCGAGTATTTCCCGCACTCGCATACCTGGTGAGTATGCGAGGGAAGCTCGTCTATACTCTCTCAGGCCTTCCTCTAACTTGAATGTTGACTTTTACTCTGTCCTTGACCCGTTGATTTTGACTTCTGCTTTGAATGGGCTCACTCTCGAGGAATATGGGTTGTACACTAGTAGGAGTAGGATGGGACACAACACAAACGAGTATCAAACTGTTAATACATACAGTTCATGGGAGAAACTATGGAGGAAGATCGTAGTTAACTAACGTCCATAATCAGGCAAAGTTAATCGACGTCAGAAACTATGACATCTAGGGGTCGAATAGTTCATTTTCCTTGTGTGTAAGCAGAGTACAAACGGGGGAAATCTATCAAATATTTATCAATTGGAAGCTGAAGAAGGATACAAATAGTACAAATCAACAAAGAAACCAAGTAATAAACAGATCATTCTATATAATTCAGATTCTACATAAAATAGATCGGTGGCCGTCGAGGGAAACCTGCGCAGGAGGGCTCTCCGAGAGCGTCAACAAAGCTGTGGCCGTCGAGGGGAATGGGTGGTGCCGATTATCGACGATCCAAGGAGAAATGGGCAGCTAGGAGGGTTTTATCGGGGTTCAGAGATCTTCCTGATGTGGGAATTGCAGAAGATATTGAATCCAAGTGGAGAATTGAGAGGAAATAGAGGGAAGAAGAGAGGGTTTCTTCGTCGGCTCGTTCCTGTTTGCAACTGGTCGTATTCGGGGGTACTGATGGACATTTATGCCCTTGCACTTGCTGCTAAATGGCCCATTTGGTTTGGCAAATTTTGAAACCGGACTACGTTTTTATATCTAGATGCAGATTAAGGTTCTGTTTGGGGAACTTATTTTCACCGTTCAAGCCGTCACAACCGCAGATTAAGGCCGGGTTCATGCGATCGTGACCGCTTGATTGGTGAAAATAAATCCCTCCAAATGGATCCTAAAGCAGCGAAACAAGTGTTGAAAATAAAACGACTAACGTGTGACCCTCACACCCATGCTCCTCGCTCACAGTTCATCCCCATAGCTTCTGACTTTGCTTCCGCCGTTGGCATTGCGCTCTGCCATCCCCACCTCAGGCGACTCTTGCAATGGAGGCTGAGTCCATTTCAACCCACTGTGGTTTGTGTGGAAGCTCTAACGATTCTCGCTCAACACAAGTTTGGTTCGCTTCCAGTGTCAACATGTATAAATCCGACGGAGGTGGTAGGTAATCTTATGTTTTCTCCCTAAGACATTTCATTCATCTCCCCCACACGCGATCTTATTATATATTATAATTAACTTTTGATCAATGTATTGTTATGGTGTATTGTTATATTTTGTGATTTGGGCTTCATTTGGCGCGGCGGATGGAAGGAGAGCTTGAGCAATCGTGGTCGCCGATCGAATTGGAGGACGGGCCGGCGGCTCAAAAGGGCGTGTTTCTCAGGGGCTGGCGAGATCAGACGTGGCAAACACGTGGCCGGTCATTTGTTTATCTGTCGTGCATTTGTGTCTGCACCTGCCCCCAGTGTGAAAACACCAAGCCAAACGAAGTCTTGAATAGCAAAATATAACTTTTTGGTGCTAATATAACAATATGCAGCAACAGCTAGTAGCAAATTTTAGTAGTTTATAACATTGCGCTTTTTTACATACAACAAGATAACAACACATATGACTTTATCCCATTATTAGGGGGTCTGCTATATGGATCTTTTGTCTCATTGTGTCGTCTTTAATCATAATCTCACTAAAGTCTAAGTGCATCATGTCTTTCCTTATAATATCATTCCAAGTCTTTATTGATCTACTCCTCCCTCGTTTAATATGTCTAGTGAATAGACACTCACAAGTCACAATGCCTAACAGGTGCCTCTAATTGTCTTCTTTGTGCGTGTCCAAACTATCTTAATCGAGTTTCTCGTGTCTTTTCTGCAATTGGTGCTACTCTTATCTTATCCCTTATACATTTACCTCTTTTTACGTGCAAATAAAAATTTAAATATGATTAATAATTGCCTAAAATAAAATCTAACAACAATATTACATGAACTTTTTGATGAGTTTCCCTTAATTTTTAAGTCAAAACAGGAAGATTTTGACCAAAGACGCGAAGGGGAGCTAACCCGATCAAACGAGCCGCGCGCACCAAGCCGCGTTCTCCCGCTAAAAGGGTCTAAAATCGCCCGAAAGGAGAGCAGGACCAAGCGCGCATAAAACCAGCATGAACGCAAGCGTCGCGCACAAGCGAGGCATGTGGCAGAGCGTTGCGCGCATGCCGACAGACGTCACTGCCTCTGGCCGCCTACGCCACCTCTGGCCATCATCTACCACCGCCGCCGTCGGGCACCCTGCCCAGGCTGCCCGGACTGCCTGTGGGGCACTTTTATCATTTCGCTAAAATTGGAGATCCATGCGACCAAAACAGAGCGACCCATTTACCAGCATAAATTCCTCCCAGGTGCAATTACCAATGTATTCCTCCAAAAATCTATAAATGGGACCCGAGACCTTCATTTGAAGACAGACAACTTCCGAGGTTAGAGAGAGCTTTGACATTTTTCGGCGAGCACGTGAGGCTTAGATCATTCTTCGGCTCGGAATTCGCTTCGCTCCCTCTCTAGTGCGAAGACATCTCAAGACGTCAAGGACGTGGCATTCTTCTCCAAACGAGCGCTCTCATCAAGACTTCGAGTCTGCATGAGCGCTTCCATCGAGGCTCCGCGGACTTAGTGATTTTTCCCACTAGAGCGCTCTCACTCAGGCTCCAAAGACTTAAAGTTTATTTTATGTTGTCTTTATATTTTCAGCTTGTAACCGAGAGGTGACCTGTCACCATCCGAGGAAATCTGTCTACTCTTGTAAACTCAAACAAATTAGTGAATTTTGCCCCGACACAGATCCAGTCACGTGGCTTTCGCTTTTTCCGGGTTTCCATGTCAAAAGAACATTCTGGCATTTGTTGTTGTTTTTCATTGACTGTTTGCACGTCCGATCCAAATCCGAATTAAGGTGGTCTGATTCTCTGGACCGGGGAAAAACCGTATAACCTGCAACAACTTTGATATACAATAAAGTTTCAACATTTTCTACACACTTTCGGGATCTTAGTGGCAACACCGTATCCGAAAGTTTTTCGATCCAGGTGCCCCGGACACCGGAGATTGTCGTGCATGCATGAGTACTAGACGGGTTCACTCTTCCCTTTAGATTTTTAGTTTTCTCTCCCCTTTCATCTGTTAGTGTGCTCGAAGCATCCCGTGTGGTCGTCAAGTTTGGAATGACCTCCACGTTGCCCCCAGCAGAGGTATTTATAGGCGTAAAATTCCCGACGACGGGTTATTGGATGTCATCCGGATTCTAACCAAACTTGTTAAGCATCTATTACATCTATTCAATATACCTTAACAATCTCCTTCTATGTTGTATATAGATGTTATCACAGAACATGTTACTTAAAACAAAAGTTAATAACGACCAAAACATGAGTTTTTTCAGAAAATATAAATATGAGTTTTAGATAACTGATAAGCTAAACTCAAACAAAAGTTCCAAACATGAAAAGGAAAAAACAAAACTGGAAAACTCAAACTGATAATTGATCTATGCAAACAGTAGATCATCTTCATCCGGATCGAAATCAACTTTCTCTCCTCCAATCTTCATTTGATCTGCAAACAGTTACAACAAGAATATCATGACATAAATTTCTATGAATTCAAACATTTGTTATCAAAAGTAAAGTGATTAGTTCTAATAGTAAAAATAACGTAATACTCTAACTAGGAGAAAGAATCACAAGTCAGCATCTCTATCTAATTTACAAAAAATCAGAAAATTGATTTCAAAGAATCAAATAATGTTCCTTCGATTATTAAGATTATTATTAACTGTTTCACAATTATGTTATATCATCAAGTTTGGAATGATACAACAAGCTGTGACTATTATATCATCAAGTTTAGAATGATATAACCAATAATCATAATATCATGGCATATATCAACAACTTTAGCATTCCTTTTTGGAATGATACCCAAATTAGCTTTTGAATGAAATCATTGTGTAAGTCATCAAGTTTGTAATGAGTGACAATTATTCATCTCTAGCTTTCATTAAATAGCATCTGAAATACTTCAGTGTACTCAACTTTAGATGTTTGAATGTAAGCAGACTACGGTTCTAAAATTTAAAATATAAGCAATGTATTAAGTACTCCTAAATGGACTTTAATCTCATCTCCCCCGATGTTTTAGTTGTTAGAACCTTACATAAGCACTTGGTAATGACATCTACTACATTATCTTTTGATCTCACGTTCAAAAGAGAGATTATCCTCTAACTGGTGAGATAGGTCAACCAGGCCTGTTTCATTCTAAGCTGTCTTTGCTTTCCATTGAACAACATATTTGTAGCAATGGTCTTTGTGCCTTGATTGTCATAATATAACGAAATATAGTGCATCTTCAGACTCGTCATTGGAATGTTCATTATCAGATCTCTTATCCACTATGTTTCTTTTCCAGTAGAAGCGAAAGCATAGAGTTCTGATTTCATAGAGGATAGTGTAATGTACGTCTATCTCTTTGACTTCCAAGCTACTGCTGCTCCTCTTAGTATAAACACAAAACCACTAATGGATCTACTATCAGCAATTTCTAAGCACTAGAAGACGTTAGAATACCCCTCAAGCACAAAAGGATGTCCACTGTAACATAAATCATACTTCTCAGTATGCTTTAAGTATTGCATTAGTCTTTCTAAGACATCACAGTGGTCCTTCTCAGGGTTACTCGTAAATCTACTTAACATGCTGACCGTAAAGGTTATGTTAGTTCTAGTACAGGTTATAACATACATGAGACTTTTTATGAGTTTGGAGTAATCCAACTGTCTAATAGGTGAACGTTCATTCGGTTTCAGTCTATTGTTGTAGTCGTATGGAGTCTCAATTTTTTTGTTATTAACGTAAGCTCACTTCTCAAGTAGATTTCTAACGTAGTGACTCTGACTTAGGGTAATACTTTTTTTAGTGAAGTTCACTTTCATTCCTAAGATGGTTGTCACCACACCTAAGTCTGTCATGCTAAATTGTGTCATCAAGACAACTTTCACGTCTTCCATCTCAGACTGATCAGTGCCCAGAATTAGCATGTCATCAACATACATGCAAATAATTGTAACTTTATCTGAACTTGTTCTTACATATAGACATTTATCTGATATGCTAGATTTAAAACTCATGCCCTTAACACAAGTGTCAAATTTCTCGTGTCATAATTTAGGTGCTTGTTTTAATTCGTAGAGTGTTTTAATCAGATTTTCATTAAGAAATGTAGTCTTAACATCCATCAGATGAATGACAAAATGTTCAATATATGCTAACACGAGAAGAATCCTAATTGTCTCAATGTGACAAACATGTAAGTATATATCAAAGTAGTCTATATCACTCACTTGAGTGAAGCCTTTTGCAACTAGATGTGCTTTGTATTTAGTGATACTCCAATCGGGATTAAGCTTCTTTTTCAGAACCCACTTACTTCCAATGGTTCTAGTCCCTTTGGGCAAGTCGACCAAGGTCTAAGTGTGATTTTACAATAGAGAATTCATCTCATCATCTATTGCTTTTTTCCATAATAGAGAATCCCTAGATCACATCGCTTCCTTATAGGTAGATGGATCGGCTTCCACTTGGTAAGTCACAAAGCCTATACTGAAGATTTTAGACACTCGTTCTCTATTAGATAACCTTTTAGATGTCAAATCACTAGTGTCTATGGGCTCAGTGTCAGAGATATTTAGTTCTAGCTCAACGGTAGTCACAGTACTAGATGCTGACAGACCTGGAAGCGTTAGGTTTTATCTTTAAGGAACTTATCATCAAAAAAACTGCATTTATAGATTCTATTATAGTATTAGTTGAGAGATCTATAAACCTGTCTACAACACTATCATCTACACATTCTAGATAGACACATGTGTTTGCCCTAAGTCCAATCTTAGCTCTTCTAGAGTCAACTATCTTAATATAAACGATACAACCATATATCTTAAGATTATCAAATCTAGGAGGTCTCTTAAACCAAAGATCATAGGTTATTTGCTTCAACTTAGCATGAGGAACTTTATTAAGAATGTGATTAGGCGTGTGGACGGCTTCACCCCCAATAGGCCGCAGGCATGACAACAGTTAACAATATGGAATTTAACATTTCTGTTAAAGTCTTATTTTTTCTGAGATATCATTGGATTGTGGTGAATACGGAGCAGTCGTTTCAGGAATTATGACATTGCTGGTAAGAAAATCTCTGAACTCCCCCGAGACATATTCACCTCCTCTATCACTTCTTAGGCATTTTATTTTCACGTCTACTTGATTTTCAACCCTATTTTTGAATATATGAAATTTTTCAAAAGCTTCATATTTGGATTTAAGGAGATAAATATGCTTAAACCTAGAGTAATCGTCGATAAAGGTTATCAGATACTTCTGACCTCCTCTTGTGACAAAGCTTTTGTAGTCATATATGTTGGAATGTATTAACTCTGCTAATTGTGTGCTCCTAGAAAGTTGAATAAAAGGTGTTCTAGTTATTTTTGTCTGAGCACAAATTTTATATTTGTCAAATTTAATTGTTGTGTCTAAAAGTATGTTGTGAGTTTTAGCTAGCAATAGTAGTTTTTTATAGTTCACGTGTCCAGTCTTGCATGTAAAGTTTTAGGATCTATCAGATTTGAGTTAACCTGATTTACTACTTCATTTGTTAAACTCAGCTTATACATCTCATTTACTACATACGTATAATCAAAATAATGTGAGTGAACCATTAAGGTTACTCTACCGCCACTAACGTTAAATGACATACCAACATCGCATAACAAACTAATTGAAATTAAATTAGCAGCTAATGTAGGTATAAATTTAACATTTTTCAAAATTAAACGCGTACCTAAGGAAAGTACCAAAGTGACATTTCTCACCTTCAACGCGTCAGCTACTCCACCATTTGCAATAGTAAATGTCTCTTTTACTGCAGTGACGTCCTCCAAAAGTACTGAATTGTTGCAAACGTGACATGTAGCACCTGAATCGAACCACCACTCGGTACTGGCCTTCCCATTGCCAACTTTCGCAACAAAGTCGGCAGACGCAATCTGATAATCCATATTAGCTTTATTATCAGTCTTTGGTGTGTTGAATTCACCCCACTTGGGTTGCTTGCACTCAGAAGTACAGTGACCCCACTTATTGCAATTGTAGCACTTGCCTTTAAATTTTTTAGCCTTGTTGCTAGTGTCAGCAACTGCGGGTGCACTGAGGTGTGCTCTAGTCTTTCCAGGCTTAGGCTTATGCTTAAGATGCGACCATGTTAGCAGCAGAGTTTTGCTTGCTAACCGTCTCCATGACATGTCTAGTCCGGTTCTCATCCTCAATGCAGATGAAGCGCTTGAGGTCTTTCAAACTGACCTGCGTTTTCTTCCGATATATCTCTGTTTTGAAGGAGTACCAAGCCGATGGCAGCTTGAAAATTATAGTTTCAGCAACAAACTCATCTGGCAGAGGGATGTTCTCACTGTTCGGCTTGTCCACGAGAGATTCAAATTTTGCAACCTGAGGAAGTATCTCCCTGTCTTCAGTGAATGTGAATTCCATGAACTTAGGGGTGCAAGTTGAGTTGAGCCGGCTCGAAAGCTCGATGAGCCAGCTCGAAAAAAGCTCGACTCGAGCTCAAGCTCGATTACGAGTCGAGCTCGAATATTATTGTTCATGAGCTCGCGAGCCGGCTCACGAGTTTTTTATTCATATATATATATTTTAAAAAATTTAAAATATATAAAAAATTTGGCTCATGAGCTAAAAAGCTCGTGAGCAGCTCGAGCTCGAGCTCGAGTTCGCGAGCTCGAAGCTCGAGCTCGAGCTCGATAACAAGTATTGAGCTCGAGCTCGAGCCAGTACAAAATGAGCTCGACGAGCTCGAGCTCGAAATGATTAGCTCGAGCTCGAGCTTGGAAATTTTGCCAAGCTCGACTCGAGCTCGACTTGTTTGCACCCCTACATGAACTTGTCCACCAGGTGCGTCTTAGACATGTTCTCTTACTCTTTGAACTGCTCCTTCAGTGCATCCCAGATCTTCTTGGCAGTTTTCATCTTGTTGTACGTCTCTGCAAGTCTGTATGAGAGGCAATTGAGGAGGTAATCACGACCAAAATTAATCTTCGTCGTTGATCAAGTTATCCTCGTTCTCTCCTCCTTTATAAGACTCAAAATCGGACTGCATAGTATAGAAAATATTCAAGTACTTCATGCCGAACTGCGTGTTCTGCTTCCAAACATTGAAGTCAGAGTTGGAGAATTTCTCCAGCTTGATCATCGGAACGAAAGAATTTCCCTTCGACTTTGTGTCTCTACCTAAACAGTAGAATTTCACTAGCAACCTAAATTACAAGCAGAAAAATAGAAAGAGATCACTTGAATCGCGTGGAGATGATAGAATTTTCAGATCCAGTCCAGAAAATTATTTGCTCCTCTTCGACTTTCCTTCTTCCTCCCGATTAGTCAAATGCAAAAAGAGAGATCAGCAGCTAGAATTATTTTGTAGTCACAATAATCAGCAGCAAGAAAGAGAGATCCAGATTATTGCTTGATCTTTATATGGAGATGGCCAATCCAGAGCAAAGGTGCAAAGGCAGCACAATGATCCGCATCAGGAAGAAAAATCTTTGTCCCTTTGATTAATCAGCGAGATCACAAGAATGGAGACTCCCTGATCTCCTCTTCCTCAACCAGACAACAGTGATGAACTGTGATCTTGGCTAGACGGGAAAACGGACAGATTCGCGATGTAGCAACTGAAAGCTTTGTCCCTCTCTTCTTCCCGATTTCCAGATTTGTAGATCGCGAAGATCGACAAAATTTCAGTGCGACAAAATTTCAAAACGGCACCGATTTCCTGCGACAGAAAGCTATCCTCTACCCGATCTGTCTAGCGACGATTGAAACTCGCGATCGGCGAGAACGAAGGAGCAACCCACAGGATCTGACGCTGTTTTAGGGATTATCCTCCTACAACGAAGGAGCAACCCGCCGGATCGGACGACGACTTGAACACCACTCCATCGGCGGGATTCCTTGCCGATGAAAGAGAGCGACAGCTATCGCAATTGGGAGCGTCGGCCGGATCCTTTCACGCGGCGGAATTTTGCAGAGAAGAGAGCGGCAGGTAGAAATAATTTCTTCAAGATTTCGCACAGGAGAGGCCGACTACGGGAGGGGGCTAGGGTAACACCAACAAAAGCTTCGAGAATGTTAGTGCGCTTGAATCATCTCGTGTGATCGTCAAGTTTGGAACGAACTCCACGTTGCCCCCAATAGGGGTATTTACAGGCGTAACCCTAAATCCCCGACGACCGGTTATGGATGCAATCCGGATCCTAACCAAAGCCCTTAAGCACCTAACACATCTATTCAATATATCTTAACATCATCATCCTCAACCCTTTCTCCTTGAGAAAACCAAATACTTCTCCCAAATGTAAATTTGGGAAAGGAGATCGGTCCGAAAAAACTACTCCACCGTATCAAGCCTTTCAATTTATAAATTAAAGTTATATTAATTTAAGTATTCTATTTAAGTTATGCATTGTTGACTTACAGACTAAATTAAAAGTTTGACTTAGTTTTAGACTCCACCCAAAAAGAACATGCTCTCCAATACCTGCCGCATAATTATTTATGCGGCGCACGACTGCCGGCACGGCGCCAACAAATTAAAATCCTTCCCGCCCTATTTAAACCGAACCACCACCGCATCATCGACCCGCACATCACCATCTCCGCCGTCCACCGCCTCCCCAATCGCAAAACCAAGGAGGCGCGCAGCCAGGACCACATCACCGGCGGCCATGCTGTCCTCCAGCTCCTACAACACCCTAGGCGACCCGGCCGGCCACCGCGCAGGAATCAATAAATCACGAAAGCGCATCGCCGTCATCGCGCTCTCCTCTGTCGTCCTCATCGCCGTCATATTAACAGCCATCCTTGCCACCAACCATAGCTCCGGCACCGGCCCTGCAAATCCAACCACCGCCAATTCTGACCCCGCCGCCTCCTCATCTCTCCAGTCATCAATCAAAGCCCTCTGCTCCTCCACCCTTTACCCTGAATCATGTTACACCTCTCTAGCCCCTTCCGCCAACTCCTCCGGCGGCCTTGACCCCGCATCTCTCTTCCTCATCGCCATCAAAGCCGCCAAAATGGCCATCTCCTCGACCGCGGCGCATTTCAACGATCCAACTCTGCAACCAGGAAACAAGTCCTACACAGCCGCTTCGATCTCCGACTGCCGGAAACTCCTCTCCCTCGCCCTGTCTCATGTTGACGACTGCATCTCCGGCCCGAATTTCACATCGGAGAGCGTTATCGACGACTTGAAGACGTGGCTGAGCGCCGCCATCACCGACCAGCACACGTGCATGGACGGGTTGGACACTGACGGATTGGGAGAGTTAGCGAAGGTGAAGATCGAAGAGGCGATGAAGAACTCTACCGAATTGACAAGCAACGGCCTTTCAATTCTGACCCAGATTGCCGACTTCGTCGGCTCTGTAAAATTGCGGCGCCGGCGGTTGTTGAGCAGCCGACATGCGAATTGGATGTCGCATGGTGAACGGAGGTTGTTGAGCAGCTCTAGGGGGTTGAAAAATGAAGCGAATGTGGTGGTGGCGCAGGACGGGTCAGGGAAATATAAGACGATATCAGCGGCTCTGACGAAGGTGCCGACAGAGAGCAACAAGAAGTTTGTGATATACGTGAAGAAGGGAGTGTATTACGAGAATGTGGTGGTTGAGACAAATATGTGGAACGTCGTCTTCGTCGGGGACGGGATGGAATCCACCGTGGTCTCCGCCAGACTGAACTTCGTCGACGGCACGCCCACATTCTCTTCGGCTACTTTCGGTAATTATTCAGTTTAATTGAGTTAAAAGATATAATTAGAAATAAGGGCATTTCCCCGGGCCTTTTCTCTAAGTTTGGTTCCACTTATATTATTGAAATTACAAAAATCCCATCTGAATGTTACAAAACATAACATTTATCTATTCTGAAATTCATATTTCACAATATCCATGCACAAAAATATCTCCCTCGAAGTACATTTTCTAAGGAAGTATTTTGTGCATGAATGTTATGAAATACGAACTTCATCGGAAATCTTATGTTTTGTTAACATTCAAAGGAGGTTTTTGCAATTTCAATAAAAAAGGGGTGCAATTTGTAATTATACTAAAGTCGGGAAATTTTTGTGATTATTCCTTAGAAATAGAAATAATATATAATACATTTTTTTTGTGTTTTTTAAGCACCTTAATTTGATTATATTATATCCACACAAATAATGTGTGTATATAAGAAAAAAATTATTTGCAATCCAAATTTATATATGCAATTAATACAAGATTTAATAAAAACTATAGTAATTGATTAATTGCGTACTAAGGGTCCTTTCGGGGTGGCGTTGAAGCTCCGGTGCGAGAGCAACTGCAGCTACATGGCGGGAAAACAAATATCCAAAGGTGACATGCCCCTTCCCTCCAGTCACAGGCAGACGACAATGAATCTATACGATGAATATCGAGTCGCAAAGAAATATCCAGTTGTTATACAGAATATATAACAACAGTTTTAAACAAAACATACAAAAACTATGTACAAAAATTGAGTTTTTATTTGGTGTGGGAATTGTCATAATTGGTTTGCCTTTATCAATTTCCTATTATTATATATAATATCATATAACAATTATATATTATTAATTTTAATTATATGAGATTAAAAGGTAAAAGTTATTTAAATCTAAACCGTTATTTTTTTAATGCATGATTAGAATGCTTGGACAAACATGTAGAAGTATTTATTTTGAAAATTGTACAACCCCATATTCGCTGAGTCAGACCAGTAGGCACAATGGTCAGAACAGTTGAGCTAGCCAAAAGAGTTCCCGCCCAAAAAGAGATCTCGCCAAAGTTGGCGGGAGCGATCGCGGCAGATCGTCGATCTAAGATCGACGAGCGTAACCAAATCGTCGAACGGAGAACAGCAGGCCAAGATCGTCGAGCGCGGCCTGTGCGGGAACGCTTGCGCTTGCGCCAGACTCCCATCTCAAAGGGCTCTCGCCTATAGGCAGGCGAGAACGTTCGCGCCATGCTCTGGACAGAAGGACCTCGGCACAGCTCTCGCCGAGTGGGGCTCAGGGCCTTGGGTAAAATGTCCTAATTGCCCTCAGGTAAATTTACCCCATGTGCCCTCAGAAAAACAGCGAGATTCGGCTATTGGCAGACCAACTAGGGGTTTTTCAGTAATTTCAGGTCAGCACGATGCTATAAATAGACCCATAAGGGCTCTTCAGGAGGCAGGCTATCATTATCTCTCAAATTCCAGTGCTTTTTGAGGAGCTCCTAGCACAGCTTTGGCTTTGGAGGGGAAGCTCTCAGAGATCTTCTGGGTGTGAGGTGGGACCTCCCTGCTGAGGCTATTGGGTCAGCCTTAGGTCCTTTGAATCCAGTCGAGGGTTGAGACTTGAGAGAAGTAGGTTTTGGCTGCACCCCTTTTTCTTCGAACTCCAGTTGAGGTCATATTTGGCTTCAACATTTCTGGTGCGGTGAGCGTGGATGGCAGCTGATACAAGAAAGCCTTAAGTTTTGTCCCATGGTTGGAGGTGAAGGTGAAGGGTCAGGTTCTGGAGGCTCCCCCACCCGGGGAGAGGAAGCGACGAAGAGGATGCTGGATGAGTTCAGACGAGAGGTTCCGCAGACGATCAGTTTGGCCTTCTCGGCGAGAGGCGAGTGGGCCACCCCTCAGGTCCCAATAGAAGAGGTCCCGCTCTTGGGCGAGGACGCCCCAGGGCAGCGCCCGGGAAAGGAGGTCCCGGGGGAGGCTGGCGAGAGAGATGTGGCGGCGCAGGAACTCTTCCCGGGCCAGAGCCAGCGCCCAGGCAAGGAGGCGCTGACGGATCTGGGCGAGAAGGAAGCGGCTGTGCGGGAGCTCTTCCCAGGGAACGGTCTCGCGGATCGGGCCAGTCAGCCGAGGCCGCAAGACGTACCATCTCGCCAGGCTGGAGGCGAGAGCCCATTTAACGAGCTCATCATCTCAGCTCCGGTGCCGGAGGGGTTCCGGGAGCCTGACATGTCCTACTACTCGGGGAAGGATGACCATGTACAACACGTACAGTGGTTTGAAGACGTTGTATCGATAAGGCAGATGACGGATGCCTTCAAGTGCCGGTTGTTTGCCATCACGTTGAAGGAGAAGGCTCGGGACTGGTTCCACCAGTTGCCAGCAAGATCAATCTACTGTTTTGAGGATCTGCGGAGAAGTTTCCTGTTGAGGTTCTCAACCTCGAAGAAGCAGAAGAAGGAAGCGGAGTGTCTGTTTGCGGTGAGGCAGAAGCCGGATGAGACGCTGGGACACTATGTTGACCGTTTTCAGGAAGAGATCCTCCTGGTCCAGGAGGTCCCAGGGTACGCACTGATGCTGGCCTTCACCCTGGGGCTGAGACCGGGATTCTTTAGCATGGAGTTGAAGAGAGTGCCTCACCTCTCCTTTGAGGAGCTCATGGAGAGGGCGGCAAAGGAAATTGACTTCGAGAGAGCAAACCCAGCATTCGCCAGGAAGTTGGCCAATCTGGCGGAGGATGACGTGAAGGAACCAGCAGCGGGAAGACAGAAGGAGCCGAGGGAACAGAGGGAGCAAAGGGAAGAAAGGAGAAGGGAAAAGCCCCGAAGGTTTGGGCAGCAGCAGGGATGGGGGGCCCGGGAGCCGAACAACCGGTTAGGTTGGAGGCCCCAGGAGGGTCGCCCCCAGGGCCCAGGAGAAGGCTACCAGGAGAGAGATAACCTGCGGGAGCCCCGGAGGTTCGACCGACCGGCATGGAGGCAGGAGCCGAGGGGTCGCCCACCACCACCGCAGGAGGCCATGGAAGTGGGAAGAGGAAGAGGAGCGGGGAGAGGAGCTCGAGGAGGAGGGAGAAGAGGGAGAGGAGAGGGAAGAAGGGGCGGGGAGGCGTTGCTTTTTTGTGACTTCCACCAGGAGGAAGGTCACGCAACGGCCACCTGCCCAGAGTTCTTAGAGCTAAGAGAAGCAAGAGGAGCAGGGAGGCAGGATCCACCGGTAAGGATAGTAGAGGTGCAGCAGGGCGAGGTGGAAGATAGGTGCGAAGATCGGGTAGATGTAGGGACCCGAGGAGGAATCGGGGTGATTCACGGAGGAGTGGGGATTGAGGCAACCCGCAAGGGGAGCCTGCAAACCATGTACCGGAGCGGGGTGGCCTTTACCTCCCAGGTTCCCCCACCAGAAGAAAAGATCACTTTCTCATCAGTAGACATGCCAGACTATGATGATCCATTCTGTGACGCCATGGTGATCTAGACGGCGGTGGAAAATTACACGGTCTCAAGGATACTGGTAGATAACGGGAGCTCGGTAAATGTCATCTTCAAGAAGGCCTTTGATGAGATGAGGGTTGAAGGGAAGAGGGTCTTGGATTCGGATGGACCTCTGTTCGGGTTCTCCGGAGAGAGGAAAGAGGTAGAAGGAGGAGTAGGGCTGTACGTAAGGTTGGGGGGCGTGTCACGGAACTGTAGGTTCGTGATCGTGGACGCCCCGAGCAGCTATAATGCCATCTTTGGGCGCCCCCTCATCAGCGCCTTTCGCTGCGTCCCCTCCTCGTTCCATCAATGCCTCAAGTTCAACAATGGGGGGGGGGGGGTGCAGGTCAGGGTAAGAGGGGACCCGAAGATGGCAAGACAGTGTTATGTTACCACAGTCAACACCGTGTCATGGATGACAGAGGCAGAGGAGTTGGAGATGGAAATGGCGGCACTTGAAGAGGTCGTTGTGGAAGAGGGAATGGGCCTAGAGGAGGCGAGAGGGATAGTTGAAGTGGAAGTGGGAGAAAAGGAGACTGAGAAGCAGCAAGGAGATGTGCAGGTGGCCCGGGGGGACGAGGAGCAGGAAGGCCCAGAAGGGGCGATGGAAGCAGGAGAACAAGCGGCAGGAGGAGTAGAGGGAGAGGCCCCGAGAGGCGTGGGAGTCGTGCAGTAGCAGGAGGGGCTGGTAGAAGCGATGGAGGTCGAGGAGGAAGTAGAAAGGGGAGAGCTGGAGCTGGAGGAAGAGGCAAGGGCCGGCTGGGAGCAGTCGCGGCTGGAGCCGGCCGAAGAAGTGGTGGAGATGGAGGTCTTCACCAGCGCGGGGAAAGTGCAAAGGGTGCGAGTCAGCGGGGGCTTGAGTCCCGAGGCCTGGGAGCAAGTGCGGGCTTGCATTCAAGGCAACGTCGACATCTTTGCCTGGAGCGCGGCGGACATTCCAGGCATCGACGCAGACGTGGCCTGCCATCGCCTGAACTTGGACCCCCGCACTCGCCCCATACGCCAGAAGATGAGGACCATTGCAACAAAGCTGGAGAAGCCGATACGAGAGGAGGTCAAGATGCTCCTGGAGGCGGGCTTTATTTCAGAGATCCAGTATCAAGGCTGGATCTCCAATGTGGTAATGGTAAAGAAGGGAGGTGGAAAATGACGAATGTGTATTGACTTTTCTTTGTTAAATAAATCATGCCCTAAGGATTACTACCCCCTGCCTCAGATCGACGCGCTGGTTGATTCAGCCATCGGTTTTTTGGTCGTGAGCTTCTTAGATGTTTTTTCAGGTTATCACCATATCCGGATGCACCCTCCTGATACCAAGGATGTTTCCTTCATCACGAGGGAGGGATGCTTCAGTTACAAAATGATGCCCTTTGGGTTAAAGAATGCAGGGGCTACCTATCAGCGCATGATGGATCGAGTCTTCCGGGATCAGAGGGGGAGGAACTTGGAGGTCTACGTCGACGACCTAATGATCAAAAGCAAGTGCATGGTTTCACACCTACAAGATCTGGAGGAAACATTCACCACCTTAAGAAGGTTCAAGATGAGGCTGAACCCCTTGAAGTGTGTCTTCGGGGCCAGCCACGAGAAGTTCCTCGGGCATTTTCTGACTCCGGCGGGGGTGGAGCCTAACCCGGACAAGGTAAAGGTCATCCTGGATTTGGAGTCACCTCGCGACGCCAAGGAGTTCCAGCACTTGACAGGCAAGCTGGCTGGGCTAAGCAGGTTCCTCTCCAGGGCAGGAGACAAGTGTTCTTCATTCTTTAAGGTGCTGCGGGGGAATCAAAGGTTCGAATGGACAACCGAGTGCGAAGAGGCCTTCCAAGGGCTAAAAATACAACTCTCTCAGGCTCCTCTCCTTCAGAGCCCAAAGGAAGGAGAGGACCTGACCTTGTACCTCGGGGTAGGAGCGGAGACGCTGAGCTCCATCCTAGTGAGGGAAGAAGGAAAGAAGCAGCTGCCCATCTACTACGTCAGCCGGATATGGAGGAAAGCAGAGCTTCGCTACCCCATCCTGGAAAAGCTCGCTTACGCCTTGGTCATCTCGGCAAGGAAACTCCGGCCGTACTTTCAAGCACATTCGATTAGGGTGGTGACCGACCACCCTCTTCGCAAGATCTTCGAAGGAGTGGAGCACTCGGGGAGACTGGCTAAGTGGTCTATTGAGCTAAGCGAGTTCGACATCGCCTTTTTCCCAAGGCTCTCCATCAAGGCACAGGCAGTGACGGACTTCCTAGCAGACTACGTCGTTGAAGTCGAGGGGGGAGAGCAGCAATCTCGAGAAGCATGAAAGTTGATGGTTGATGGGGCCTCGGGAAGGCACTCCCTCGGGGCAGGGGTGGTATTGACACGTCCTCAGGGGGTAACCATAGAGCAAGCAGTCATTTTACATTTCCCCGTGACCAACAATCAAGCGGAGTATGAGGCCGTGATCATCGGCCTCCTCCTGGCAAAGGAGCTGGAGATTCGGGATGTGGAAGCTTTCACTGATTCAAAGATAGTAGCATCGCAGATCCGGGGAGAGTTTGAAGCTCGAGAACCTACCCTCATCAGATACCTCTCCAAGGTAATGGCGATCATCGGAGGATTCCGGTCATTCTCAATTCAACATGTTCTAAGGGAGAAAAGTGTAGCCGCCAATCGATTAGCCAAGTTCGGACCTCGGGGAGGAGGGACCTTGACGGAGCTATTCCGACTGGCTATCGAGGAAGGAGAGTTGATGGTGGTGGATCGGCAACCCTCGTGGGTGGATCCATTTGTGACCTTCCTAACCACCGGTGAACTTCCTGAGGGGACCAAGGTCGGGAGAAGCTTCAAGCGCAAAGCAGCTCACTACTTAATGATGGAGGGGGGCCTACATCGTAAGATGTTGTCAGGGCTCCTAGCTAGATGTGTGACCGAAGAAGAGATCCCGAAGATATTGAGGGAGGTGCACTCTGCAGCAGTCACTCTGGAGGAAGGACGCTGGAGGCAAGGGTGGTCAGGCAGGGGTACTTCTGGCCCACCCTAAGGAAGGATGCCATGGAGTTTGCGAGGAGGTGTCAAAAATGTCAGCTCTACGCCCCCTTCAGCTCTTGGCAGCTCAGAGGCTCCGAAGTATCACGGCACCGTGGCCATTCGCTATCTGGGGAATGGACTTAGTTGGGCCCTTTCCTCCGGCTAGTGGACAGAGGAGATTCCTCTTGGTCATGGTCGATTATTTCTCGAAGTGGCTAGAGGTTAAAGCCTTGGCCAAGGTCACCTCGCAGGTCATAAGGAACTTCGTCTGGGGGGAGATCATTTGCAGACATGGGTTGCCCCAAGCAATAGTGACTGATAGCGGCCCCCAGTTTGTCAGCGAGGAGTTCATCATCTTCTGCCCCCAACTAGGGATAGATCTCCGGTTTGCCACCGTCCATCATCCCCGGAGTAACGGCCAGGTGGAAGCAGCAAACAAAATCATTGTAAACCTACTAAAGAAAAAGGTGGAGAACTTAAAGGGGAATTAGGTGGAACAACACCCTCGGTCCTGTGGGCCCTACGAACGACCCCGAACACGGCCACCGGTGAGACCCCCTTCAAGCTCTCTCATGGGTGTGAGGCCGTCCTACCAGTGGAGTTCGAGGTCCGGTCCCCGCGAGTCACAGCCGCGGGCGAAGGAGACGAGACTTGGGGGGTGGAGAATGAGGAGGGG
Source organism: Platanthera guangdongensis (assembly GCA_039583875.1). Classification (NCBI taxonomy): domain Eukaryota; kingdom Viridiplantae; phylum Streptophyta; class Magnoliopsida; order Asparagales; family Orchidaceae; genus Platanthera; species Platanthera guangdongensis. The sequence goes on along the minus strand of CM077147.1, from coordinate 7,220,871 downwards.
CAGCGCCTCTCGTTAGATATGGTGGAGGAACTGCGAGACGTGGCAGATATCAGGCAAGAAGAGATCAAGCGATGAATGGACAAGCATTTTGATAAGCATGTCAGGGTCAAGCAGTTTACTGAAGGGGATCTGGTGCTGAGAAAGGTTGACGCAGCAGGAAGGTCGGCTCCCGTGGGCAAGCTCCACCCGAACTGGGAAGGTCTGTATATAGTGAAGGAAGTCCTCGGAACAGGGGGATACTACCTCCAGGACGTGGAAGAGAGGGCCCTAAGCCACACCTGGAGCGGTGATGACCTAAAACGCTTCTACCCGTGAAGGGGGAAGGATATAACCATGTATTTTAAGAATAAACTTATTATACTATATCGATTGACTTTCTCTTAACTATTGCAAAATTTTTCATAATATAACGTAATCATTTGTTTTGTAGTACCCCGAGCTCGGCTCGGCCCCAGGTAGACCCGCTGCGCAGGCTCTCATCTAGCTGGCAGGTCCGAAGGCTCGCCTGTGGGGGATAGGTTTGGTTGGTTTGAGATCTTCATCGGCACCCCGAGCTCGGCTCGCCCCAGGTAGATCCGCTGCACAGGCTCTCATCTAGCTGGCAGGTCCGAAGGCTCGCCCGTGAAGGATAGGTTTGGTTGGTTTGAGATCTTCATCGGCACCCCGAGCTCGGCTAGGCCCCAGGTAGACCCGCTGCGCAGGCTCTCATCTAGCTGGCAGGTCCGAAGGCTCGCCTGTGGGGGATAGGTTTGGTTAGTTTGAGATCTTCATCGGCACCCCGAGCTCGGCTCGGCCCCAGGTAGACCCGCTGCGCAGGCTCTCATCTAGCTGGCAGGTCCGAAGTCTCGCATGTGGGGGATAAGTTTGGTTGGTTTGAGAACGTCATCGGCACCCCGAGCTCGGCTCGGCCCCAGGTAGACCCGCTGCGCAGGCTCTCATCTAGCTGGCAGGTCCGAAGGCTCGCCTGTGGGGGATAGGTTTGGTTTGGTTGGCTTGGTTTGGACAAGGCAGGAAGTGCATCGGGAACACAAAATGGAAAAGGTAGGAAAGGTCTCCGCAGGGATAGATCTCGACAGGGAAGTCCCCGTCAAAGAGGTCTCGCAGAGGGGGGGCTTTCACCGAGAAGGCTCCTCTTAATATTCTCGAACAAACGGGCGGAATCGTTATGCGATGGGCCTGAAGGGACTCGCGCAGGCTAAAGGGGATGGTTCCGTCCTAAGGGTTCGTGAGCCACGCTTCCGGCTGGTAGTTTGCAGCAGGTTCCCGCCGATCCATCGTTAAGGAAGACTATCCTAGGAAGGCCAAGGGCCTCGGCGGAAGCACACGCAGGAAACATTCGACCACAATAATTACATCGAGCACATTCACAATAACAGGACGAGATATTTACAATGAAAACGTTTGCATTAAATATATTATATATAAGTACAAACTGGTAGCGTCTCGCGCTTTACATTGAGGCGAAAAGAAAAAGAAGAGGGGCCCCCTCATGGAGACAAGCTGTACCCCTCCAAGCTCCCGCTTGAGCTCCCGCTGGAGCTTTCACCGGAGCTCTCCCCGGAGGTCTCGCCACCCGCTGCAGGAGATTTTGGGACGTCCGAGGGAGGGGTATCCGGGGCGCCCGGGGGCTTTGGAATGGGCTCGAAAAGTCAGGGAACGAGCTTTTGAGCAGTGATGTATTTGCCCCTCCCATCCCAGCAGTTGACGTCTCGCAGCGTCTCCAGCGTCAACCTTACTGTAGCCTGCGTATTCGCCTGGAGCAGCTTGTCGATGTCATAAACCGAGTAGTACCGGCTCTTCAGTCTCGCGTCTAGCGGGGGGGGGGGGGGGGGAGGGGGGCACACTCGCCTCCAGACGCGCAATCTGCTCCCGCAGGAGAATGTTGTCATATCGAGCTTGAGATAGCTCCTCGCGAAGCGTGGCTTGGGCGGAATCCTGAGCAACAAAAGGTTAGCATAAAAGAGAAGAGATAAAGCAGCGAGAGCTAGCACTGTGAAAGATCTCGCTTACCCCTTCCGCCTGGCGCGAAGATAGCAGTTGCTGGGCCTCGGCCAGCTCCTTGGCCAGAGTGGCCGCCTGAGCCACCACATCATCCCTAGCCTTGAACATGTCCTGAAAATTACAGTTTATTGTGATGCTCCGGCGAGCACACATGTGCGCAAGCTCCAGCCCGCGCATCAGGGCGCGAGTGGAGTCGTAAGCTAGCAGCCGGGTCGACATCCTGTCGTAGACACTAGCATCCTCCCGGCTGTAGAGGCAGTAACCTAAGGCGAAAGCCTCGCTGGTAACCTCGTCTCGCTCTGCCCAGCTTGGCAAGAGGGACGAGATCGAGACCTTGTTGGCGTCAGGATCCCACTGAAGCAGCGGCTTGTTCTTCGCGTCCAGGCACCTCATGCCGAGACCAAAATTGCGATGGCCACGCGGCACCTCTCCAGACAGGGGCTGGCCGGAGGTCTCAGCGGCGACTCCCTCGCCCTCGGTAGCGCCAGGGGCCTGAGGGTTCTCGGCAGGGGCCTCACGGCCGCCCCTGGCGGCTGCGATCTCGCTGACAGCCTGCAAGACCTCCTCAAAGGAGCAGCCTGTAGGGAGAGGTTGGGCGGGCGGCACCACGACGGCCTTGCCCTTCTCGGTATCGGTCGTCTTGGGTCTCTTGATTGGTTGAGGCGCAGGGGCACCGGGCTTTCGCTTCGCGACACCACTTGGAGGAGGAGGGGCCGACTCTTTTCGGTAGGCTTGCGCAGCGGCCTTCGCAAGAGCCAGCGGGTCTTTTGGAGGTTGACTCCCTCCAGCGCGAGCCTCGTCAAAGGGCTGGTGTAGGGGGATCTCGCGCTCTCCTGCAAAAACGATAATACTAAGTTCCAACCTTGAAGAAGACAAGGAAAAGCAAGATAAAGGCGAGACTTTACCTTCTCCTGGAAGCACAGGGAGGAGGGAGTCGACGTCTCGCCGAAGGTAGAGGACGTCGAAGTCCTTGGTTCCACAGAACTCAAGGAGGGCGCTCTCGCGCGAGCCCAAGGAGGGGGCTTGTAGGCGGCATCCTCGTATTGGATGGGGGCGAGAGGTACGTTCCCGAAGTCGCCGGAAACAACGATGAACCTCTCGCCCCAGTGATGGTGCTTGTTGGCGAGACCGATTGTCTTGAGCAGTTGTCCAGAGAAGAATACCACCCCTCCTTTCGTGCGGAAAGTAAACAGCTTGCGGAAGATCGACAAGCTGAACTCGATCCTCTCGGACCACATATAACATATGAAAGCCACGAGAATCGCAACTGGGTTTGGGTTCAGCTGTGCGGGGACCACCCCATAATAACGGAGGGCCTGCCGCATCTCGGGCCACAACGGGAGGCGGAAGCCCACCTCGAAGTGCTCGATGGGGATGGCGAGCTCCCCCTCCCCTGCGGTGTTTACCTTGTCATGATTGCCCGGGTTCCGCGCGGTGAAGCTGGCGGGAACGTGTTGAGTCTTGATTAGGTTGAACTCATCCACGGTGAGAGTGCAGGAAGGAAAAAGATGCTTCTAAAAAGCTTCCACGCAGTTGGATCGTCCCTCACCTCCTCCCGGCATCGCGATGAAGGGTTTGAAGGCGAGAGCTTCAAGAAGAAGGCGAGAGCGAGAACGGTACGAGAACGGAAGGAGAAGGCAGAGACAGGCGAGAGCTTGGGAGAGACTGCGAAAGCAACAGAAGAGGAGAGAGACTGGGACCAGAGAAATGAATGTGGTAGGTGAGCTTCCCTATTTATAAAAAACTGTGATAATGATGGCTGTTTTCAGAAAGGCGGCGGGGGTACAGCCGGCGCGTCCTAGGTCAGCGACGCTTCGTTTTTCCCGCCCAAGTTTGATAGTGACCGATTGACTAAATGACTAGCGCAAACGTTGTGAGATGACATGCGACAGACAAGATAGGTAGAAGCAAGGTAGCTCTCGCCAACCAAGAGCCCAGGAAAATAACACATACCCATGCAATAATAAAAAGTAACAAGTGCCGAGTTATTGCTCTCGCTGAGCGAGAACGGGATAAAAAAGTAAGCGACAAGTGCGGAATAATTAGTTACAGTTCTAAGCGAATCAACAAGGGTACATCTGAGAAGGGGAAGGCCTGGGGAAGAGAAGGGGAGGTCTCGCAGTTCAATAAGGCTCCCAGCGCCATTTCCCTTGCTCCCACCGCCATTTTCCTCGCTCCCGCAGCTTGGTCCGGGGTGGCGCCTGCGGGTTGAAGTAGGACGACAGAACACCGCATCCCAGGTCAACCCGGCGAGACAGATCCCGGATTCGCTCGATGCACCTCTCGGGAGAGGATCCGACGGTAGCTCCCCCCGGCCGGTCCATCACGCCGATCAGATAGTCCCGCTCCAGAGTCTCTAGCCTCTTCTCCACTGACTGGCGAAACTCTTTTGTCGCAAGGTCGTGGACCCGTTCTCGCCGGATGAGCTTCGATAGGATGGCGGCGACCTTCTTCCCCCGTCTTTTCGCGCTCCCGGCACCGGTCAAGATCTCCTCCATCTCGTCAGACGAAGGGAAGGGAGAGCTCTCGCCAACTTCCCCCTCTCTTTCTTCTTCTTCTTCTTCTTCTTCTTCCTCTACCTCAGCTCCAAGCCGCGAGCCCATGTCCCCTGGCAAAAGAGTTCCTATTTTAGCGAGAGCTAGAGGATTGCTGTGAGAAAATTTCCATATACCTGCAGCATGACGAGGCCCCCCGGTCGACGGCAGGCGAGAAGGCCCAGCCCCCCCTCAGCTCCAAAGAGTAGGTGAATTGGCTTTCCTTTTCCGGGGGGGGGGGGGGGGGTAAAATTTGCGAATGGTGTTCCCGGCTTGCTCGGGAGCGGGTCTCCTCTCCCGCAGGATGGCTGGCGTCTATCGAAGGCGCGGGGGATTCGACGGTATTTCCTCCCGCCGGTAGGGAGGAATCAACCGCGAGGGCAGGCTGATTCGCAGCTCTCGCCTCGCTCTCCCTGGTGGCGAGATCCGGCGGTGCGAAAACTGGCGCTGCGAGAAAACAGTTCAGCATTCGAAGATTTGAGTTAAGGACGAGAGGGGAACAGTTACCTGCGGTGTTCGGGTCAGGTGGAGGAGCCACCTCCGGAACCCGCGGTTGATCCTTGAGATGGCTAGAGGATGGATCCAGGGGTTCTCGCGGGGACGCGACAGCATCGGGAACCGTCCCCTGCGAGAGATATCGCGTCAACACCTGAGCAGCTGGTGTTTTCAATAATTTGCAAACCGAGCATACCTTCCGCGGCGAGGGGCCGTCCGCGCGGCTAGGGGTTGGGGTAGGCGGGCTCCTGTTCTCGTGGGGCAGGTCCCGCTGAACCACCTTCGCCCTCTTCTTTTTCTTCTTGGGCAGAGAAGGCTCAGCGGCCGACGAATGTCTCGCCAGCCATGGGGCAACCAGGGCGCTGTTAGCACTGGCTCGCGCCTGTGCCGCGTTGATGCGGTCTTGTAGATCCTGCGGAAGCGGTTTGTCGGCACGCTTGGAAGTCATCGCGAAAGGGGGCGAGAGCTCAGACGAGGAATGACGACTCGAGAAAAGTGTTATGACCGTCTATCAGCACACATATTTATAGACACCGTACGACCCACCAAAAGATTCCCTGATGTTGACACGTGCTCAGCGAATATTTTTGGGTTGGACATGTCTTTTCGAGCGCAGAGCTAGCTCAAAAAGAGCGGGGATTGTGTACAACCCCATATTCGCTGAGTCAGACCAGGAGACACAATGGTCAACAGTTGAGCTAACCAAAGGAGTTCCCGCCCAAAAAGAGATCTCGACAAAGTTGGCGGGAGCGATCGCGCCAGATCGTCGATCTAAGATCGACGAGCATAAACAAATCGTCGAACGGAGAACAGCAGGCCAAGATCGTCGAGCGCGGCCTGCGCGGGAACGCTTGCCCTTACGCCAGGCTCTCATCTCAAAGGGCTCTCGCCTATAGGCAGGCGAGAACGTTCGCGCCATGCTCTGGACAGAAGGACCTCGGCACAGCTCTCGCCGAGTGGGGCCCATGGCCTTGGGTAAAATGTCCTAATTGCCCTCAGGTAAATTTACCCCATGTGCCCTCAGAAAAACAGCGTGATTCGACTATTGGCAGACCAACTAGGGGTTTTTCAGTAATTTCAGGTCAGCACGATGCTATAAATAGACCCATAGGGGCTCTTCAGGAGGCAGGCTATCATTATCTCTCAAATTGCAGTGCTTTCTGAGGAGCTCCTAGCCCAGCTTTGGCTTTGGAGGGGAAGCTCTCAGAGATCTTCTGGGTGTGAGGTGTGACCTCCCTGCTGAGGCTATTGGGTCAGCCTTAGATCCTTTGAATCCAGTCGAGGGTTGAGACTTTAGAGAAGTAGGTTTTGACTGCACCCTTTTTTCTTCGAACTCCAGTTGAGGTCATATTTGACTTCAACAAAAATAACATAGTTATTGCTTTTTGAATTTCGCACACATTTAATATATTTATATTATTGTCAAAAATTAAATCAATTAATTTGTATGATAATAAGTTTTGTCTTGTAACAAATAACTGTGAAAATTATTTAATCCTACAAAATAAAATGCCCCAACTAAAGATTTTACTTATTCATTTCAAATATGACTATGGCTAAATTTGGCTATTTTTTTTGTCCGAGTCCTGGACTTCCTGGACAGCGTCCAGATCAATGAGAATACACCATACAATGTGTCTCGTGCAAAAATGTTATGCGCACATCATATTGTTCACGACGAGACCTCTTGTATGGTGGATTTCGTGGGTTCTCATTGAACCTGGACGCCAACTAGCGTCCTGGACCCGGACGCAAGTTTTGCTCTAATTTGGCACGGTGGCGGCCGTCATGAACGTGTTGGAGATGAACTGTTGTTCATCAACGCCCGACCTTATTGAAGAAACTTTATCCACTTTATGTTCAAAAGTAGTTTTGTTTCACTGCGCGCGGTGCTCATTTCTCCTCCGCCCCAAACCAAGAAGAAATGAACAATTTCTAAGATATGCATTGTTTCTTCACCAAAACCAGCGGTTTTCGGCAAGGGATTCGTCGCCGTGGACATGGCGTTTCGAAACACAGCGGGGCCGGCAAAACAACAAGCCGTCGCCCTCCTCGCCAGCGCCGACCTCGCCGCGTTCTACCGCTGCAAGTTCGACGCCAACCAGGACACCCTCTACGTACACTCGCTCCGCCAATTCTACCGCGAATGCAACATCTTCGGCACCGTCGACTTCATCTTCGGCAACGCCGCCGTCGTCTTCCAAAGCTGCAACATCCTCCCAAGGCTCCCGATCCCTGGGCAACAGGACACAATCACCGCCCAAGGCAAGGTCGACCCGAACCAAAACACCGGCATCTCCATCCACAACTGCACCATTTGGCCGGCGGTTAATCTCGGCTCCGTCGCAGTGTACCTCGGGAGGCCGTGGAAGCCCTACTCGACCACCGTGTACATGAGGACGATGATGGCCGGCATCATAAATCCGGCAGGGTGGTTGCCTTGGAACGGCTTGGGAACCGCCGTGCCGGATACAATTTTTTATTCAGAGTATCAAAATTATGGGCCGGGTTCAATTTTGAAGAACCGGGTCAAGTGGAAGGGGCTGCGGGTCATGAATTCGAAACAAGCCCGTAAGTTCACGGTTCGTGGGTTCATTGGAGGCAATTCCTGGCTTAGCAAGACCGGCATTCCTTACTCTCTTGATCTCTAAATTTGTGGCAGAACTAAATTTGATATTCTACCAAAGGGATTTTTATTTTATTTTACATCATTTTATTTTGATGATTTTCTTCCTTTGATCTTTTTTGTGTCACATGTAATCAATCTTCACAAATAAAATTTGATTCTAATATTCGCTTAGGGCTTTTCTGCTCGCACTCTTAATCCCATCATTAGCATCTAAGGTTGGTTTATTCCGAAAAATATCAACACTGTCACTCTCGTTTAGTCGTGCCCAAAAAGTCCGATTAGGCCCGACTGGGTCTGGCCCGGCTAGGTCTAGCCCGATCGGGCCCGGGTTTTTTGTCAACTGGGCTCGGCTGGGGCCAGGCATGAGCCAGGCTCGGGCCCCCTCTCGAAGAGGGGGCCTGATTAAGGGCTTAAGGCCGGCCCGGGCCGCCTGATTTCCTTATTTAGGCGGGATTAAAATCCCTCATATTAAATTTAATAGGCGGGATTTTAATCCCGCTTGATTATGCGGGATTAATCCCGCCTAAATGAAAATCCTGCCACTGGCGGTATTTCGAGTGTCGGGATTTCAATAGAAATTCCGCCAGGAGGCGGTATTTTCCGTCGGCCTAGGTGTCGGGCAAGGCTAGGCCCGGCGCCCGGGCTTACTCGAGCCCGACCCGGGCCGGGCACCGAGTCAAAACGGGGGCCCTGTAAGGGCCCCCGGGCTAGACCCGGGCTGGGCCTATCCAGACTAATGGATATTTTGTCAATCTTGCTTATAGATATCTGAAAACGGCCTGTAAATAGCCAACCACCGCTATTTTGAACAGCTATGTGCAGCCCAACTAGGTCTGCCAACAACGTAGCTCCGCTATTATATCAAACTATTCGTACCCCTGATAAGGGCACCCAGGTAATTTTGCCTCTGGGCCCCACTGGGCAAGTCCCAAGGGTTCGGAGGTTAGCTCACCACAACCCTCCATCTCGCTGGGGCGGGTGCGACCTGACTCCCATAGCTCGCCTTCCCTCCTTGGGCTGGCTGCCAGGTCGCCTATAGGAGAGCAGGCTGGCTGGTATGAGACTCTCACTACAGTTCTAGAGGAGCTCGCCGAGGTCAGTTCGATGAATCCAGGATTCTAACTCCCGGGGTCAGCTCGAAGAATGTCGAGCTCCGTTCGAAGAACGCCGAGCTCCGTTCGACGAACGCCGAGCTCTGTTCGACGAACGTCGATCTCCACCTAAGCTCAGTTTGGCGAAGCCTCGCCTCAGCTCGACAAACTCCAGGTGGACGCGGGATGGGTTAGCCAGCTCGTGCATCTCGCGACTTAGCTTTGGCGGGAGCGGGCTAACCATTCCGAGCTCACCGTACGGTGTTCTGACGCGGGCAGGTCCCCTTGGTCCGCTCGTCTTGCCAGGTGGACCTACTCGGCGAACACGGGGTTGTACACTATTTATAGGCAAATCTAAGGGGAGGGGGTGTTGAAGCCGGGAAAATTCACTAATCCTAAATTTGGATCAAGATAACCTAAGGTTATCAGTTCAGTGGTCGAGCTCAACGGTTAACGAGCTAGGACGCAAAAATAGACAAACAACAAAAAGTACCCCAAACGTTGTTGCGGGGAGGTTCGACAACATACCCGGATGCTTAGAAGAATCTTCCCCTCCACAATCAAAGATGACCGATCAGGGTACGGGGTAGACTCTAGCTGGCGATTAAGATGGATAGTCGCTAGCTCGCGACCTGCCTCTCTAAAGAAAGGATTCCAAAGTCTCAGCTTGAAGTGTAGGAAATGAGGTAGTCGAGATCTTTTTCTAGATTCCGAGGTCCTTTTCCTCGTACCCCTATGGTCCTATTTATAGGCAAATCCAACGGGAGGGGTCTTATTTATAGCCCCACCCACCGGCGGCTAGGAGGCTTCTTGGGGGAGCTCACTCAAGTTGGGCGAGTAACTGCCCTAGTCGGCTACCTGGAGAGAATGCGAGGACAGCTCGCCATTCTCGCCCAGACCTTCTACTTTTGTGAGTGTTGACTCTGATTTCTATCTTGACTTATTGACGTTGACTCTTTCTGACCGGACTCTGGGGGTCCACTCTCGACGAATATGGATTGTACAGGGGGGTCTTATTTATAGCCCCACCCCTGGCGACTACTTCTTGGGGGAGCTCACTCAGGTTGGGCGAGTAACTGCCCTAGTCGCCTACCTGGCGAGTATGCGAAGGGATCTCACCATACTCGCTAAAGCCTTCTACTGTTATAAGTGTTGACTTTGATTTTAGTTTTGACTTATTGACTTTGACTCTTGCTGACCTGACTCTATGGGAGTCCACCCTCGACGAATATAGGTTGTATAAAAGAGATTTAGTTCATAGCAATTGAGAAAACATACAAAATATTTGGAGAGATGTTATAATACATGATGGTTCAATGATTAATCGATGCAGGTATCTCTTCTCGACGTTGCTCGCTCGATCAGCTCAGAGATCTTCCTTCTTCCTTGCTCTAGCCTCCCCCTTTAATGGAGGTTTTTTTGAAAACCCTATATGTGGCTCTCTCTCCAAATCCAAAATTTTCTCTTCTCAAGAATCATGGATTATGTAGAGATTTTCTCATCTTAAAACCCCCCCCCCCCCCCCCCCCCCCCCCCCCCCCCCCGAAAAGAACATCCGTCCATATTTGAAAATGACGCCAAATTTGAAATTTAAAATCTGAAATATTTCCAAACTGCGTTGCAACCTATTTTTCTATGGTTGCAACCTTTTTCCTGGTTAGAATATTTGGGCTGATTTCTTTCTACAAGCATATTTCTTTGATGTTTCATGCAAAAATACATTGAAAAAAAGACTAAATCAGTCACAAATCAAATAAATATGAATTAACTCACATTTCTACTTCATTTAAACTTATTTTCTTCATTTATGACAAATATTAAGTTCTAAAATGAACTAGATAACTTCTTTTTGAGAAGTTATCACACCTCTACACTTAAATCTTTGCTAGTTCTTAGCAAAAATAATTTCAATTATTATTGAATTGCGTGAGATGATAGTCATCAAAATATAAAACTCTCATGATCTTTCTTCTCAAAAATAATTAAAGAAAGTCTACTCAAGAGTTTTGATTTAACCAACTGAGAATTTGTCAATCAATAAAGATTCAAAATATTCAAAAATTCATTAGCTTGATGAAAGATAAATCTCAATTAAAATTTCTAGTGCAGTGTGTGTTATATTTTAAAATCATTTACTCCTATAAAATTTTTTCATCGAACTTCTTCAATAACTAAGAAAGAATGAGAATTGGCCGAGTCTTTGACTTAATCTCCACCGAAGTTAGTAGTTTAATTTGAAAAGAAATCATGAAAACTTGTGGTGAAAATGGCTTTGACTTGGTTAGGAATAAATTGCAATAGTAGAAAGAATTTTCCTCGTTAATATTCTTAATAACTCTTCAAACTATGAGGTTTATTTTAAACAGCCATATACATACTTATGTCACATATCACTATGATATTTTTACAATTTTTTCTCTATTTTTTTAAATCATAGTTGAGATCATTCCAAGTATGAATATACATACCTAGGTCGCATATACACACCTAGGTCGCATATCACTATGACATATTTTTCTATATATAGGTATAATTGAGATTATTCTAAGTAGATGTACACATGCTTAGACCACATATCACTATGACACATATATTCTTCTTTTAACAATCACCCATAGTTGAAAAGATTGCTAAGACATTACTATTATGAATGTAAGGAAATTATACATGGTCATTCAAGGTTCAAGTTCGAAGGATAAGGTAATAAGACAAGAAATGATCAAAAGAATGCTTTAATAATTCTTGTAAATTAACTACCCATCTCAATGCTTCGGCTTACATCTCCGATTTGGTTTTTGCTCGCCCTTCCATCATTATTTTTAGAAGTCAATAAAAATTTATTTTTAGGAAGAAAATTCTTTTAAAGAATATTGTGGATACAAAAAAACTTTAAAGAATTTTTACTCATCTTACTAACTTCAAATCAAAGATATGAACTCTTAAGATTAACTATTCTATCAAACAATAATTATTAAATAGTCTTGATTAACTTATTCATTAATTATATCGAGAATTAAGATCGACAATTATTATTATAAAAACTCACTATTCACCTAATTGGTAGGGGTTATATCACCAAATCTCCACATATTTTCCCTTTGCCAGTCCCTAGCAAAGAGACTTTTTACCCATGAATTTTTTAAAAAATATTTTTACTAATCAGCACATAAAGAAGACAAAAAGAAACTTGAAATTTAAGTACTCCGCTGAAATGTGAGTGTTAGAATAGTTGACTATTATTTTCTCGATATTGCTCCCAATTTGCTCCTTTATGTGGTGACCTTTATCAACCACATCCCCTTGGTGTAGCCTGGATACCTTATATCTTTGACATGTACATGGATTAAAACACGTGATGTAATTTTGTCTGATTCCATGTGTATCATCAAAAGCAACCAAAAATAATATAGGCTTAGAATGATTACCATAGGAATACTGTCATGTATCAATTCTAATAGCATTCCAAAACATTAAATTCAATTTACTGTAAATGTCCTAGACACAATCATAGTAGCACATGATATCATTCAAATCAATATCTGGACACAATTAACATCGCATGAAAATAATTTACAAATTAGTTACTAGGCAAGTGTCCAATTAGTATGATATGCAAATCATAATAAAAGTGAAGCTCATAGGCATCAAATCAATATAACACGAAATATAAAGTACCACAAATATCACATCTCAACAATTTAGAACATAATGATAAAATTAAAGCTTCAACATCACAATATTAAACAATCAAGCCAACATATATTCAATGTCCAAAATTACTAGCATCCCAATATTAAACATCCCCAATGTCCAGCATAGAGCCATGTCCAAAATATAAAAAGTACCAAAAAGCTAATTCTAACCAACATAAGGGCAATATAAGAATAAACCGTGCAAAATATGTGTTTCACTCTTCTTCTTCTTTGATCTCTTCTTCCATTCTCTTCTCTTCAGCTTTGCCCATTTCTAACAAACATAAGAGTTACGATTTACCGATAGAACAAGGACCTGCGACTCAGTAACTATCGCCACCAAAGCCTTCCAATGACTTGCTTACAGGGTGTGGGCTTCACGTGATCAGGATCGGGAATGGGATGGGTTCAAATCCCTCCAACTCCGATGAAGTTGCAGCACTGGAACTCGTCGGGAACTATCTCGATTCGCCGAGTGCTCGCCCACTCCCGATTGCCCTAATGCAAAATGATGGGGCGGATCGGGGGTGAGGATGGTGAATGTAACGACCCGGCCATTTAGACCAAGCGTCGCTATAGGGCTGCAGCTCATACACCCCAACGCCTCTCTGGCTTGTTTATCAGCACAATGTGTTGTTGAGACGGGGCTTCGATCCCACGATCTCCTTGATAAGGTGCCTTAAACCGCAACCCCATCACCAATTGAGCTGCAACTCAATTGGCGACGCTTGGTCTAAATGGGCCGGGTCGTTACAGTGAAAAGGTAGCAAATTTAATCCTTCTAGGGTTTCTGGTGGTGTCGTCACTCGCGTGATTATCGATCGCCACCTATCGACCTCGCCACTCACGATTCACGCTCTCTCAATCACCAAGTGCTTGCCCTAAAGCAGTTTTGGGAAGAAGTCAGGGTTTAAGCAAGTCGGGGTCGAACCGTGATTTAGGCTATTCGACACTTTCGAGAACCGGCCAACAGAGCTTAGATTGACAGCCTTAGCCGCACCAGTTCGGTTGAACAGGCGTTCAAGAAAAAATCAGAAGGCGCGAACAGCAAAATAAAAGTAATGACATTTTTTTTGAACTAGCATGATATGTTGTAACAAAAACACTTTTGTCTGAAATTATTCTTTAACTACAAACTGTCCCGAGTGGAGTTGAACTGACTTCTCGTGCTGAACTTGCTGAGGCACATCGAACCTTTATACATACGACTATATAATTTTTTGCTTATAATTTATTATTATTATTTTTTTTATTTTACTAAGACTAATAATATGGCTACAAACAAACTTAGTACTTTGGATACTATCAAAAATATATACAAAAATGTAATGCAAACTAATAATGTAAACTAAAAAAATTGAGTTGCCTCACAAGCAACATCTAACTTATTGTAGAACTAAAAAAATGGAAAGAAGAATTAAAACACAATTTTCAGTAAATGAAAGATAACTACTTAGTTTTATTGTCTCCCCAGCACGACTTATTCAGAAATTTTAAAATTCTAAATTATTGGACGATGAAAAGAAAAATGAACATGTAACTGTTCTAATATCCGTGTCGGTAGCGGGTACCGACACGGCGATAAGGCAGCTACTCATCTACCTAAATAATAATGTATGCACCTCACAGGTAGAGGAAACAAAAAGTAAGAAGAAAAAGAGTAGTGCTCCCCACTCACCTCACCAAAACATATATCCTTACCCAACAAGGTATCATCGTCAATAGGAAGACTGCAGGGAGAGAAGAAAATGGATGGAGCTTCCACTATATAGGAGGAATCAACCTCCTCACATAAGTGGATACTCATCTCATCGACATGAGGATAGCGCTCAATATCCTCCTGAAGTATATGTGACACGTCAACTTGCTTTGGCTCAGAAAATGAAAGGAGGTTAGGAAATAAAATAGATGAAAAATATAAATGATTTCTAATCAAATGAGTGATTCTGGTTTCACTCCCAACAGATTCTAAAAATTGATCGATGTCAGTATCATAAGTATTGTAGCAAGGGGGACCCAAGAACTCAAGGGCATCACTGGTGAGTTGGACCTCCTCATCCTATGAAGAAGTGTCAACCTCCTCATTAGAAAAGATATCCTCTTCATCCCACGTTGGCACATCATCATGCTCCAAAGAATCATTCCCCCCATCGGAGAGATTAATATCTTCGTCCCACTACGACACAGCCTCGGGTACTAGATCCTCGCCCTGCGTAAAATCTTTGACTGGATCGATAAATATAGTTGTAGAAAAGTTTTGCAAAAAAATAGAGGAACACTATTAACATTTAATTCAGAAAATATATGTTCGGGTTCCTCTGCGGGTGAATCAATACTAGGTGATGAATGTGGATGAGGAGGTGATGCATCAATATCAATAAACTGGCCCACGATTATGAGCGGCTTATTCGCAACAGCCCTATACAAAAATGGTGGTACTGCGATAGTAGACATGATCTGTATGCCTGATTCGTAATTTTTCTCCCTCTCTTTATAAGTAACACAATCCTTCAAGACATGGTTCATACTATAATAAAATAAGTATTTCCTAACATTACTACTCGATAACCAATGAGTCGAGTCATAAGGTCGATGAACTATTTGATATGGGGACATAAGATTATAATGATTTATCGCACAATATTGAGGACCTAAATATTCTCTATATTTTGAGAGCCACGATGATACCCAACAGTCCCCATGTAACATACATCAATAGTATGACTAAACGATCAACATCACTCGCATCTCACATGTGTATACATTTTATTTTATTTGAAATAGATGCAGATAAAATAAAATTGACTTTTCTCTACAAAAAAACTACACATGAAAATTATTTTAGACACAGTTAACCTGCTTTATAAACTTTAAAATAGATGAGAAAAAAATAAAACTAAAAAATATTATTTAATTTTTTAAAAAATAAGAACATGCAATAAACAACATTACAAATAAAAATAAGAATACAAGAGAAATTTGAGCTCTAAATACTCATGATTTACTAATATTATAAAAAAACACTAAATTAGTTGTACTTTCCTAGCAACGACGCCAAAAACTTGATACGTCCAAAATAGATATACGTATTAATGCAAGTGCATGTGTCAGGTCAAATAATAATAAGTGAGTAAAGATCGTTCACACAGAAAGGTGTTGAATTCAATATTTGCAAATACCAGTTGTGTTTTTTCTTTAAATTCAAGTAAATTAAAATTAACGATGATTTTTATTAAAAGCTACGTACAAAAACACATAATTAAAATAAACTGCAGATCCTTGAGAAAAATACTTTGTTAACAGTTATAAAAAATAATCTATTATCGTGATTTTCCAAGTCTATTGCGATGAATCTATGAACGTGACTGTGAAAAAACGTGGTGAAATGTCTTGCAATGATTTTAGAATAGAAATCTGTATCTCTCGATATTGAAAATCCTTAATCTCTTATCTCTCTTGTCATCTCTAACTCATGCGAAATAAAGAACCACATAAAGAATAAAAATCAATGTTGCTAACACGAAGATGAAACTTCTTTTTCCCTTCAATGTTATATCAAATTTATGACGCACTTACAAAACTCATCTCTCGAATTATGAAGTGCTATAAAAAGATGAAACCTTGGCCACAAGTTGCACAATAAAGATCATAAATCCAATAAAGAACATTCACCAAACAATCACAAAGAGAAAACTAGAAAATATTCATCACACAAGACCAAGTACTTTCACAATACAAGATTAAAAAAATTTAGTTCATAGCGATGAAGGAAACACACAAAACATTTGGAGAAATCTAACAATACATGATGGTTCAACACTTAATAGCTATATGTTTCTCTTCCCGTCGTTGCTCGCTTGATCAGCCAGGAGATCTTCCTTCTTCCTTGCTCTAGTCGACCCCTTTAATGGAGGTTTTTTTGAAAACCCTAGATGTGTGTGGCTCTCTACAAATCCAAATTTTTCTCTGCTCGAGAATCATGGATTCTGTAGAGATTTTCGCCTCTTAAAATATCCTCCCCACTTTGGAAAGAATCATCCTTCCATATTTGAAACCGACACCAAATTTGAAACTTAAAATCAAAAATTCGTCCAAACTACGTTGCAATCTATTTTTCTGAGGTTTCAACCTTTGTTTCTGATCATAATATTGGGGCAGATTTTTTTTCTCCAACCAATTTTCTTTGGCATTTCTAGCAAAAATACATTGAAAAAAGACTAAATTAGTCAAAAATTAAATAAATATGAATTTACTCGCATTTCTACTTCATTTAAACTTATTTTCTTCATTTATGACAAATATTAAGTTCGAAAAATGGGCTAGATAACTTCTTTTTGAAAAGTTATCACAAGTACAACGGGGAAAAGAGCACACAGGCTATCAAAAAAAGTATAAGCAAGGGCATGTGCCACTCGGTTTGCCTCTGTGCGGACAAAATGAAAGACATGACTTGTAATGCATGACAATAAATACAAGATATCCAAGAGGAAGATACAGTCCACTAAGTCAGGTGCCACACCAGATGAAATGGTTGTGACGAAATTTGCACGATCTCTCTCAAAGATAACCAGACCCCACCCATGGAAGCGACCCAGGTCAATTGCCAATCTCGTCACAAAAATCTCAAAACCACCGGGCTTGCCAAGAATTCTACCATGGATGTACGCCAAGCCAAGCAAACCCCCCACGAAACCCTCACAATGACACTTACACCCACCAGATCTAGATGTCGTCGCACCATACCATCAAGTTATTTGATCTTAATCACACCACTCGGCTGACGAACCCAAGAGATAGTGAATGAGCATGAGGGTCAACGCAAGAGAATTGATGGGGGCACACGATAAATACAAGGAAAGACGACGAATGCACAGAAGAGGTTATGACCCTCGGAGACGCTCATGCCAATCATGGATCCAATCCCCGGGAGACCCCCCCCCCCACCGTAAGATAAAACAATATCAAGGAGCCCTAAAAGAGACCAAATCAAAGAGACCATTGTATAGTTTCGCAAACCATGAAACACATCCTCCTCTTGATCCCCGCACAAAGAGCAAGCAGTAGTAGTCAACAAATGCCTTCGCCTAAGATTCACTGAAGTCGATGAAATATTTTGAACCGCTCTCCAAAAAAAGATGAACCTTTGGGGGTGTTGTGGCCCTCCATGCAAAAGACCAAGATGACGTAGTCGAAGAAGACGAGGTACCATTAGAAACGAGAAGATCATACACAAATGATAAGTGATCCAAACAGAAATGGTATCGTACCACATGAAATTCCAAGTCCAATAATCATCCATAGCCACCTGACCAATCAGAATTGAGAGAATGACATCTGCATCCTCTAACGTGCAAAATGATTGAACAACCCCAACATTCCGCTCCCGTCGGCCCGACATAAACAACTCTACCATCATAGTAGGAGGTAGGCCGGCCAGAGGGACGGGATGTGGTCACCCAAAATGAAGTCAATCGTGGAATCAAAGGGTCCTCCCAAATGTATATGAAGGAGTCAACACCACCCATACGACGAGACCCCGCGACAAGAATTATTCTTGCATGAAGAAACCCAACTAGCAAAACGAGGGTCTAATAGATCGACAAATGGATACTATTCATTTCATCAGAAATGGAGAAGATCTGAATCCCTAGCCCCCAATGTGGTATGAAAACAAGTCCCCATCAGGATAGTACTGCGCATGATAAAACTGCACAATTAAAGAATCAGACCAAGTAAAACTTGCTTAGCCAAAAGAGCCAAGTAGAAGGCAGAATTGAAATACAACGAAAATGTTAGATTTATATAATAATATGTCCGCACGTGTTGAGGCCGACTCGAAATAGGTTAACGGGCTCGTGTCATACTAGGGTTTGACCCTATGCTGGAAGTACTATTTATACCATATTTCATACTTAGATGAGGTATGGTAAAATACTTTGAGCAAATCCTTCTACATTCTCAAAGTATCTGCTCTGTTAGGGTTGCTCCCGAGCGATTTCGCAATTCCGACGTTGTTTAGCTTCCCGGTTTTTCGTGAGTTTCCTCCGCCAGAGCTGTGCGTTATTTTCGCCGTTGAAGTTCCCGTCCCGCTCCTGAGCGCCGCCGTTCTGCCACCCGTGTTTGCATCGATCACGAAGAAAGGGGATCGACACGCTTCTTCCTTGCGCAGATCGCTAGGTGCAAATCGCCACATGAGATCGCCGCTGAAATAGCCCCGCCTAGCGATTTCGTCGCTGTTCTTCCTCAACTTCCGGCGAGATCTTTTGACTCAAACTTGAGATCAAGTTCTTTGGCCGCTGGGTAGAGTTTTCTGCTCAGATCCAGCCGCCGATTGGAAGAGTAGCCCGTTCGTGGCTTCCTCTTCCTCTGTCGTGCGCCGATCTACCTCTTGTGCTCAAAATCCGTACAAATCTGACCGCCTCTGCAAAGATCCGGCCGCTCTCTGCTGCTCTTGTCTGCTTATGTTATTGAATCGGGAGTAGCAGGCCTCCTGTACGTGGATCTTCTTGTTGCCGGTTTGTTGTCTGGTTGATAGTAGAGAGAGGAGGTCCTTCAACCATTAGCTAGCAAGGTGGAATTTCTTATTGTCTGAGTTCCAAGATCTAGAATTTACCTTCAATTTGGAATTCTTATTATTTGAAATCCAATAAGGAGATCTACTTGTTGTTCAAAGAGTACTGCTCTGATATGCTGAACTCAGATCCAGATAAAAGTCTCTCAGATCTTTGGAGCACTTATGGAGGTTTCACTGGTTGCATCTAGTCCTCTAGCGACTGCATTCAACTGATAGGAGGATCAAGTTATTCTTAGATTGGATCTGAAGACCTGCATCTCGTCTCCACGAAGCTCAGGTGATTTCTTTCCTGTTTACTGTTCTAGCTTAAGAGAGATGTCAAAGTTAAGCTCGTACAACATCGTCAAGCTTCAATCGTTCAATCTCTTCGATTTTCATGCTTGAAAGCTGCACGTCCAACTGGGAATGAAGGAACGTGAGATATTTTACACAGTTTTGAGTGACTTCGCCACTACCGAAGAGGACGTGAGCGAATTTCAGTGGAGAAAAGATGAAGCTTTCTACAGGGACTACCTACTAAATTCACTGAACCCTAGACTCGACCTAACCTACAGAGATTATAAGACTGTGAAGGAGATTTGGAATCGCTTGAATGCGCACTTCTAGAAGGAGGAGGGGGTTGTCGAAGACTCTCCTTGGGAGGAGACTCTTTAATTCAAAATTTAACTTAAACTCGTCAATCACCTCTCAAATAATTAAACTGGAGAGTCTGCGTCTCAAGTTGGCGGACGATAAGTCAGACATTTCCGATAATCTCTCTGTATGTCTAATTCTTAACAAACTACCTCCTGAGTGGTTGACCTTCAAGAATAAAATGCATAGGCTGAAGTAAAAGATCGCACTTGATGAACTCAAAAGGTTCATTCATATCGAGGATCAAAACATTACTGGTAAGAGCTTGGAGCAAGTTGGTCAGTCCACACAAGCTGTCAACTTTGTTTCTCAACCCAGCAAGCCTCGCCGGAAGCCACCAACACCCAAAGGTGAAGTCTCTGCATAGTTGGCGCCTAAAAAGCCCTCTTTCAAAAAAAGAGGGGCAAGTGCCACAACTATGACAAGTGGGGACATTGGATGGCTGATTGTAAGGCTCCTAAGAAGAAGGAGGAGGAAGCCCCACAAAATGTGGCGAACATGCTGACAGATGCCTCAGATCCCAAGTCCTTTATAACTATGATCGGGATTTGTCACCGCAGTTCGTCTTCTAAGTGGTGGCCAGATAGCGGTGCTACCTGTCATGTGACGAATTACAGAGGATTACTAACTGAGGTTAAGGTGGTCTAGGAGAAGGTGGAAGACTGCAATGGAGGAGAGACTAAGGTGAGTCATGCTGGGACAGCCGAACTGGTCCTCTCATCAGGTAAAATTTTATTTTTAAACAATGTTAAAGTAGTTCCTACATTAACCAAAAATCTGATTTCACATTATTTTGGGTGTACGTATCTGATCAACGGAATGTATAGACTTACCTTAAACAGTGATAACATTAACCAAATAAGTTCGAACCTTATTGATCCTAAGTTGTTACATAATAGACTTGGACATATGAACTATAGAAAAATGCTAGATCTAGCAAAAAGTCATAACATCCACTTAGATATGTCTATTCGATTTGAAAAATGTGAGGTGTGTGCTCAAACAAAAATAACTAGAAAGCCTTTCAATCGGTTTCTAGAAGCACGAAACTTCTTGAATTGATACATTCAGATTTCTGTGATTTCCATAGTCATGTCACTAGAGGGGGTAGAAAGTATCTAATTACTTTCATAGACGATTTTTCTAGATATTGTCATGTGTATCTGTTAAAATAAAAAGACGAAGCTTTTGAGACATTTAAGACCTTTAAGTCTCATGTATAAAATCAGTTAAACCATAAAATTAAAAGATTTAGAAGTGATCGAGGAGGAGAATACACTGTTAATGAGTTCAAGGAATTTTGCGCCTTTGAGGGAATAATTCTTGAAACCACAACTCGTTACTCACCCCAGTCAAATGGTGTTGTCGAGCGTAAGAATATAACTTTGATAGAAATGTTGAATTATATGCTCCTAACAGCTGACATGCCCAATTCCTTTTGGGAAGAAGTAGTTCGTGCTACAAATCACATTCTAAATAGAGTACCTCTTTCTTAGCTCACTTCTACCCTGTATGATCTGTGGCACGGTCATCCTTGTAGGTATGATACTCTAAATACTTGGGGCTATATTGTCTATGTGCGAATACAATACCTTAAGAGGCCTAAGGTATGACCTAGAATAACGATGTGTTTCTATCTAGGTAGTGCAGAAGATAGTGCAACCGACAGATTTCTTGATTTATTTATGAATACCGTGATAGAGTCTAGAGATGACATATTCTTTGAAAATAAGTTTGTCAAGTATCATGGTTTGTCTGTCTCCGGGTCTAATGATATGATTTCAGAATATATTGCAGAACCTGAAGCTGACCATTCTAACACTGCTCCCCAACCTTTAGAGGTGGAACCTGTTCCACTTAGAGCATCTATAATAGAGAGAGAATCCCTAAGAACTTTAGTGAGAATTTCGTCACCTATCACTTAGAGGATGATCCATTCTCCTATTAGGAAGTAGTGAGATCTAGAGATTCGTTGTTGTGGGCAGAAGCTATTGTTGATGAGATGAACTCACTGCTACATAAAAATACTTGACATCTAGTTGATTTGCCGAAAGACGCTAAAGTTTTAAGATGCAAGTGGGTGTTGAAGAAGAAACTACATAGTGATAGGTCTATATCCATGTATAAAGCGCGTCTCGTAGGTAAAGGTTATAAACAATATGATAGAATAGACTATTTTGATGTTTATTCACCTGTGTGTAACCTATCGACTATCAGGATTCTTCTTGCCCTAACGTCTATCGAGAACTTTATAGTTCATCAGATGGATGTGAAAATAACCTTCTTAAATGGAGAGCTTGATGGGGAGATCTACATGGCATAACCTGAAGGTTATGTGCAAGAAGATTTAAAAGATAATGTGTGCAAATTGGATAAATCAATCTATGAGCTTAAATAAGAGCCTAAGATGTGGCACATGAAATTTGACCAGGTGGTGAAGAGCCTCGGATTTCAGTCCAGTCTCTCAGATAAATGCTTTTATCACTGCTCATTGCCGAATCAGACAATCATCATATGTTTATATGTGAATGACATGTTGATTTTGGGGTCTAATCTTGCTGTACCTATGGATATTAAATCCACTCTAGCAGAAGTTTTTGATATGAAGGACCATGGTCCTGTGGATACCCTGACGGGTATAAAGGTTAGAGTTGACAAGGGTCGGGTTACTTTTAGTCAGGCTCATTATATTGAACAACTTCTTTCTACCTGGGGATATGATAACTATAGGCCGTCTGAGACACCGTTTGATTATAATGCTAAGTTGAGTCCTAATGAAGAGACCAACATTGATCAAGTTAAGTATTCCAAAATAATTGGTAGTCTCATGTATGCCACAAATTGTACATGACCAGACATTGCTTTTTTCGGTTAGCTTGCTGAGCCATTTTACCAGTAATCTAGGCAAAGAGCATTAGGAAGCCCTAGACATACTGTTGAGATACATGAGAGGTACTAAAGATCATGCTCTGTGCTACACTGGTTACCCACCTACTGTGGAAGGACATTTTGATGCCTCGTGGTGTTCAGAAGTCGGGAATAACAAGTCTACTAGTGGATATATATTCACCTTGGGTGGAGTTACTATCACTTGGAAATCCAAAAGACAGACCTGTATAGCTTTGTCGTCTATGAAAGCTGAGTTATTTGTCTTAGCTTCGACTAGTGAAGAGGCAGATTGGATCAGGAACTTGACATTAGACATTCCCTTGTCTAAGTTACAAGTCAACTCGTTAAACATATATTGTGATAATCAAGTTGCAGTCCAAGTCGTTAAAAATGCCCTCTATAATATTAAGAGGAGACATGTACGACTGAGACATGCCTTATTGAATTATCTGAAAGAATAAAGAATTATCACTTTGATTGATATACATTCAGAGAATAACCTGGCTGATCCATTGATGAAAGGAATGTTCAAAGATCGTTTAATCAAAACAGTGAGGGAAATTGGACTAAAGGCGATTTAGTTCTGTCTTAGTTCAGCATCAAGCGATTTAGTTTATCCTTTGTCCAAACGTTTTGATTATTCTAATTTCCTTTGTCAAAACAAGCATGTTGTGCTCCGTTGATGCACTTGGTTGCTGAGTTCAGATATGGTAAGTTGTTTCATTCCAAACTTGATGCTAACAACTTCACCTGGATTCGACTTTTGCCTTGGAGGAGAGTGTTATTCCGAACTTGATAACACAATCTGACTTGGTTTTGTCTCTTCTTCTGGAGATTGGTTCCATTCCAAACTTTATGAGTTCTAATTAACTTTAGAAGGACAGTAACCATGACATTTCATATAGGATCACAGATATAGTTGTGGTGTCCAGAAGTATGAAAATCGTTTTGGTTGAAACAGATATCAGGTTTTGAGGTAAAACTATAATACTCTGTGAACGTGTCCTCCCAGCCAAATTAAAATAATCAATACTAAGTTCTTTAAGTATTAATTATTTGTAAATTTGCAAAGGATAGAATTCATTCTAAAATAAAATTCTTTGATGAAATTACAGGGGCTGCTGGGATAGGAGGAACATTGGTTGACTGGGATCCGAATCAGGATGATCTTCTAGATGATGAGCTTTAGAGTATTATGAGTTTATATTTTGCTACTTCCGTTCAGAACATTGTTTAGCTCTTCTTTCTATGCACTGTTTGATTGGACTTTTAGCTCTTTGTTTGTTTGGGACGCAAGACATATATGACTCGTGTCTTGTTGGACCTGAGACTATTCTGTGTTGCAGCTGAGCTTCATTTTACTTGTGCGTGCATAATGTTTCTGTTTAAGTCTAATTTTGTTTGAACAGATGCTGAACACGGTTGTGTATGATTCACGGTTGGTTGTACTTTGCACAAACCACCCTATATCCGAAGTCTGGGTTCACGGCGGACATACTAGGGTTTGGCTCTATGCTGGAAGTACTATTTATACCCTATTCCGTACTTAGATGGGGTGTGATAGAATACTTTGAGCAAACCCTTCTACAAAAAACACATCCCGCCAAGATATTTTGGCAAACATAACTGCTTCCAGGACCTCCAATGCAAAGAATTTCGGCCGCCTCCATTCCACCAAAAGCTCGTAAAAAGGGAATCAACCTCACATACCAACTGCTGTGGTAACCAAAAGTAAGTAATTACATAGGAGGCCAAGGATGGCGGTCAAGACCAACTTAATTACAATTTCACGACCGGCGTGAGAGAGTAATTTGACTATCAAATTCATAAGTAATGATGAAAATGTATAAAATAAAAAAAATTATAATAAAACTCATATATCTATTATGGTAGCTTGTTATTATGCATGTTAGTAGTATTTTTGAGGAAGACTATCGTTAGACATGCCAACAATATTTTTGAAGAGCTAACATTAAACACATCAACTTGATTAAAGTCGATTTGACATGTACGATCATGTAAAATTAGAGCGTTGATATCCGCACCACAGTTTTGACTATCCGCACTAGCCGCCATTAGCACGCACTGTTTTGAGTCAATGACTATTTTTGCACGCACTGTTTCTAATGGTTGTTAGTCAGGATGTTAGTGAGAGAGGACACATTAGGCTCTATAATCCTTGCTTAAGTTCCTTGCTATAGAAGTCCACAAACTCCTCTCTGTCGTCTGCTTTCTTCTTGACCTTAACCATCACCAGCAATGGAGTAAGCTCAAATATCTCTGCTTCTTCTCTCCCTCCCAATTGTCTTCCAAGCTCACTCGGCAATCCTTCTTCCGCGCGTACGGCGAAGTTCACCAGTTTTGCATCTCCTCCGGCTTGGAGATAATCGTGGGCATGGGCTCGCTGGAGATAAACCTTGTCTCCTCCGCCCTGTCCTCGAACAACCCGAACAGTTTGAAGTCGGGATCCGATGTTTGATCAGGCGGTTCTGGTGTTGGAGGTGTTGTGGTAGTCTGAGGAGACGATAAATCTTCAATTTTGTGGAGGTTGTGGGGTTCGCCGTTCTCTATGTAGAATCGAACTGTTAGAAAAATCAATCGACCCAAGTGCGGATAAAATTCTCCTGTTCCAAAAAATTTATCTAACGGTCAAATTGAGGATATGCGAATAATAATAACACAAAAAATAAAATCAAGCACCACAAGCAAGAACACCAAAATTTAAATGGTTCCCCGAAATTTGGGTACGTCCACTGTGCAGGCAGAGATCAAATAATATTTCTCAGAATTCTCAAACATACAATACGACTAAAATATGGAGAGAAAAATAGACCGAATAAATTAGATGGCGGTCTAAATCCTCCAAGGTCCGGTCGTACGCATTGTGACGAGAATTAAAGCGGCGGCGGAAGAAAATCCAAGCGCTGGCGGTAAGGGTAGAAATCGGAAGCTTGCGGCGAGAGGAACCCAAGTCGGCGAGAGGCACACGGTGATGACGCGAGAGGATTGCCGGCCGAGAAGAAAATGTCGCCGAGTGGAAGGAGCCGAAAGACGGCCCGCCAGAGGAAGAACGCCGAAGAGAGGAAATCTGCTGCTCTGCGCTTTCTTTGGTGTTGGTCGACCATCACTTTAAATAGGGGAAGAAACCACATAGTAAAATATGAAAGGAGAGGAGGGCCGCAGCCACCAAGAAAATGTTGTTTAAGAGAGGTATTTTAGTCATTTTGTAATCCCTAATTTCCCCTATAAATATAAAGGGGTTAGAGTATTTCTCTTTAAGGGTGAGAGAGTTGTTTTGAGTTGTATTATATTGGCCTCTTCTTTTCTCCCCACCAGTGATAGTGAACAGCCCCTCCCCGTGGACCTAGGCGCTCCTCGCCGAACCACGTAAATCGCATCGTGTTCCATTGTTTGTGATTGTGTGATTTTTGTTCTTCGCATTGTTTCTTACAACAAGTGGTATCAGAGGGAGGTTTTGGAGGTACGATTTTGTTTTGGAGGCGGCGCTGGTTTTTAAGGGCTGTTCGGAGTCGACCCTCCCAGATCTGGTTGGAGGAGGCGTGTATCCGGCCGTTGTTTTGGCGAGAGTGGCGCTTGGACGTGGATCTTCGGTTTCATAAGAGGATTGGAGCAGATCGACACTGTTGTGTTTATTGTTGTGAATCGGCTCAGGCGGCGCAGATTCACAGTTGCGCTGAGCTTCAATTCGCTCTTCTTTGGTCGGCGCCACCGTTGAAATTGAGTTTTTTTTTTCGTCTGGTTTCTTTCTTCCTAGTTCCGTCAGTCCAGGCAGTAATTAGGAGGACGAAGAGACTCGGCTGCTCAGTTTTGTGCAGAAAAAGGAGAGTTTTTTTTTCCTTTTGTGACAAGTGCTTAGGGGGGAATTTTTTAAAAAAACATAAAAGGAAACTTTTCATCCCACGACGGCACGGCACTGCTAGGCAGAGAAATCAGAAAGGCAAGAAAAAAAAATTTCTTTATTTGAGCTATTTTCTTATTCTGCAAAAGGCAGTGGCGGACCAGTAAAAAAAGGCAAGATTTTGGACTCTCTCTCTCACGGCCTCACTGGCTAAACAAGAGGCGATGACAGCAGTTTTAAAAAAAAAACATTGGTTGATCTCTCATTTTTCTCTCGCGGTACACGAAGTGCAAATTTTTTTGTTTGACCTTGTTCTCTCTCTCCTTCGGCGATACACGAAGAGCTGTACCTTTTGACTTGATTGCGGAGGTGTGTGGCTCGAGAAATTTTGTTTGCGAATCTTCTTGCTTGCAAAGGCGACGAGGACTTTTGGTTGCAGAGATTGTGCTTGGAGTCGTGATCCGGGAGAGGTAACAAATAATTTTTTTGTTTTTGTTTGGATTAACTAACAAAAAAATATATTTTGTTGCATTGTGGCGTTTTGGTTTCTGTGTTATTATTGTTGTAATCAATCAAAAAATGGGAGACTCCGGTGCGGCTTCTTCATCTTCCGGGGCAATGGAATCCACGATCCATCATACGGGTTTACATCCGGTCAAAATTGATGTTACTAAGTTTGACGGAAAAAGCAACTTTGGCATATGGAGATGCGAGGTGATGGATGCGTTGTGCTCTCTAAATTTAGAGGACGTTCTTGATGGTGACAAATGTCCTGATGGGATGACTGAGAAAGTTTGGGCGAAGATGAATCGGAGTGCTTGCGGGTTGATCAGAAATTGTCTGACTCAAGAAATCAAATATGGAGTTATGTTGGAGACGTCTGCGGGAAACCTTTGGAGGACGCTGGAGAATAAATATCTTACGAAGAGCGTGGAGAATCGTCTCCACATGAAGCGTCGATTGTATCGGTTCCAGATAAGACGTGGAGTATCAATTGATGAACAGTTGAATGAGTTCACGAAGTTGTTAGCAGATCTGTTGAATTTGGACGAGGATGTTGGCGATGAAGACAAGACACTCCTTCTGTTGAATTCGCTTCCAGATGAATATGAGAATTTCACGATGTCTCTCATTCATGGGAAGGAGGTCTTAAAGTATAGTGAAGTGTCTACGGCATTGTTGAAACATGAGTTCCGTCGAAGAGATAAAGAGGCATCAAAGGCGGAGTCGGCCGAAGCACTTGTGTCTCATCGAGGCAGATCTGAGAAAAAGAAGAATTGACACAAGAAGACCAATAACAATACTCAGAAGCATGGCAATTCACGTGGTCGCAGTCTTGGGGGAAATCAGTGCGCATTATGTTTGGAGACGGGTCACTGGAAGAAGGATTGCCCTAAGTTAAAGGAGAAATATAAGGGGCTTCCCTCAGAGGAGAAGACACATATTACCCAGGAAACTACTGGTGGTGATGAGTCCGATGTTTCTCTCTCTGTCACTCCACAATGTTTATTCAGTGATGATTCATGTTGGATTCTGCACACGGGTGCTACCTATCACATTTGTCCCAATCAGGAGTGATTCTGTACTTACAAGTCTTTGGATACTGGTGTTGTTGCCATGAGCAATGATCATACTTGTCGTACTATTGGTGTTGGTAGTATTCTGGTTCGGATGCATGATGGAGCAGCGCGAGAGTTGACAGAGGTCAGACATGTTCCGAAGATCAAGAAGAATTTAATATCTGTTGGGGCTTTAGAAGCCAATGGCTACAAGGTAGTGATCGAGACAGGAGTTCTGAAGATCAGTCGCGGAGCTTTAGTTTTCATGAGAGGAGTTCGACACCACAATTTATATTATCTTCAGGGGAGTACAGTTACCGGGACTGTGGCTGATGATTCTTTGGATGCCAGTACTTTATGGCACATGAGATTGACTCATGCTGGAGAGGCTTCCCTCCAGGCTTTATCAAGACAAGGATTGATTAAGGGAGAGAAAAGCTGCAAATTGGATTTCTGTGAGCATTGCGTAATTGGCAAAAAAATGCGAGTATCTTTTGGTACTGCCATCCACAGTACGAAGGGTATTTTAGATTATATTCACACAGATGTTTGGGGCCCGACAAAGACGAAATCTTTTACGGGGCGACAATACTTTGTCTCCTTCATTGATGATTATTCCAGATATGTTTGGGTGTACACCATGAAGAGTAAGAGCGAAGTTCTGGAGATATTTGTGACTTGGAAGAAGTGGATTGAGAACCAGACTGGCAAAAAAGATTCGATGTATCAGATCAGACAATAGAGGCGAATACACATCGAAAGCGTTCTTGCAAGAGTGCCAGAGATCAGGTATAGAGCATCACTTCACAGTCAGGGAGACACCGCAGCAGAACAGGGTGGCAGAGCGCATGAACCAGACTTTGGTGGAGAAGGTTCGATGCATGTTGTCTAATGCTGGGTTAGGCAGGATTTTCTGGGTTGAGGCTATTGATTATGCTTGCTACTTGGTGAACCGTCTGCCTTCTACACCTATTGGAAAGAAGACACCAAAAGAGATGTGGTCGGGGCATCCTGCTAGAGATTATGTGCACATGAAAGTATTTGGGTGTCCAGCTTATTATCACGTAAAGAATGATAAGTTGGAGCCGCGGGCAAAGAAAGTAATCTTCATTGGCTTCAGGCGTGGAGTCAAAGGTTACAAACTATATGATCATGCAGAGAGGAAGATTGTTATTAGCAGTGATGTTACATTTGACGAGGCGAGTTTGTTAAAGCCTCGGGACTCAGAGCAGGTGGAGAGTTCGAAGCCGATCACTACTACTGATCAAAAGAAGGAGTTTGATGTAACTCCATTTGTTCCACCAGTTCCCCACACTCCTGATGAGGTATATGATGAGACTGATGATGAGGTACCAGATACTGATGATCGGGAGGTAGTGGAAGTAGAGGCAGAGAATCAAGTTCGTGATTCTATTGCCAAAAGCCAAACCAGGAGGCAAAATGTCCTGAAGCCAGCTTGGTTGAGGGATCACATTGCATTTACACTTTCAGCATCTGAGATTAAAATCCCTTATCAGTTCAAGGAGGCTATAGAGAGTCTTGAAGCAGATTTTTGGAGGGATGCGATGGATGAGGAGATGACTTTTCTAAAGAAAAATGCTACATGGAGATTAGTGATGTTACCGTCAGGTAGAAAAGCTATTGGATGCAAATGGGTGTATGCGAAGAAAGGAGGATCTCATGGAGCTGCTGATGTCCGTTACAAGGCAAGATTGGTGGCCAAAGGCTTTGCTCAGCGTGAAGGCATTGATTACGATGAGGTGTTTTCCCCAGTTGTCAAACATCCATCGATCCGTGTTCTCCTGGCCTTAGTAGGGCAGTATGGTCTGATTTTGGAGCAGCTTGATGTGAAGACTGCATTTTTGCATGGAGATTTGCAGGAGGAGATCTATATGAAGCAGCCGCCTGAATATGAGGCTCAGAGTGACTTGGTATGCAAATTGGATAAGTCGCTTTATGGTTTGAAGCAGTCACCAAGACAGTGGTACAGAAAGTTCGATCAGTTTATGCTGGGACAGAAGTACACACGCAGTCAGTATGATCACTGTGCATATTTCAAGAAATTGGCTACTGGTGAGTTCATATATCTTCTACTGTATGTTGATGATATGCTGATCACCGCTTCAAGTCAGTCAGAAATTGATAGAATGAAGAGGCAGCTCTCAAAGCAATTTGATATGAAGGAGTTGGGTGAGGCTCGCAAAATTCTCGGGATGGAAATCTGCAGGGACAAGGAGACTGGATGTAACACCCCAGTTTTGCAAGAGGGTCAGTCTGCAGTTCTGGAAAATTTTTTGGGTTTCTGGCAGGAGGCACACGGCCTGCGACACGGGCGTGTCGCAGGGCGTGTCGAGGCCGTGTTGACACTCGGCCCAAGTGTCGACACTTTCGCTCGACGATGTGTCAAGAGTAGGGCACACGGCCTGCGACACGGGCGTGTCGCAGGGCGTGTCGAGACCGTGTCGACACTCGACCCAAGTGTCGACACTTTCGCTCGACAATGTGTCGAGAGTAGGGCACACGGCCTGCGATACGGGCGTGTCGCAGGGCGCGTCGAGGCCGTGTCGACACTCGGCCCAAGTGTCGACACTTTCGCTCGACGAGTGTCGAGACTGGGGTACACGGCCTGTGACACGGGCGTGTCACAGGGCGTGTCCCGCTTGGTCGACGATCTTCGCTCGACGTTTTTCCGTGGTGTCGACACAAAGCCTGTCGACGGGTGTCGAGACTTGGCACACGGCTTGGGACACGGGCGTGTCCCAGGCCGTGTCACCTCTCGGGTTGGTTCCGGGGCCGTGTCGATGGAGGCACACGGCTGGCCACACGGCCGTGTCATTGGGGACACGGGCGTGTCGGATTGAACACGGGCGTGTCGGATGCCAGTGTGCTATTCCAGGAGCGTGGATTTGAGACGGCGAATGAGGCACACGGCCCTGGACACGGGCATGTGCCAGGCCGTGTTCGGCCCAGGTCTTTTATTTTCCAGGCGGATCGTGGTCTTTCTTTCCCAGATTTCAGGATCGGACGGTTCGGGACTGTTCTTGGGGAGTTAAGTCCGAGAATAGGGTTGAAAACCCTCATTCTTCTCCAAGCTTTCTCTTGCTAAAGATCTAGAGAGAAGTGAGAACAAGGAAGAAAGAGAAGGAGAGTTTGGGCTGTAGGAGGGGTTTCGGTGCTCCAAATCACGATCTGAGTCCGGATCCGTGAAGCTTAGATCGTTGCGAAGATTTTCATCCGACCATTTTTCCATGGCAAGGAAGAGGAGTCGGAAGGTAACGACACCTCTCCTCTCGGTCTTAGGATGCATGTCTTAACATCATTTATTTTCTTTCTTTCTAGTTTTTGGGCACCAAACTCTCAAATGAGAGAGGTTTTGGTTTGCCAAGGTTCAAGAGGAACCTCCGGGTTGATTGAGTCCGTCCCCGGCATATTTTTGCATTAGAGATCCGCTCCGTTAGTGGATTAGGCATGATGGGTGAAGCCGTTGTCGCGACCGTTAGTCCGACTCGGTGATGTTGCATAAAAACGCTAAGGATTCGTAGAGATTCCGTTGCGGCAAGATGTCGTTTGTGATGTGGTGATGTTTTCCCCTTTTTCTCAAGTGAGTACGTGTAGTCGGAACCGGACAAGGTTAGCTCCTCGCGGCGGTAGATGTTTTCCTTGGTGGACAAGGTTAGCTCCGCGCGGGTTGGAGATGTTCTCCTTGGTGCGCGGAAACGCTGCAGTACAAATGAGGGACTAGGGTGGATTTGTCTTGGTTTGTGTTGTGCCAAGGCGTGGCTAGGTCTCCGTGGTCGGCTGGCTATCACATGACGTTCACGTCATGTGTGGAGAGTGTCCCGGCGAGACTAGTCCCCTTCTGTGTGACTGACGAGAATGCCAAGCATGGGGACAAACCCGGGCAATGAGGCCATGAGCGGGTGGGGTCCGGCAAGGCTTCTTAGAATCGGTCAGTTTTGTGTTTGTTGGAATCCTGACATGAGACGTCAGAGCTTGTAGGCAAGCCCGGGGTTTGAGACCTTGAGCGGGTGGGGCCTTGACAAGAATTCCATGAGGCGGCCTGTGAGCCGTTGGGGGAAATGGTGACCCCTTTGTTTGCGGCTTTATGCCAATGGGGAATCAATGAGAACCCATATGATGTGATGATGTGATAGATGCATACGAGTTAGGGTGCCTTGGGTGAAACCCGGGTTATTGCATACATGATTGCTTAAGTAGGCTTTTTTTATATTATGCTCAACCAGTAGAGAACATGTATGATGTATGTGACATCCAAGCCTCTTTTCCATAGTTACTTTTCTTGCTTATGGTTTTTGCCTACGAAGTGCTAACTTACAGGTTGGAGGGGTACCCCGGGGTCCGTTAGGGGCGGCCGGGAGGAGATGTGTTGTTGCACAGTTTGAGGTCAGCCTTTGCTGACCCACGTTACTAATAAATTTTTCAGGGCAAAGATCGCATGCAGGAGCTAGCTCGCCGGCCAGAAAGGCCTAAGCCTCATGAAGTGTTTTTCTCTTTTTGTAGCCCTACTTATGAGTTGTTATGTTTGAGACTCTTGTTGTCCGGCTTGCATGCCGAGGTAGACTAGGAGTGCTGAGCACATTCATGATTGATGTAAACTTGATGTAAGGCCTTAAAGCCATTTGTTTTACTCTTTAGCGGTGGATAACTTCTAGTTCTGTTCTGTTTTCGCTGTGTTGTGCAAAGAGTTTTGAGTGTGGGTAGCTATATCAACTTTTAATACTAAAGCTGTGGCGTCCGTATGTTGTGGGGCCCCGGCCGGACCCATATTATACGTTCATTACAGGGTAGGTGTTACAATTTGGTATCAAAGCGAGGTTAGGTTCAAGGTCAAAGCGTAGAGAAGTTATCCACATAAGAGTAACGCGAGACCATGAGTGTCCTTATGTTTAAGTCTTGAGATTTGAGACTGAATCCTTGTTTCTTGTTTCTTGAAGAGTGCAAGCAATGAGGCGGGAACGTCGAGAGCAAGAGAAGAGCTTTCGGCGAGCAGTGCTACTGCTCCAGGTCTTTTGGGCACGGGCGTAAACCCGGCCGACTTCTGCTGCATGCTTGCAGAAGCGATGGTGGCAGCTCAGGCTGCAGCAGCAGCTCAGGTGGCAACCCCTGCCACACCGGACACGGCGACTGCCGTGCCAGGCGGAGAGGCCAGGCGAGTGGAGCCTTTGGCGGAAAGGGCGGTGGTCGGACATGGAGACCGACACATAAAGTACTTCCTGAGTTTCCATCCCCCGTCATTCAAAGGAGTGGGTACGCCAATGGATGCGGAGGACTGGTGGGTTCGCATTCAGGAGCTTCTAAGGGCGGCAGAGAAGCTAGAGGAAAAGAAAGCTGAGTATGCGGCTTTCATGTTGGAAGGAGATGCCAAGTTATGGTGGGTGAGCCATAGCAGCCGCCAGTTCCCGGGACGCACTCCGTCGGTGGAAGAGTTTGGGGATGCTTTCCTAAAGAGGTATATTCCAGTTTCTACACGTTTGGCCCTTTAGAGGCAGTTTCTGCATTTAATGCAGCGAGACAAGACAGTAGATGAGTACGTGCAGGAGTTCACCCGGTTGGGTCGTTACGCGGGAACGACTATGGCAGATGATGTAGAGAGGGATAACCTCTTCTACCAGGGGCTGAGGGAGAATTTAAGACAACCCCTCATCTCCATGAAGAGAGTCGGATTCAATAAACTAGTTGAGGCTGCCAGGATTTTGGAAAGTGATTTGGAGCGAACCCAACGCCGTAAGGGTTTTACTCCCAAGCAAGGGGAAGGGAAGCCTTCCCAATCTCATGGAAAGTCTGAAGGGAGTAGGTGGAGGAAGAAGCCTCACACTTCCAGATCTGGTGAGAAGAGCAATTGGACGCCTGGGGGTTCTCACTCTAGGGGACCGCCGACATGCTACAACTGCGGTAAGGTGGGGCACATAGCTCGTGTTTGTCCCCAAGGAGGAGCGGGGCAAGAGGCAAAGCAGGAGCAGACTGTGCGCTCCGGCCCCAGTGCTGCAGAGAAAGGAAAGATGGCGGAGTCGAGTGCTTCTCGGTTCCAACCGGTGCAACCAAGGGGCTACAACCTTGGACAGCAAGAAGCGATCCGCCAGACTGATGTGGTGACAGGTATGAAGAAAATTTAAGTTTAAATTTTGTGCTTCATCCTTTTAGACTTTTGTGTGATGTCTATGTTGTAGGCTTCGTGTTAGTTTCTGGATACCCCGCTAGGGTATTGTTTGATACGGGAGCATCGCACTCCTTTCTTGCGGAGAGCTTCATCCGGAGAATAGGAGTTGAGTCTTTCTCGGCGGACGGGGAGTTGAAAGTGCGCATGCCCAATGGGTCATCCATGACCACCGGGGTCAAAGGGCGCATCAGTTGGGAGCTAGACGGAGTTAACTTTGTTTTGGTAGCGGCGATTTTGCCATTGGTGGAGTTCGATGTCATCTTGGGCATGGACTGGCTCGCAGAGCAGCGCGCCAGTATTGATTGCCTTTCTAAGGTGGTGACCTTAAGGAGGAACGGGCAGACAGAAGTCAAATTTGAGGGCCTTTGTGGAGTGGCCTGTTCCCTGATTTCGGCCATGCAGTTGGTGCGGGCGGTTAACCAGGGTGGTGTAGCGCTTGTAGCGTTATTGGAGGTTCATCTCTCCCAGCTGTCTATTGATGAAGTGCTCGTAGTGGTAGAGTTCAAGGATGTGTTTCCGGAAGAACTTCCTGGAGCGCCTCCTTGGAGGGAGATCGATTTCTCGATCGAGTTAGTGTCGGAGGCTAGGCCGGTGTCACGTCCTCCGTTTAGGATGACACCAAAGGAGTTGGCTGAACTTAAAGTACAGTTGCAGAAATTGTTGGAGCAAGGGTATATCAGACCTAGTTCTTCACCGTGAAGTGTGCCGGTGTTATTTGTAAAGAAGAAAGACGGTAGCATGCGGCTATGCATTGACTACCGAGAGCTGAATAAATTGACCGTCAAGAATAAGTATCCGATTCCTCGGATAGATGACTTGTTCGACCAATTGGTAGGGTCAGTGGTGTATTCAAAACTGGACTTGAAGTCAGGCTATTATCAGTTGCGAATTCGGGATGAGGACATACCCAAGACTGCCTTTGGTACAAGGTATGGACACTTTGAGTTTACGGTGATGCCGTTCGGGCTGACGAACGCACCATCTGTGTTCATGGATCTTATGAATCGGGTATTTCGGGAATACTTTGATTCTTTTGTGGTTGTCTTCATTGATGACATTTTGGTGTATTCCAAATCGCAAGTGGAGCATGAGACCCACTTGGGAGTGGTTCTGCAAGTGTTGAGGGAGAATGAGTTGTATGCAAAATTCTCCAAATGCGAGTTCTGGTTGGAGAAGGTGGCATTTTTGGGTCACGTGATTAGTGGGGAAGGGGTGGCAGTGGACCCAACAAAAGTTGAAGCCATTAGAGATTGGCCGGTTTTGAGGACCGTGGCGGAGGTCCGAAGTTTTCTTGGACTAGCCGGGTATTACAGAAGGTTCGTGGAGAATTTTTCGCGGATAGCTCTACCCCTCATCTCACTCACACGTAAAGATCATAAGTTTGTGTGGACTCAAGAGTATAGCCAAGCATTTGAGGCACTGAAGGAGAGACTAATGGCGGCTCCAATCCTAAGTCTACCGCAAGGGACCGAGGGATTTCAGATCTTCAGTGACGCATCGGGATGCAGTTTGGGTTGCGTTTTGGTGCAACATGGGAAGGTGATAGCTTTTGGGTCTAGACAGTTGAAGCCTCATGAGAGGAATTACCCCGTCCACGACTTGGAGTTGGCGGCGGTAATTTTTGCATTGAAAATATGGCGGCATTATATTTATGGTGCAAAGGTGGAGATCTTCACGGATCACAAAAGCTTGAAGTATCTTTTGAATCAAAAGGACTTGAACATGCGGCAACGCAGGTGGGTTGAGTTTCTTGGAGACTATGAAGTGGCAATTCAATATACACCAGGTAAAGCCAATGTGGTGGCTGATGCCTTGAGTAGGAAGTACTCGGGGCAAGGGAATTGGATCGAAGCTCATGATGAGCGGTTGGTGCGGGAATGGGAGTCCCTTGGTTTGGAATGTGTTGCAAGAGGCGAGTCCAGCGAGGCTCGGTTGAACTGGATTGAGGTGCAGAACGACTTGTCCGATCGCATTCGGGAAGCGACTCGGTTGGATGTAGAGTTTCAACCTTTTGTGTTGGAGGCTCAAACAGGTGAGAGCAGCGCCTGAGAGATGATTGATGGGATTCTGAGGAAGGACGGAAGAGTTTGTATACCGCAATTCGGCAAACTCCGTGAGGAGTTGATGTTTGAGGCTCACTTCACAAAGTACTCCATTCACCCGGGCAGTACAAAGATGTACTTGGATATGAAGAAATCCTTTTGGTGGCCGGGGCTGAAGCGGGACGTAGCTTTGTACGTGAACCGTTGCCAAACTTGTGCCTTGGTGAAGGCCGAATGTCAGAAGCCGGGCGGGTTCCTGAAGCCCCTTCCAATCCCTGAATGGAAATTTGATGACATCTCCATGGACTTTGTCCATGGTTTGCCTAGATCGCAGCAGGGTAATGATGCTATTTGGGTGATCGTATATCGCCTAACCAAGGTGGCTCACTTTATCCCAAACCGGAAAGAGGACAGCGTGGAGAAGCTGGTGGAGTTGTATGTTCGCAACATTGTACGACTGCACGGAATTCCTAAGAGCATAGTCAGTGATCGAGATGGACGGTTTACGTCCAAGGACTGGAGATTGGTTCAGAAGAGCTTGGGCACGAAGCTAAAGTTCAGTATGACGTTCCATCCTCAAACTGATGCGCAAACGGAGAGAACGAACCGTACCATGGAGGATATGCTGAGAATGTGTGTTCTTGACTTCAGCAAAAAGTGGGAGGATCACCTCTTCATGGTGGAATTCGCGTACAACAACAGTTTTCAAGCAAGTATAAAAATGGCGCCATACGAAGCTTTGTATGGGAGGCGGTGTCGAACACCAATGTCTTGGGCAGAGGCGGGAGACACCAAAATTTTGGGAAAAGAGGTGGTAGTGGACGCTTGTGAGTTGGTACGGACCATTCAAGAGCGTATGAAGGTGGCGCAAGACCGACAAGCAAAATACTTTAATGCTCGTCACCGGAAGTTGGAGTTTGCGGTAGGTGATTGGGTCTATTTGAAGATCAAACCGTTCAAAGGCGTCTCACGGATTCGCCGAGTTAAGAAGTTGAGTCCAAGGTTTTTGGGGCCTTTTGAAGTTGTTGAACGGGTGAGAGAAGCAGCCTATCGGTTGGCGTTGTCCGCGGAGCTGAGTGGGTTGCATGACGTATTCCACGTCTCCGTTTTGAGGAAAGCCTTGGTGGAGGCTAGCGTGGTGATTGAGCCGGCATCGGTGCCGATTGAGGAAGACTTGAGGACACGAGTCCTCCCAATTGCTATAGAGGATTCGGAGACTCGGCAGTTGCGGAGTAAAGAAGTTAAACTCGTGAAAGTTCGTTGGGACAACTGCGGTCGTGAGGAGTTCTCTTGGGAGCGAGAACATGCCATGCTAGAAGATTATCCGGAACTCTTCATGTCAGGTACAATTTAAATTTTGTACCCTTTTGATTTAAAATTTCGGGACGAAATTTTGTTAAGTGGGGGAGAGTTGTAACACCCCAGTTTTGCAAGAGGGTCAGTCTGCAGTTCTGGAAAATTTTTTGGGTTTCTGGCAGGAGGCACACGGCCTGCGACACGGGCGTGTCGCAGGGCGTGTCGAGGCCGTGTCGACACTCGGACCAAGTGTCGACACTTTCGCTCGACGATGTGTCAAGAGTAGGGCACACAGCCTGCGACATGGGCGTGTTGCAGGGAGTGTCGAGGCCGTGTCGACACTCGGCCCAAGTGTCGATACTTTCGCTCGACAATGTGTCGAGAGTAGGGCACACGTCCTGCGACACGGGCGTGTCGCAGGGCGTGTCGAGGCCGTGTCGACACTCGACCCAAGTGTCGACACTTTCGCTCGACGAGTGTCGAGACTGGGGTACACGGCCTGTGACACAGGCGTGTCACAGGGGGTGTCCCGCTTGGTCGACGATCTTCGCTCGACGTTTTTCCGTGGTGTCGACACAAATCCTGTCGACGGGTGTCGAGATTTGGCACACGGCTTGGGACACTGGCGTGTCCCAGGCCGTGTCACCTCTCGGGTTGGTTCCGGGGCCGTGTCGATGGAGGCACACGGCTGGCCACACGGCCGTGTCACTGGGGACACGGGCGTGTCAGATTGAACATGGGCGTGTCGGATGCCCGTGTGCTGTTCCAAGCGCGTCGATTTGAGACGGCGAATGAGGCACACGGCCCTGGACACGGGCGTGTGCCAGGCCGTGTTCGGCCCAGGTCTTTTATTTTCCAGGCGGATCGTGGCCTTTCTTTCCCAGATTTCAGGATCGGACGGTTCAGGACTGTTCTTGGGGAGTTAAGTCCGAGAATAGGGTTGAAAACCCTCATTCTTCTCCAAGTTTTCTCTTGCTAAAGATCTAGAGAGAAGTGAGAACAAGGAAGAAGGAGAAGGAGAGTTTGGGCTGTAGGAGGGGTTTCGGTGCTCCAAATCGCGAGCCGAGTCCGGATCCGTGAAGCTTAGATCATTGCGAAGATTTTCATTCGGCCATTTTTCCATGGCAAGGAAGAGGAGTCGGAAGGTAACGACACCTCTCCTCTCGATCTTAGGATGCATGTCTTAGCATCATTTATTTTCTTTCTTTCTAGTTTTTGGGCACCAAACTCTCAAATGAGAGGGGTTTTAGTTTGCCAAGGTTCAAGAGGAACCTCCGGGTTGATTGAGTTCGTCCCCGACATATTTTTGCATTAGAGATCCGCTCCGTTAGTGGATTAGGCATGGTGGGTGAAGCCGTTGTCGCGACCGTTAGCCCGACTCGATGATGTTGCATAAAAACGATAAGGATTCGTAGAGATTCCGTTGCGGCAAGATGTCGTTTGTGATGTGGTGATGTTTTCCCCTTTTTCTCGAGTGAGTACGTGTAGTCGGAACCGGACAAGGTTAGCTCCTCGCGGCGGTAGATGTTTTCCTTGGTGGACAAGGTTAGCTCCGCGCGGGTTGGAGATGTTCTCCTTGGTGCGCGGAAACACTGCAGTACAAATGAGGGACTAGGGTGAATTTGTCTTGGTTTGTGTTGTGCCAAGGCGTGGCTAGGTCTCCGTGGTCGGCTGGCTATCCCGTGACGTTCATGTCATGTGTGGAGAGTGTCCCAGCGAGACTAGTCCCCTTCTGTGTGACTGACGAGAATGCCAAGCATGGGGACAAACCCGGGCAATGAGGCCATGAGCGGGTGGGGTCCGACAAGGCTTCTTAGAATCGGTCAGTTTTGTGTTTGTTGGAATCCTGACATGAGACGTCAGAGCTTGTAGGCAAGCCCGGGGTTTGAGACCTTGAGCGGGTGGGGCCTTGACAAGAATTCCATGAGGCGGCCTGTGAGCCGTTGGGGGAAATGGTGACCCCTTTGTTTGCGGCTTTATGCCAATGGGGAATCAATGAGAACCCATATGATGTGATGATGTGCTAGATGCATACGAGTTAGGGTGCCTTGGGTGAAACCCGGGTTATTGCATACATGATTGCATAAGTAGGCCCTTTTTATATTATGCTCAACCAGTAGAGAACATGTATGATGTATGTGACATCCAAGCCTGTTTTCCATAGTTGCTTTTCTTGCTTATGGTTATTGCCTACGAAGTGCTAACTTGCAGGTTGGAGGGGTACCCCGGGGTCCGTTAGGGGCGGCCGGGAGGAGATGTGTTGTTGCACAGTTTGAGGTCAGCCTTTGCTGACCCACGTTACTAATAAATTTTTCAGGGCAAGGATCGCATGCAGGAGCAAGCTCGCCGGCCAGAAAGGCCTAAGCCTCATGAAGTGTTTTTCTCTTTTTGTAGCCCTACTTATGAGTTGTTATGTTTGAGACTCTTGTTGTCCGGCTTGCATGCCGAGGTAGACTAGGAGTGCTGAGCACATTCATGATTGATGTAAACTTGATGTAAGGCCTTAAGGCCATTTGTTTTACTCTTTAGCGGTGGATAACTTCTAGTTCTGTTCTGTTTCCGCTGTGTTGTGCAAAGAGTTTTGAGTGTGGGTAGCTATATCAACTTTTAATACTAAAGCTGTGGCGTCCGTATGTTGTGGGGCCCCGGCCGGACCCATATTATACGTTCATTACAGGGGAGGTGTTACACTGGAAAGGTTTGGCTCACTCAAAGAGATTAAATTGAGAAGGTGCTGAAGAGATTTGAGATTGATGATAATACTAAGGCAGTGACTCTACCATTGGCAGCACATTTTCAATTGAGTGCTGACTTGTGTCCTAAAGACGACCAAGAGAGGAAGAGAATGAAACCAGTTCTGTATGCCAGTGCAGTGGGCAGTTTGATGTATCTCATGGTTTGTACAAGGCCAGATATTGCACAAGCCGTTGGCGTGGTGAGCAGATTCATGCATGATCCCAGTCAGAGTCATTGGCAGGCAGTTAAGTGGATTCTGAGGTATCTCAAGGGTACAATTGATGTTGGTTTAGTGTACGAGAGGCAGCAGTCCAGCGTTGGGTTGTGTTTGGGCTACACCGATTCAGACTATGTAGGTGATATAGATAGACGCGGGTCTACGACTGGATATTTATTCACATTGGCAGGAGGTCCAGTGAGTTGGAGGTCGACTCTGCGGTCGACAGTGGCTTTATCTACAACAGAGGCTGAATACATGGCAGTGACAGAAGCTATGAAGGAGGCCATCTGCATGTAGGGCCTATTGGATGATCTGGGTGTGGAGCATAAGACTTTAACCATCTTTTGTGATAATCAAAGCGCGATTTTCTTGGCGACCAATCCAGTACATCATGCTCGTACCAAACACATTGATGTCAGGTACCATTTTGTTCGAGACTTCATCAAGACAGGCGAGGTTCTTTTGAAGAAGATTGATACCAAGGAGAATCCAGCCGACATGCTCGCGAAGGTGCTTTCAGTCCAGAAGTTCACATATTGCAAAGGATTGGTGAACGTTCGAGCTCAGATGTGAGTGCCTTAAGAGGCATTTTTGAAGAACTACGTGTGGCTTGATCCCTTGGGAGGGGGGGGGGGTACGTAGGCATCCTACTTGGCGCAGCCGCGGTTTGGTGTTATTGTTTATTGTGTCATCTCATATTTGTTTTGTATCAAATAATAGATGAGGTGGAGATTGTTGTTTAAGATGGGTATTTTAGTCCTATTGTAATCCCTAATTTCTGTTAGAATATTTAGTTATATGTCCGCGCGTGTCAGGACCGACTCGGAACGACCCAACGGGTTACGTGTCACTAGAGTGTAATGGCTCTACGCTGAAGATACTATATAAGGTCATTCCACACCGATGAGCCTTAGTGGACTATCTTGAGAATGTAAGTTGGCTCCGCTCAAGATAGTCCACTAAGGCTCATCGGTGTGAAATGACCTTATATAGTATCTCCAGCGTAGAGCCGTTACACTCTAGTGACACGTAACCCGTTGGGTCGTTCCGAGTCGGTCCTGACACGCGCGGACATATAACTAAATATTCTAACAATTTCCCCTATAAATATAAAGGGGTTAGGGTTTTTCTCTTTAAGGGTGAGAGAGTTGTTTTTAGTTGTATTGTATTGGCCTCTTCTTTTCTCCCTACCGGTGATAGTGAACGTACAGCCCCTCCCCGTGGATGTAGGCGCTCCTCGCCGAACCACGTAAATCGCATCGTGTTCTATTGTTTGTGATTGTGTGATTTTTGTTTTTCCGCATCGTTTCTCACAACAGAAAAGACAATAAATCCTTTCCGAATTGAGTTGTCATTGAAGGAGAATAATATTCTTCCAATCTTGGTTGCAATGTTGGCAATCCGACGGAAGAAAAAAAAAATGCAGGGGGGGGGGGTGGAATCCTGGAGGGGGAGAGGCGGCAAAAATAGCAACATTGAACGTGCATGGCAAACAAACTTTCTTGAACCATTGATTTTCCATGATCTCGAGGATGGTAATACGTGTGGGGCATTCGTTTCCTAGAGATGATAGAGAAGCTTGCTGGCGGTGAAAGAAGGTTTGCCCCCGCCGGCGAGAAGAAGATTCACGAGAAGGGATTTTCACGTTTCTGGCAAAATGGAGCGGATCTATTTGCAGATTTGAGGGTTTAAAGTTTCCTGCAATACATCTAATGGTTTAGACTTTTTTGATTAAAAGAAAAATATAAAATGTTGAAATAATTAAACCCGTTAGATCCTCCTGCAAACAATCTGGATCTGAAACTAGATCCTCTGGAGGGGATCTATTTGCAAATAAGAGTATTCGTATTGTGCGTGCTGATATGGGAAATAAAATCCATAAAATATAATGAACCAATTTTGAGTGCTGATAGTGA
This sequence comes from Platanthera guangdongensis, assembly GCA_039583875.1. Classification (NCBI taxonomy): domain Eukaryota; kingdom Viridiplantae; phylum Streptophyta; class Magnoliopsida; order Asparagales; family Orchidaceae; genus Platanthera; species Platanthera guangdongensis. Next base: position 7,178,527 of record CM077147.1, on the reverse strand, counting down.
AATTGTAGTGCGGATATTACTGCCCTAAAATTATGTATAACTGCTTTTCACATTAATTGATTAATAATTTTCTTATTTTAAACTTGCATTAATTAATTGAAATGGGTAGAGCACCGCGCCTCTCACATTAATTGATTAGTTGTCGCCCGTCGAATGTAGCCTCCGTCGAATTAGAATGATGCTGCCCTCCGAATGTTGCCGCCCGCCGAGTGATGCATCCCGCTCAATGTTTGCCGCCCCTGCCTAATGTCGCCGCCCACACGGAATGTTGTCACCCGCACAAAATGTCGCCTCCCTCGCGGAATCTTGCCACCTCCGCAGAATGTCGCCACCACCGCCAAATGACAACACCCTCGCCGAATGACGCCTCCCACAATCAATGATGTCGCCCAAGACCAATGTTACCGCCCACGACCAATGAGACTGCCCACAACTGATGCCGTCGCCCACGACCGGTGTCCTTGCCCACGACAAATGTCGTCGCATACAAAAATGTCCCCCCTACGGCCAACCGTGGCAGTATCCCAATTGTGATAGTGCACAGGGGGGTGTGCCCCGCGCGACATTATTCCGATCACAGCATTGCCCCGACACCACGACACTCTCAACTGCTCGCAAACCCCCGAGCATTATACTCAGCTCGTCGCTCATTTCTGCCGGGTGCATGGGGATTTGCGAGGGATAGTGAGAGCACATATTTTATTGTAAGTAGAAGACTCTTTCTATATGAGAGAAATTTAAAAAAAAAAAGACAAAACATGAAATTTAAAATTAAAAATGACTAACAAAGAAGAGTAAAATCACAAAGTGAATGTTTAATGAAATGACTGTTTTCTTTGTAACATAGTGTAATATTACTAATATATACTCTGTAGTTCTTAGCTTTGAATCAGAATTTGTCGAGGCCTTTTAATTGTCAGTCCAGTACGTCCATCCTAAATGAATGGGCTTGGGCTGAGTAGAGTCCTTTCCTTAAATAAAAGTTACAACTGCTCCCAAAATATGCACCAACATTTGGAAGTCGGGCATTCAGATTCTCTAGATTTCGTACGAATAATTTTAGGGTGGAGTTTGAGGGTTCTTTCAATCCAACACGCGAGAACACCTGTATTTTTTAGATTTAAAATTATTTTTACTTTACATTTTTTGTCTTTTAGTGGCTAAATTTTTTAGCCACGAGATTTATGGAGTTAGGAAGATCTCGCGCGTTGGATTCGTGGAGTTCCTCCTGAACTTCAGAGGATCCGAATCCCAACTTTTAACGCCCTCCTAGCTTACGTCTGTTTGCCGTAACGGTGGTGGCAGCGAATGTCGTGATTACGAACCGTTTCATTCTTGGATTTTGTTCGTTATCATGTTTGTTTTTTTCGTTGTGGCAGTAACTGTTGTTATGTCAAACAAATATTCATACCAGTGACATTTTTTTTCAAATTCGTCAGAGCAAAAATACTGTGTCAAACGGATGAAAGTTCATACTATTGTGCTCACGGTCAGTGATTACAAATTGTTATCCGTTTTTCGTGATGTTTTTGCTCCGGTGAGTTCCGACAAAAACGTCACTGTCATGATTCTCATGAAATATGTGTCTTGACATGACACCGATTATAACCGTCACTAAAAAAAAATCTAATTTTGAGCATAAAAAATGAATAAAGTTATTTAGGTGAGGTCGATATTCACGAACAACAATTGGTAAGCGCCACATTGAAGGCCTCCGTCACCTTGTTGCGAATATTTTGGTTATGGAGACCAGCCAAAATAAGGCCTCAATATGCAGATATATAAAAAAACGTATACCAAAATGTCTTGAATCGTATACAAAAATAAGTAGTTCTGTGCTGGCGATATGTGGATTAAACATGATTTCACGCAAGCATTCTAGAACACTGTGGTTATGAACCGTTTTAATCCGCTACTTTCAGACGAAAAAAAAATTTGTATGTATACACACGTATTTCTGTTCGTGCACGAGCAAATACAGCCATTTGAATGTTGATTTCAACGGTGGAGATCATGCGTTAAAATATATGATTGTATTTTGTCAAATACGGTCGTATTGACAAATGATTGCATTACAGTTCAAAAAAAAACTGCACCGTTGAAATAAAAATTATACGGCGAGATTTAATCTTGCACCAGAAGTAGGTGTGTTTCCAAAAAAATTTCCCTTTCAGAAAGCCCGAAAATTTAGCAAGATTGGTCAGGCGCAGATCTTTATCCATTTTATGGAGGGCATAAGCCTTAAAATCTTAAATATGACAGGGTAGGCTAACGTGGTAACTCATTAGATAGTTCTAGTACAGTATCTTTAGAGTTTTTCTTTTAAAATTTGCCCTCCGGCCTACCCGACAAGCTACGCTGTAAGATGTTTGTGGGACGCCTGAAGATGCCAATGACCGACAATGCTATGATGTGAGTGTGCCGCAATCCGCTTGTTGCGGCCAACTAGAGGCTGCAGAGAAGATTGGTCTAAACTTAAGCATCTTAGCTCGGTGAACGGTTGAGCGCGCAAACAGTTAATTTAGAATGAAACGAATGAGACGGTTGGCAAGTCAGTTTTTAAACGTGAAAAGACACTAGAAATGAGTGAAAAATCACGTGAACGGATCGGTGTCAACCAGACTTCCACCATCTTTTTTGTGTTGATATGGGGTTGTGCAAAGAACTTGAGGGCGGCAGACCTGCTCTCGTTACAATTGTTGGGGAAGAGAGAGAAGAGCTCCAAGGGTTATAGGCCACTGCTCGCCGAGCTATGTATTTCATCTTGCTTAAAGGGGACTGTCGCGCTCTGTGCGCTCTGGAATCTTTGGTTGCTATTCAGAGGCTGGAGGGCCGTGTTTCGCACGTCTTGGTTGTGGTTTTCCCTTATTGGTGCGGATCCGACCCGGATCCGGACCCGTTAGCAAGTTTAGGTTTCAATCATTATAAAACCTAGATCCTATTAATCCCCTGTATCCATCCAGTGAGAACATGAGCCGCCAGCCCGTGAGAAAGAAAAATAACCGGCATGTAGCTTTCGAGTGGAGGAACAACCGCCTGTGAGAGAAGTCCTCGACCCTCTCTCTCTCTCTTCTCTCTCTCTCTCTCGCTCGTGCACTCGGAGGGGCCGCGCGGCCTTGAGCGTCGTCGCCGGTCTAGGAGGAAATATCCGCCAGCGACGAGAGAGGGAGTTGTTGTCGGGCTTGTAGAGTTTGTCTCCGACGTTGTAGTGGACTTTCTTTGAAGTGGAGAGGCGTGGTGTCGACGACGTGCGTGAGTGCAGTTAGCCTCGACGGTGTTTCTCTCCGGTGGTGGCGTTATTCTCCAGTGGCAGCGTTGTTCTCCGTGGTGGTGCGGTTGAACGTCGTACTTCGACGTTGAAGGTTCCGGTGAACCTTGTGCGTCCGCGAGACGGATTGCAGTCCAAATCTCAGATTCTCGTCGCGGATTGTACGTGTCCGGTGCATACTCGGTGTATTCACCGGACGGACATTTTTTCCTATTTCTTTGTATTTGAATTTATATTTTCATTATATAAATTTTGTGGCTATTTTGTGTTTTTGTATACCTGCAATATTTTATAGTTGTGTCTGTGTGTGTACCTGATTTTACAACAAGTGGTATCTGAGCGAGGTTCCGAGTAGGTGACTGATTGGGCGTTCCGATTTTAGGTTTGGGTCAACGGTAGGTGACGACATCGGTCTGCTCCCTATCTTCCCAGATTTGATCCGTGAATTAATTAATCAGATCATCTATAGGTACTGCAGGCAGCTATGACAGGGAAGAACACTGTGTTGGTCAGATATTCGGTGGAGAAATTTGACGGTAGCGGGAACTTTTGCCTATGGAAGATTTGGGTCAAGGATATGCTGGTTGAGTAGGGGTTGATCCCAGTGTTGCGGGGGCGTGATTCTTTACCCGCTCCGATGAAGGATTCTGAGTGGACGGAGATGGATGAGCGCGCCACTAGCGCTATCAGGATGTGCGTCGACGACAAGGTGTTGTTCAACGTCGGTATTGAAGAGTCCGACGGCACGCTATAGGAGAAGTTGGACGAACTTTACATGAGGAAGTCGTTGACCACAAGGCTGTTATTGAAGCAGAGATTGTACGGCCCGAAGATGCAGGAAGGTGGTATCCTGCCGGAACACTTCAACGTGTTCAATGGACTTCTGATTCAACTGCATGTGGTTGGTGTGAAGGTGGAGGAACGAGACAAGGCCTTATTGCTTCTTACCTCGCTCCCGACGTCATATAAGCACATGCAGACCACCCTGTTATATGAGAAGGATACAGTAGACGTGGAGCAGATTACGCCTGCGATACTGTCCAGTCAGATGTTGTCGGGCCCCGCTCCTGAGGGTGGACATGATTGGTCGGAAAGAGAGCGAGCAATCTCGATCAGGACACCTGTTGCAATTCGAGCAAGCGCAATACAAAACAAAGTGCAGAAGGAAATAAAATCACATAGAGAATTTTTACGTGGAAAACCCAACTTGGGCGAAAAACCACTGGACGATCGGAGTCCAACCCGGAAAGCCTCCACTAAAGATGTGTGAAAAACACACGCACAGATTACATGCTTTCCCTCCACCGATCCACGAAGGATCTCCACTCCTCCACCACAAACACAATTCACAAAGGATTTACACCACAACCTACTTCTCCAACAATCACACAAGCACAATTGCTAGAAGAAAATGCAAGAAAGGTGAGAAGCGTTACCCGGACGGATTGAAAAATCCGTCCCAACGTCAAAGATGGCGTTCCTCCAACGGTCACGAACAAGGCGCCTCCCAAATTCAGATCAAGAGCGGCGAGCTCCTTGCGGTTTCGGCAAACCCGAAGAGGAGGTGACGACGTCTTGTAGATCCAGCAAACAACAAGCAAGGGGCGGCCGACTTCGGCTCCAAACAGAAGAAAAGGGGGCAGCCCTCTTCGGGTCCAGCAAGCAGGAAGCAAGGCCAGCGGCGTCTTGCTGCTCCAGCAAAACCGAAAAAAAGAGGGCCGGCGGCTCCCGCGGCTCCAACAAACGAGGAAGAGAGCGGCCAGCGGCTTCTGCGAATAGGAAACGGGGAGAGGCCGGCGGATCCTTGCTGCTCCAAAACCGAGAAGAGGGCGGCCGGATCTGGCGCTTCCAGCAAGCGCCAGGAGGCGGATCAGTTCCAAGAGAAATCGCGAAAAAAGGGGGGAGCACCGTACGATTTTGGCGAACAGGAGAGAAGGGGGGAGCGGGGACCGGCTTTTCTCAACCCTAATGCTGCACCGTTTTTTTTTGGGTATATATATTTATATATATATGTAGGTGTAAAAACAAGAATGAAATCACGTACCGCAACTAGCGCGCCCGGTGGTTTTACCGACTCGGATGAGAACCACACCCAACAAATCTCCCCCCTTCACATCGAGACAGAAGAAACAGCTATCCCGGCAATTCTAACACAATGCTCGAACTTCCCCCTTGGTACGATCTTGGTCAGCATGTCTGCCCCATTGTCATCAGTGTGCACCTTCTAAAGATCAAGCTCCTTCTGCTCCAGGATATCTCGTATCTAATGATACCGAGTGTCGATGTGCTTCGACCTCGAGTGAAATGTGGGATTCTTCCCCAAGTGAATAGCGCTCTGACTATCACACAAGAGTGTATATCGGTCCTGAGTGAATCCAAGTTCTTTGATGAACCTTTTCATCCAAAGCAACTCCTTCCCAGCCTCAGTAACTGCAATGAACTCAGCCTCTATAGTGGACAGTGCAACACACTTCTGCAATCTCGACACCCACAAGACAGCCCCCCTGCAAACAGAATCATGTACCCCGACGTCGATCTCCTAGAATCCACATCTCCAGCCATGTCAGCATCAGTGTAGCCCAACAGCTCAGGCTCACTGTCCCCAAATCTCAACATCAAATCTGAAGTCCCCTGCAGGTATCTCAGTATCCACTTCACTGCGCTCCAATGCTCTCTCCCAGGATTGGAGAGAAATCTACTGACTGTCCCAACGGCATGCGCAATATCTGGACGGGTACACACCATCGCATACATAAGGCTTCCAACTGCAGATGCAAACGGAACCTTCTGCATCGCCTCGATCTCCTCGGGTGTGCTGGGGCACTGATCAGCGGTAAGCCTGAAGTGAGCTGCAAGCGGCACACTCACCTTCTTTGCCTGATCCATATCAAACCTCTGCAGCACTTTGCGGATGTACCGCTCCTGTGATAACCAAAGTAGTCTGGCTCCCCTGTCTCTGCGAATGTGCATCCCTAAAATGGTCTTCGCAGCACCCAGATCCTTCATCTCAAAAGTGGAGCTCAACTGCCGCTTCAACTCAGCAATGTGAGCAGTGTTCCTCCCGACGATCAACATATCGTCCACGTACAACAACAGAATGATGAAGTCCTCTGAAGCATACTGCTTGATGAACACGCAGTGGTCAAGGGTGGTCCTTCTGAAGTCGATCTCCCCATAAAGGAATCAACTTCCTATACCATTGCCGCGGGGCCTACTTCAGGCCATATAAACTCTTCTGCAAGCGGCACACCAGACCTTCCTTCCCTTTGACACTGAAACCCTCAGGCTGCTCCATGTATAGCTCCTACTCAAGATCGTCATGCAGAAAGGCGGTCTTGACATCCATCTGCTCTATCTCCAAATCAAGCCTTGCAGCAAGTCCAAGTGCAATCCGAATAGATGACATCTTCACCACAAGCGAGAAGATCTCATCAAAGTGAACACCATATCGTTGTCCAAAGCCCTTCACCACCAGCCTGGCCTTGTATCTGGGAGGTGTGGAGGAATCACCTTGCTTCACTTTAAAAATCCACCGATTCTTCAAGGCCTTCTTGCCCTTAGGCAATCTCACCAGGTCATATGTGTGGTTCTTTTGCAGCGACTACATCTCCTCCTGCATAGCAACCATCCACTGACGCTTCTCGATGCTCTCCACGGCCTCGTCATAACTATCAGGCTCCCCCGCATCAGTCAACAGTATGAACTCTGATGCAGAATATCTAGCGGACGGGTGCCTGGTCCTATCTGACCTCCACAAGGCCGGCTCTGGGGCTGGTGCAGGTACATCATCAGCAATGTCCTCAGCTACTCCTGGTTCACCATCAGTGGTGATATCATGATCCGGAGGGGCATCAGTGCCCTGTGCTGGCTCAAGCTCAGTAGCCTCCTCAGTATCCTCAGCTCCAACCATAGGTGACTCTACAACAGTATGACAGTCAACCTCCAACTCAATAGTCCCCTCAGGATCACCAACAATCTGATTCTCACAGAAAACAGCATCACGACTACGTACAAGCTTCTCTCAACTGGATCAAAGAACCTGTACCCAAACTCTCCACTGTAGCCGTACCCTAAGAAAATACACTGCCGGGTCTTCGAATCCAACTTCGATCTCTCGTCCCTGGGGACGTGCACAAAGGCTTTGCAGCCAAATACCCGCAAGTGACTGTAAGAGGGGTCTTTCCCATACCAGACCTTATTCGGGACATCCTCCTGCAAAGATGAACTCGGCGAGAGATTGATGACATGCGCTGCAGTAAGAAGAGCCTCGCCCCAAAACATCCCTGGCAGCTTCGACTCAGATAGCATGCACTGAATCCAATCCAACAGTGTTTGATTCATCCTCTCAGATACGCCATTCAGTTGCGGCGTCTTCGGCGGGGTCTTCTCATGTCGGATGTCATGGTCCCTGTAGTACTCGTCAAACGGACCAATGTACTCTCCCCATTGTCGGATCTGATGCATCTCAGCCTCTTCCCAGACTGTCTCTCTACCTCAGCATGGAATCTCCTGAAAGTATCGAGGACCTGATCTTGGTTCTTGATAGCATAGAACCAAAGCTTCCTCGAATGATCGTCGATGAAAGTAACGAAGTACAAAGCTCCTCCTCTGGTCTGGACCTTCACAGGTCCGCAAATATTTGTGTGAACTAGCTCCAAAGGCTCCGATCTCCTGGTGGACGTGTGGCTTTGGAATGAAATCCTGTTCTGCTTCCCAGCCATGCAATAGTCACACATCTCCAAATGATCACCAGAAATGTCACTACTGAGTTTTTTCTTCGCCAGACATCCAAACCCTTCTGGCAAATGTGTGCCAGCCTCCTGTGTCTTAAGGAAGTGGATGCCTCATCCCTGATGGAGTTGGCCTGAGCATCTTCAGGCCTCCCCTCCATGTAGTACAGTCCAGAATATCTGTAGCCCCTGGCCATCACAAGTGATCCCCTGATTAGCTTTCAAAAATCTCCTCCAAAGACACTCAGGTGTCCTTCATCTCCAGTCTGCCAACAGATATCAGATTGAAGCGGATGTCTGGCACATGTCGTACATCACTCAGAACTAGTAGGGCTCCAGTGCTCGTCTTCAAATACATGTCTCCACGCCCAAGTACATTGGACGTATCCCCATTACCCATCCTCAACACTCCACAGTCATGAGTGGTGTAAGTGGCAAATAACTCCTGTTGTGGGAGACATGCGCAGAGGCTCCAGAATCAACGATCCAGCATCGGTCATCACATGCGAGTGCAGTAGTGATGTCGTCGCCAACAATAATGACGTCGTCCTCCTCAGTCGAAACGGTGGCTGCCGTGTGACCGTCATCTTTGCCTTCAGTGGCAATCCCCTTCTTCTTCTGATTGTTCTTCAACGAGTAGCAGAATTTCTTGATGTGCCCCTTCTTATGACAGTAGTGGCATTCCACGTTCTGATAACGTGACTTCGACTTGCCCCTACTCTGACTATTGTCATCCTTCCTTCCTCGGCTCTTACTCCTTCCTCTCTCCCTGGACTCAGTAAAGAGAACGTCAGCTCGTGAAAAAGAGCCTGAAGTCCCCTGAGACTTTCGTCTCACCTCCTCATTCAAGATCCCACTTTTGGCGATCTCCATGGAAACAATCCCCTGGGGGGAAGAATTGATCAGAGAAACTCTGACCATCTCCCAAGAGTCTGGAAGTGACTTGAGAAGCCACAATGCATTCACCTCGTCTTCGAAAGTCACCTTCATAGCAGTCAGACAATCAATAATGCCATAGAACTCGTTGACATGATCCAAAATATGAGAGCCCTCCGGTATCTGAACTCTCCAAGCTTCTTCAACAAATATAACTTGTTGATGCCCGTGCTCTTGGCATACAAGGTCTCGAGAGTCTTCCACAGATCCTTTGCATCATTGATGTTAGCCACATAGTTGTAGATGTTCGGCTCCACGAACCGTCTGATAAACTCACACAGCTTTCGATGTTCCACCTTTCATTTTGCCAGATCCGTGTCCTTTGCAATCTCTCAAAGATATGAGCATGCCAACTCTTCACGTATATCAAATCCTCCATCAGTAGATGCCACTGGTGATAATTGACACCATTCAACTTTATGATCTGCTGAACCGGATGTAGACTCCATCCTGCTCTGCCAACTGGCCGGACCGACCACTGATCTTTGAGTCGACTATCTCAAAGTATACAAGGAGAGGGTAGCCAGCGGGCCAATGGTCGTAAACTACACTCCCAATTGCACAACCGAGATCCCGATCGACTTGTCCTGAAAAACCCAATAGGTCAGCCCGGTAACTGCCCTGTCACTGAAACGGCTCTGTCACTGAACCTCCCGCTGATACCACTTGTTTGGGAAAGAAAGCGAGCAATCCCGACCAGGAACCTGTTGCAATTCGAGGCAGCGCAATACAAAACAAAGTGCAGAAAAGAATAAAATCACCAAGAGAATTTTTACGTGGAAAAACCAACTGGCGAAAAACACGGGAA
>CM077147.1:7020704-7168285 GCA_039583875.1 Platanthera guangdongensis | reverse complement strand
TGCTTTAATATATTCAATCTGCTCCATCATAGCATCAGGATCGGCGCCACAATCTACCACTGGAATGTGAATATGAAAGGGATCAGCCGATGGTGGCTGAGTGGGCCGATCAACTCCCATTAGTTTCAAAATTCTTGCTTTTTGGGTGTTCCCGCGGCCAACCTTAATATTCACTGCCACAACTGTCTCTGTAATGGGATGCCCAACTTGAGTCACACATCATCATCATCACCTTGAGGCACCCTGCCATCCGACAAAGCTCCGTAATCAAAACAGGATACCACAACTGCCTCACTTTCTCCTCGTTGGCCTTTTGCTTTATAAGTGTAGAAATGAGTTCTCCCATATTCAGTTTTTTCCCTTCAAGATGCTATAAATAAGAGCGGCCTTCTGTAATGTCAATGTATTCAGATGTCGTGTCGGCATAACCCCTGCGTTGATGAATAGGTGCCATACCTTGGCTTCACGATTTAAGCACGTTGCGCGTAGGGTTTTTCTGGACTGACTTGCCCACTCCGGTTCCGGTGTACAACAAACCATTGCCATCATCTCATCTAAAGAAACACTTGTCAGAATATTTGCATAGCCATCCTGAATATTATTGTCCAAGTCGAAGAGATCGTTAATTATCTTGGCCGAAAAGTCCACACTTTTTCCTCTCACAAACACCTTTTCCCCATTTGAGTCCCTAGCATTAGCATAGAATTCATACACCCATGGTAAGATTGCTTCAGTCCTAGGGTGACAAAATGATTCCATTGGAGAGCCCTAATTTGATTGACATATTTCAAACTCCCCTAGCTTCCATCTTGAATCCTCGCTCATAAATGAAGGGGATGGCCTTGAGAGTCTCAAAACGAAGTCGAGCATTCTCAGTCAAAAATCGGACATTTTTCTAGATGCCTCTTTGCCTTTTCCCTTATCTTTTCTCCTCGAGGCCATGGTCTAGATTAACCCTAACAAATAACCAAATTGAATCTAAAAGATCGGGACATAGCCCTAGCATTCCGTTGTAAGTGTAGGGTTAGAAGTTATACCTCAAAATTTTTCAGAAAAATTTCAAAAACTGAACAAGAACAATGAAGTCTGGAGCCACAAGATGTGGGGTCGCTGCCACCGCTTGCTACTACGGGAACACCAGAATGCAGGGTTGTCGCCGCCGCCAGCTTTGATGTCGCCGGTCGTGGTCGATCGCTAGGTCGACGCGATGCGGAGCCGTCGCTTCTTGCAAAATCACCAGTATGCCCTCCGATCGCGGCTGCTGCGAGATGTCGCCGCTATTGTCGCACGGCGAGATACGGAGCCGCCGCTGATGAGATATCCCTGCTGTCGTTGGTGTCGCACGGCGAGATGTCGTCGGGATGCGGAGCCGTCGTTCGCGCGGCGATTTGGAGTCGACCGCTGCAACGTCGAGCCGCCTCTGCTGCCGCGATAGGCCTCCGTCTGCTGCCTGCTGCCGCGATAAATCGCCGCCTTCTCTCCCGATAGTTAGGTCACCGATGGAGTCGCCGTCGCCGATCTCGCGCGGGTCGCGAGGGTCGTCGATGGAGTCGCTAGGTCGCCATGTTCGGCTTTTTTGGAAAGGGGGAGAATGATCTAGGTTTTCTAAAAAATTTGGGGTTTTATTTTTTTTTTTAGTTTTATTAATTTAAAATTTGAGAGGCCCAACCCAAACCCACAAAAACTGCAACGGTTTAATTGAACCGGAATTTCCGATTTCTTTTTTTTTTCAACTGGTGGACAGCAACTAAAGTGTTGCAACGTCCTTTTTGGGTCGTTGCAACAACTTTTTCTTTGCATATTTTGGACAGAATCATCCCGCTTTTCTTGAGTTTTATTCATATTATTATTATTTTATTTTAGGCAGAGTTTAGCAAGCTAAATAAGTCACGCGGCATCAAATCCTTCATATTTTTTTTACTATGCTAGCGAAACAAACGATTTTTTTTTTATTAATATACACCTATATATATAATTAAATTAAGATTGAATAGATGGGTTGCCTCCCACCAAGCGCCTCGTTAAAACGTCCCGCCGGACGTCTTCGACTCCATTTCTTTTTCATTTTAAATGAATGAACGACACCAGTCGTTCATTATCACCGTTCCGATAAATTTTTAGACGCTCTCCACCTAACTTTAAATTCAGAATTGTCCTGCTCATTGCGTATGGTGATTGCGCCGTATGGATGGACTTTCCTTGACTCGAAATGGTCCCGACCAACGACTCTAAGTTTTCCGGAAAATTTTTAGACGGGAGGTGAATAGTAGTACCCATTGCCCGGTTCGAATTGTTTTCCGCTCAAACGTTGGTCGTGCCATTTCTTGGTCCGTTCCTTATAAATTCTCGCACTCTCATACGCATTCATCCTTAATTCCTATAACTCATTGATTTTGTAGAAGCCGCCTTTCCACCTGCATTTTGAAAATCATAATTCAACTTCTTAATAGCCCAAAAACGCTCGATGCTCTAATTCAAGGGGTAGATGACAAGTTTCCCAATACTAGCTGATAAGGGGTTAGACCAATCGGGTCTAATAGCAGTCCGTAAGCCCATAAGCATCATTAAGCTTTTGGGACCAATCCTTACAATTAAAGCCAACCGTCTTTGCAAGAATTGTTTTTATCTCCCGGTTAGACACTTCCGCTAGACCATTTGTTTTAGGATGATACGCTAATTGCTACATTTGTGAGTGACGCCATATTTCCTTAACCACGTAGCAAATGAATTGTTACAGAAGTGACTCCCTCCATCACTAATGATAGCCCCTAGGGTGCCAAAACGATTGAATATATAATTCTTTAAAAAGTGTAAAACCACCTGCCATCATTCTTAGCAGAGGGCTATAGCTTCGACCCATTTAGAAACGTAGTCTACGGCAAGAAGGATAAACATGTTACCGTTCGAGTTCACGAAAGGTCCCATAAAGTCTAATCCCCAAACATCAAAAAGTTCCCACTTCTAAAATCGTGTTCAATGGCATAAGAACTCATTTTTCTTAATATTTTCGTTTCTTTGGCACCGGTCACATTGACTCACAAATCCTTTAGCATCTCGGAATAGAGTCGGCCAATAGAACCCCGCTCCTAAGACCTTCATCGCCGTTCTATCCCCCTTAAAGTGGCCTCCATAAGGTGAGTTGTGACATTTGCCAACACGGCTCGCATTCCTCCTCTGGGACGCAACGTCTAACAACCCATCTGCTCCAATTCTGAACAAAAATGGCTCATCCCATAAATATGAGCGAACCTGATGCAAAAACCTCTTCTTTGTTGATATGATAAGTCAGGTGGGAAGACTCTACTAACAATATAATTCACGTAGTCTGCATACCAAGGTATGCATTGTTCGGTCATGGCCAACACCACTCATCAGGGAATCTTTCATTAATCTCTGATCGCAATAGTGGATTAGAACATTCAATCCTAGAAAGATGATCCGCCACCGGATTATCTACCCCCTTCCGATCCTTAATTTCTAATCAAACTCCTGCAGCAACAAAACCCATCGAATCAATCGAGGCTTAGCATTCTTCTTCTCCATAAGATAGCGAATAGCTGCATGATCGGTGATGCTATCACTTTGGTGCAAAGAAGATAAGACCTGAACTTCTCAAAGGCAAACACGATAGCTAGTAGTTCCTTTTCAGTTGTGGTATAATTTATTGTGCCTCTATTAAAGTCTTACTAGCGTATGCTATAGTTTGAAAGACCTTCTCCCGCATTTGCCCCAAAACAGCCCCAACTGCATAGTCGCTTGCGTCACACATCAATACAAAGGGTTTTTCCCAATCGGTGCCACAATAATCGGTGCCGTAATCAGCCGTGTCTTTAATTGAGTGAATGCATCCAAACATTCATCATTAAAGTCAAATTCACTTCATTACCTAATAACTCACTTAAAGGCTTGAGATTATGGCAAAGTCTTTAACGAACCTCGGTAGAATCCAGCATGGCCTAGAAACTTCTTAACGCTTTTACATTTTTGGGAGGAGGTAATTTTTCAATCACCTCAACCTTTGCCCTATCCACTTCCAGCCCGTCTCTAGATACACGGTGTCCAAGGACGATGCTTCTTGTACCATAAAATAGCATTTTCCCAATTGAGCACTAAGTTGGTCTCCACACAACGAGCAAGCACTCTCTCCAAACACAACAAGCAAGCATTGAATTTTTTCCAAAGATGGAAAAATCATCCATGAAGACCTCTATGCCATAGTCAATAGGATCCATGTCTTGTTCTATAAGATCCGCCATTATTGCAATTATGCAACTTTGAACGTGGCCGCGCATTGCATAGCCCGAATGACATCCTCCTAAATGCGAATATACCAAAGGGACACGTGAACGCTGTCTTTCCTGATCGTCTGGATCAACCGTTATCTGATTGTAGCCGGAATATCCATCTAGGAAACAGTAGAACTCATTTCCGGCTAATCTATCAAGAATCTGATCTATGAATGGTAACGGGTAGTGATCCTTCCTAGTCGCTTTGTTTAGTCTGCGGTAGTCGATACAATACGCCATCCTGTGATTGTTCTTGTGGGGACTAATTCGTTCTTGTCATTCATAACTACGGTCGTCCCTCCTTTCTAGAGTACACAGTGGATGGGTGACACCCATGAACTATCAGATATAGGGTAAATGATTCCTGCATCCAACCACTTAATGATCTCTTTTCTTACCACCTCCTTCATAGGAGGGCTAAGACGGCGCTGAGGCTCGATGGACCCTATACAAGATTCCTCCAAAAGTATCTTGTGCATACACAAGGAAGGACTAATGCCTCGGATATCGGCTATTGTCCACCCTATGGCTAACTTATATCTTTTCAAAACGACCAATAGTCTTCATGCTGCTCTGGTAGTAGTCTAGCATTTACTATTACCGGAAGTGTATCATTTTCTCCTAGATATGCATAGGACAAATGCTCGGGAAGCGTTTTAACTCTAAGAGGGCGGGCAAACCGTATAAGGTTGTCCGCTAAAGACCGTTCAGTCATATCTAGGGTTCCGCCCTATGAAATGACACCAGCGATCCCACACACTTGAAAGCACTCTTCACCTTCTCCTTCAGTAGATTCTACTCTTCATGACTAACCTCATCAGATTGCACTTCCTCAACTTCTACCTCGTCCATCAAAATTCCTATCTCCTCTTCTATACTCGAATCATTCCACTCACTATTTTGCTCATAGTCATAGAGTGAAATATTGTTCACCCACCTCCATCTCATCGTCCTTCTCATTAGGAATTTCATGGCCTTAAGAACGTTAAAAGTTATTTGTTCATCGTTACTCTCATAGTCAACTCCCCTTTGTGGACATCTATTAAATTTTTCCGTTGCTAAAAAGGGTCTGCCTACAATTAGAGGGATCTCCTTGTCTTCTTCCATATCCAAAACTACAAAGTCCGCCGGAAAGATAAACTTGTCAACCTTGACAAGAACATCTCCACTATACCCTTAGAAAAGTGAGCGATTTATCGCTAGCTGTAACGTTAATGAAGTTTTAGAAATGTCCCCCATGCCCAGCTTCCGTAGATTGAAAGTGGCATCAAATTTATACTTGCTCCAAGATCACACAAAGCTTTTCCTTCAAATTGGTATCCAATAGAGCATGGAATCGTGAAACTTCCCGGATCTTTCAGTTTGGGTGGAAGTTTCTTTTGCAGGATTGCACTACACTCATGGTAAGCGCCGCAGTTTCATTCGTGCCAAATTTTTCTTTTTTATTTAAAATATCTTCATAAATTTTACGTAACTGGGCATTTGCTCTAAGGCTTCAGCAAATGGGATATTAATTTGAAGTTTCTTAAAATATTTCTATGAATTTCTGGAATTGGTGATCTAGTTTACTCTTCCTAAGTCTTTGAGGAAATGGTGGTGGTGGATAGGTAATTATTTTTTTATCCCTTGCGGGCACCGCTACGTTCTTCTCTTCTTTATTCTCTCCCACTTCTTCTAACTCTCCTCCACGCTCTTAGTAGGTTCATGAATTTTATCACTCTTTACTTCATTTTGCACATTATCATTTGCCACTGGATTATTATTATAACTGCTCACCAATTCTTTTCCACTCCGCAAAGTAACCGCCTTACAGTGTTGGTTGTCACCTTTTGGGTTAGGCGTTGTATCGGTTGGTAGTGTTCCTAGAGGTCTAGTATTTAGTGCGGATGCAATTTGCCCCAATTGTGTTTCAATTAAGCGCATGGATCCTTCTAGACTAGAAAAACGGGCTTCATTATTCTTCATGGACTCTAAGATGACTTCATCGGATAATTTCCGCGAAGGTCCCGTTTGATTAGGATTGTGATATTGGTAGAGTGATTAGAATTGTTGTGAATAAGTGCGATGGAGTAGACCCTGAATTATTCTTCACGATAAATTGGGATGGTTTCTCCACTCCGATTATAATTATTCGAGTAGGTGTTATGACCTTGTTTGTACTGCCCTCCTATATAGTTAGCGTTTTCATTATGTCCTATAAGTTGGTCAATGGTTAAAGTAGGACTAGTGGTAGAAGGCTGAGTAACAACACTATTAACCTGTGGGTGAAATTGACTTTGGTTAAACGTCAAGGCGTCTAACCTTTTATTTATTGAATTAAATGGGAAGTCATTTCAGCCGCAAACGAGGTTAATTGGTCCACTTGGTATAACCCAGCAGTAGAAGAAGATGGCCCTTGCCGATCTACAAGTTGGTAATTATTAGAGGATAAATCCTCTAAAATTGCATAGGCATCTTCTGGGTATTTATTCATAAGTGACCCCCCCCCGGCTCCATCAACTTAATCATGGTGGCCGTTTGGAGACCATTGTAGAAGGTCCAAACTTGTTGGTGGATGGCTAAGCCATGATGGGGGCACTTACGCAGTAGCTCTTTAAAACGTTCCCATGCGTCGTAAAGGGTCTCTCCATTCCTTGCATAAACGTTGATATGTCTCGCTTCAACTTAGCCGTTTTAGACGGGGGGAAGTATTTTGGCTAAAAATTTTTCCATCAAGAATGCCCAAGTGGTAATAGATCCATTGGTAGAGAATTTAGCCAATCCTTAGCCCTCCCCTCTAGCGAGAAAGGAAATAGACGTAATTTAATGGCCTCTTCTGAAACTCCATTAATCTTGAACGTATCACAGATTTCTATGAACGTTCTCAAATGAGAGTTAGGGTCTTCCTGATTAAGGCCACCAAATTTACTATTTTGAACGAGTTGCATGACCACCGAGTCAATTTTAAAATTATTGGCCTCTATTGCAGGCCTAGCTATACTAAATTGCAACCCTCCCTGTAGAGGCATGTTGTAATCACGACACGTTCTCCTATGCTCAACAGGGTGTCCATTATGTTCTACCTGACCTCCTAAATCTTGACCTTCCTGATGGTTATCGTATGGATTCATGGTTGAAGATTGAGTTTGTTCTAAACGAAAATTCTTACGGTTTCTCCTACACGTCCTTTCAATCTCTAAGTTTAATGGCAATAACTCAATGGATCGAAATCTGGACATGCACTAACAGAGCATAAAATAACAATAAAAGAAAAACTACAAACAACTTAAAAATTCAACAAAATTGAAGTTTGACCTCCAAATACTAGGGTTTACTAATATTGCAAGAAAATAAACAATAGATTACTAACACCTCCCCGGCAACGGCGCCAAAAACTTGATACGCCCGAAATAGATGTATATAATAACGCAAGTGCACGTGCCGTAACAAGTAATAAAGTGTGAGTGAGATCGTTCCCTCGGAGAAGTGATTAACCTAATGCTTGCAATTACTAGCTACGCCGTTCTTTAAATCCAAACAAGATGAGTAAAATAGTTTTGGAAGTAATGAAAAATTTTAATAAAGATTTAATCTAACTTAACTACGGAGATCCTTAGAAATTCTTTTACCGATTGGAGAAATTAGCCTTGCATTTCGGATTTCCTATGTGCGTCTAAATGGTGTGGAGAAATAGTATTAGTTGAAAGTGTTGAAGGAATTATCATGCAACGATTTTTATAGAAGAAATCCTCCTCTCTCGAATCTCGGAAATCCCAACGTCCTAAATTCTCCTAGTTATCTCTAACTTAGGATGAATGAAGAATATTGATTATCATAAAAATCGAATTGCTAGCAAAAGGAGGGAGTCTCCTCCACTCCTCTAAACTACGGTGAACTAATGAGCAATTGCACTTCTCCTCTCTCGAATCTCGAAGTACAACGCAAAAGTGGAGATCTTTGGTTAAACGTTTTACACCACTTGTCTCTCGATTCTTGCGGTGCAATGAATTGACCTTCAAGCATATATTATGTCACTCTTCTCTCGATTCTCGCAACACAACACAAGATAAAGATCAAAGCCAAAAACCTCATAAGTAGATTCAAAAGTTCATAAGATAACAAAACATCCAACAAATCTCAACGAGCAAGAAACATACACCATAAAAACACACATAGTACTCTCCTTACACAAGGCTTGGAGAATTTAGTTCATGGCAAGAGAAGCAACACACAAAATAAGACAGATCTTACAGTACATGATGGAAAGGATTCAAGATAGTGCAAGAAATTGATCTCCAAGTCGCCCCCAAACACTCCTTCTCCAAGATCCGGGTTGCCCTAGTTCTTCTTCTCCAAGTAATCTCCAAGATGAAGGCTCCAATATCTCCTCCTTAATGATCATTCATTCTCCCCATATGGTATGAGATTATACTCTTAAAAACGTACAGCCCTTTACCAAAAGTTGCATCTTTTCAGTTTTCATTTTGGCGCAAAATTCGGATTTAAAATTCGAAATCCGCCCAGCAGTTGTTGCAACAACTTTTTCAGGTTGTTGCAACAACCTGCGCAGTCCAAAAATAATTTCAGCTATGCTTCTCTGGATCGATTTCTTCAGCATTTCTAGCAAGAAAACAATGGAAAATTAGACATATTAATCACAAATAAAATAAGAATGAATTTATTCATATTTTTCCTTATTTAATCCATTTGTTTCCCAATACGGTGATTATTAAGTCAAAATGACGTACTAGATAACTTCTTTTTGGGAAGTTATCACAGGTCCGAAGGCTCGCCTGTGGGGGGAGAGGTCCTGGTTCTTGGTTCTGCACTACCCCGAGCGTGGCTCGGCCCCAGGTAGACCCCGCTGCCTGGCTCCTACTATTGGCAGGTCCGAAGGCTCGCCTGTGGGGGAGAGGTCCTGGTTCTTGGTTCTGCACTACCCCGAGCGCGGCTCAGCCCCAGGTAGACCCGCTGCGCAGGCTCTCATCTAGCTGGCAGGTATGAAGGCTCGCCTGTGGGGGATAGGTTTGGTTTGAGAACGTCATCGGCACCCCTAGCTCGGCTTGGCCCCAGGTAGACCCTTTGCGCAGGCTCTCATCTAGCTGGCAGGTCCGAAGGCTCGCCTGTGGGGGATAGGTTTGGTTTGAGAACGTCATCGGCACCCCGAGCTCGGCTCGGCTCCAGGTAGACTCGCTGCGCAGGCTCTCATCTAGCTGGCAGGTCCGAAGGCTCGTCTGTGGGGGATAAGTTTGGCTTGAGAATGTCATTGGCACCCCGAGCTCGGCTCGTCCCCAGGTAGACCTGCTGCGCAGGCTCTCATCTAGCTGGCAGGTCCGAAGGCTCGCCTGTGGGGGATAAGTTTGGTTTGAGAACGTCATCGGCACCCCGAGCTCGGCTCGGCCCCAGGTAGACCCGCTGCGCAGGCTCTCATCTAGCTGGCAGGTCCGAAGGCTCGCCTGTGGGGGATAGATTTGGTTTGAGAACTTCATCTTCACCCCGAGCTCGGCTCGGCCCTAGGTAGACCCGTTGCGCAGGCTCTCATCTAGCTGGCAGGTCCGTAGGCTCGCCTGTGGGGGTAAGGGACCCCGAGCGCTGCTCGGCCCCGGGTAGACTCGCTGCTCAGGCTCTCATTAGCTGGGCAGGGTGGTAGGCACACCTGGGGGGAAATGATTAGCTCCGCGTGTTCAAGAGATTGCAACATATTTGGCTTCATTATTTTACATTATCTTGAGAAATTTTGTACTTATTGTAAGTAATGGTATAAGGGCAACCCAATAGCAGAGAACATTTTCAGGTATCGAGTGATTCAAAAAGATCAAAAGGGGCATCGAGAGATTAGTGTTCTAAGTGCAGTTTTCAGTTTCCCTCAAAATTTTTCTTTGGGTCGGCTCCCACTCGCCGGATACTTGGGGTTGGAAATTTCTTTTCGAGTTTGTGTCAACCTCGAAAAGAGCGGGGATTGTGTACAACCTCGTATCCGGCTAGGTGGGACCCTCCCCAATTAGCGGGCCAGAGGCGTGATATGGGCGGAGTTTTGGCGCAGTCCTGTTCGAAGACGTGCAGCCCCGTGCACGTGTGCGTGTAGGCTTTTTACAAGTGTTCAATTACTATTATAACATATGAATATTTATATATATTTATAACATAATATATATTATATATGGCACATGGGGGAAGTGGAAAGAAAGCAGACAATTAAGAAGAGAGATAGAAGGGGGAGGATGGGCTCAGGACAGGGGGGGTACATCAAGTCAACAAAAAAGATAAAAAAAAGTAAAAGAGAAGAAGAAAGTGTGAAACGGGGGAGCTCGGTACAGGAGAAAAAGAGAAAAGCAAAAAGGAAGAAGGAGAGAAGGGGAGATCGGGATTTATCTCCAGCAGAGATCCGCCGCCCTCGCTCCGGGCTCTTCCCGCCGCCCTTGCTCCGCCCTCCGTCTTCGCTCCGGCTGCCCGCCTCTCTCTCTCCCGTCGGCTTGGAGCAGCACAACCCCGCAGGCCAGCCCTCTCCCTCTCTCCGGTCGCCTGAAGCAGCAGCCCGAGCCGACGCCGCCTCCCCTCTCTCCTTCTCCGGCCGCCTGGAAGTGCAGCCCGAGCCTCTCCTATTTTTTCTGTCCAGGCCGCCGCCGGCAAGCAGCAGCCCGAGCCTCTCCTATTTTTTCTGTCCAGGCCGCCGTCGGCAAGCAGCAGCCCGAGCCTCTCCTATTTTTTCTGTCCAGGCCACCGCCGGCAAGCAGCAGCCCGAGCCTCTCCTATTTTTTCTGTCCAGGCCGCCGGCGGCAAGTGCAGCCTGTAACACCCCCTATCCATCGCATAGCATATAGCAGTAGGTCCGGCCGGGGCCCGACGCCATATACTACAGACAGACCGGGTGGTTACTTATGGAAACCATCCAACCAATCTCAACGTCCTGCACAGAGCATTCTAGCGGAAGCAGTTTAAAAAGTTGTAAACAAGAACCCAGCATCGAGCATGAATGTCCACTAGTACAGAATAGAAATGTTATACAAAATACTCAAAACAAGTCTTAAGGCCTTACAAAATGTTTCACTTGAATATTACATGTTTTACAAACCACGGCACGCAGGCCGGTCACACATGAATAAAGCAGTAAACACTTCCAAATAGGCCTTCAAGGGCCGGCTTCGCATTCGGGCTTTAGCCCGCTATTGACCGCTTGGTCCAGCTGCACCTGCAAGCAACAAACCACTGCACGGTGGCAAAATAAGGCAACAGTCAGCAATGCTGACCAAATTATAACGATCCCGCCCCCAACTCGGGGCGGCGATGCTCCTTCCCTGCATTTCATTAGCATAAGCGAGCAATATAAAACTAGCCATTTCATCACAGACGTTGGCTCGCACGGCCACACGCCCCGTGCTCTCAGGGCACATTCTCGGTGAACCGGTCGATGTCACGTCAATTAAAGCCATAGACATTCCGGAATCACCACCGCCACTTGGACGGCCAAACCTATGAGCAATTTGTCTTCCTGGCCTGGGTCACGACAATTTAAGTCATTGACCGACGAAGACCCTAATCTATGCCAACGGTAAGTGCCACGTGCCTTTAGGTCTCTTTAACCGAACGACATAGAACGGGTACGGTTCCATCTAACCCGTGCTCACATCGCAATAGCAATTTAAGCCATTTGCGCGGGTCAAACTTCCACCGAGTCCCATTTCCATCACAAGTCGCATAACCCGGTTATGTTCAAGTTGGCTCTCAGGACACCAAGTTGGCAAGATCTCGTATCCGCCCAGTTTTCCGGGTGCACCTTTGGGTTAGTCCCCAAGGCTCCCTGCTGCAATCTACCGCGTAAAAAACCCGAAAAATAACCAATAGCACGAAGTCTTCTCCGGCATTTATGCAATGCAACATCACCGATCCAGACCACATGTCCGGGTAGGCTTCACACATCATGCCTATGTCCGTTCTCGCTTACGGACTCTAAACAACGGGGACTTCACATATCTACCCGAAGGAACGCCTCCAACTCTCCGCAAACTCGCGAGAGCGGGCTTCCTATGCTAAGAAAGAGAGCTATTCATGCTCAAGATGAGGATCGTTACCCTTGAGTTCCTCTTTGGCGCCATTGAAAAGTAATCGGATGAAAACCACCGCACTAGCGTTGCCTCCGTGGATCTGGAGTCGGCTCGCGATTTGGAGCTTCGAAGCTCCTCCAATGGCGGGATCTAACTCCTTCTTCCTCCCTTGGCTCTCCTCTCTCTCTAAGGATTTAGAAAGATGATAAGGTATGAAAAGTGAGGGTTTTCCAAGTCCACTCACGGGTATATCCCTTCAGGAACAACCCCCAGCCGTTGGATCTTCAGTCAAAGAAATGAACGGCTTCGATTCGGGACTGAAATGCCCAATCTGGGCCGAACACGGCCTGGCACACGCCCGTGTCCAGGGCCGTGTGTCGCATTCGCCGTCAAAATCGAATCACCTGGAACCTCACACGGGTATCGAACACGCCCGTGTTCGAGCTGACATGCCCGTGTTCCACCTGACACGGCCGTGTGACCGGCCGTGTACCCCATGATTTTTCCCCAAAATCAACCCGAGCACTGCACGGGTTCTAGGACACGCCCGTGTCCGTGCCCGTGTCACCTTGACACGCCTGGGCCCCAGGCCGTGTACACGATCTCGACATTTCGTCGCGTGAAGATCGACGACTTGATGACACGGCCTTGGACACGCCCGTGTCCTATGCCGTGTGCCTTGTCTCGACGATCGTATAGTGAATCTCGACGACTCCCCGGGACGATCGTCGACACGGGTCGACACGCCCTGCGACACGCCCGTGTCGCAGGCCGTGTGCCTTGTCTCGACGATCGTCGAGCGAATCTCGACGACTCCCCGGGACGATCGTCGACACGGGTCGACACGCCCTGCGACACGCCCGTGTCGCAAGCCGTGTGCCCAGTCTCAGCGAATCGTCGAGAGAATCTCGACGACTTCGCGGCTAAGTGTCGACACACGCTTGACACGCCCTGGGACACGCCCGTGTCCCAGGCCGTGTGCCTGCTGCCAGAACCCAAACTGGCCCAAAACGTCTCCCTTTTTGCTCCTTTGAGTTTCGGGGCGTTACAACTCTCCCCCTCTTAAAAGAATTTCGTCCGCGAAATTACATAAAGGAAAGACATACAAAAACAAAATTTGTACCTGAGCGGAACAACTCCGGATACTCGTCAAGCATAGTCTGCTCTCGCTCCCAAGAGAGCTCCTCACGACCGCAATTGTCCCACCGGACCTTGACCATCTTGATCTCTTTATTGCGTAGCCGCTTGACCTCCGAGTCTTCAATCCGCACGGGCTTGACCTTTGTCGTCAACCCACTATCCACCGGCACTTGATCAACCGCAATCACTTGCGTAGGCTCTTGCACCGCCTTCCGAAGCACCGAAATATGGAATACATCGTGTAAACCACTAAGCTCCACTGAAAGCTTCAACCGATAGGCTGCTTCCCCAACTCGCTCCAGAACCTCAAACGGTCCAAGGTACCTCGGGCTTAGCTTTTTCAATCGCCGCACCCGCGAGACACCCTTGAACGGCTTGATCTTTAAGTATACATAATCACCCACAGCGAACTCCACGTTCATGTGCTTGGCATTATAGTACTTTGTTTGCCGGTCCTGAGCGATAAGCAACCTCTCCCGAATGGTTCTCACCAAAGAAGTAGCCTCATCCACTTCCGATTGCTTATACAACTTTGACTCACCCGTTTCTAACCAAGACAACGACGTGCGACATCTTCTACCATATAGGGCCTCAAAGGGCGTCATTTGAATACTCGCTTGGTAGTTGTTGTTGTATGCGAACTCCACCAAATAAAGTTGGTCTTCCCACTGCTTTCCAAAATCTAAGACACACATGCGGAGCATGTCTTCCATGGTTCTATTGACCCTCTCGGTCTGCCCATCTGTTTGCGGATGGAAGGCTGTGCTGAATTTCAACTTTGTTCCCAACATTTGTTGCACCAGCCTCCAATCATTGGACGTGAACCGCCCATCTCGGTCACTCACGATGCTGCGGGGCACACCATGAAGCCGTACTATGTTATCCACATAAAGCTTTGCTAACTTCTCCACCGGATCATCCTTCCTATGCGGAATAAAATGCGACACCTTCGTTAATCGATCCACGATCACCCAAATGGCGTCATTCCCCTTTTTCGACCTTGGCAAACCGTGCACAAAGTCCATAGAGATGTCGTCAAACTTCCACTCCGGAATAGGCAAGGACTTAAGAAATCCTCCCGGCTTTTGGCACTCCGCCTTTACCAAGGCGCAAGTTTGGCACTTCGCTACGTATAGCGCCACATCCTTCTTCAAACCCGGCCACCAAAACAGTTTCTTTACATCGCGGTACATCTTCGTGCTCCCCGGGTAAATCGAGTACTTGGTATGGTGTGCCTCGTACAACAATTCCACCCGTAAATTGCCCACACTTAGGACGCACAGACGACCGTCTTTCCACAGCAATCCGTCCTCCACGATGAATTGGGAATTTGACCCATCCAGAGCCTCTATCATGAACTGCTTCATATGAGCATCCATATCCAAAGTCTGCCGAATCCGATCAGCCAGGTCATATTGGACTTCAGTCCAATTCAGAACTGCTTCAGCACTTGATTGTCTATCCACGCAAACAATCTCTAACGCCTCCAACTCCCGCACCAACCGCTCATCATGCACCGATAGCCAATTGGCTTGAGCTGGGGCTCGGCGACTCAACGCGTCCGCAACCGCATTCCCTTTACCGGGCACGTAGTGGATCTTGAATGTATAGTCCCCCAGGAACTCCATCCATCTACGCTGCCGCATATTCAGATCCTTCTGATCAATTAGATACTTTAGGCTCTTATGATCGGTGTAGATATCAATCTTCACACCGTACAAATAGTATCTCCACAGCTTCAAGGCAAAAATCACGGCCGCTAACTCCAGGTCATGGACCGGATAATTCCTCTCGTGCACTTTTAGCTGTCTCGAGCCATAAGCTATCACGCTTCCGTGTTGCAGTAGCACGCAACCCAAACCGCTGCCCGAAGCATCGCTATATATGTCATAGCCTTCGGTCCCAACCGGCGAACTCAGCACAGGCGCCGTGGTCAACCGACACTTCAACTCCTCAAAAGCTCGTGCGCACTCCGGCGTCCAAACGAACTTATGCTCCTTCCTCGTCAAAGTAGTGAGAGGTAACGCTATCCGCGAGAAGTTCTCTACGAAGTGCCTATAATAGCCGGCAAGCCCCAGAAAACTCCGGACTTCCGCTACAGTAGCAAGCTCAGGCCACTCCTGTATCGCAACAATCTTCGCCGGATCCACAGCAATACCCTCTCCACTCACTATATGCCCGAGGAACGCCACTGAGGATAACCAAAACTCACACTTCGAGAACTTGGCATACAACTGATTTCTACTTAGCGTCTCCAACACCAAATGAAGATGCTTGAAGTGATCTTCCTCGCTTTGCGAGTACACCAAAATATCATCGATGAAGACGATCACGAAATGGTCCAAGTACTCCCTGAAAGTCCTGTTCATCAAATCCATGAACACTGACGACGCATTAGTCAGCCCAAACGGCATGACCGTAAACTCATAATGCCCGTATCTCGTACTAAACGCTGTCTTCGGGATATCACTCTCCCTTATTCGCAGCTGATAGTACCCAGCCTTGAGATCCAACTTCGAGTACACCGTCGACCCGACTAACTGATCAAAGAGATCATCAATCCGGGGGATCGGGTACTTGTTCTTCTCCGTCAGCTTGTTTAGCTCTCGATAATCAATACACAACCTCAAGCTTCCGTCCTTCTTCTTAACAAAGAGGGCCGGTTCGCTCCAAGGCGAAGAACTCGGGCGCACATACCCTTGCTCCAACAACTCTTGTAGTTGAACTTTCAGCTCCGCCATTTCCTTAGGCGCTAGCCGATACGCAGATCGTGACACAGGCTTTGCACCTGGCACTAGCTCGATCGTAAAATCTATCTCCCGCTGAGGCGGGGCTCCAGGAAGATCCGCAGGGAACACATCAGGGTATTCCGATACCACTGAAATACAATCCAACGCGGGCTTCGGCTTTGCAACCTCCACTAGTGTAAAGAACAGTTCTGCACCAGCACGAACCGCCTTCACCACCTGAAGAGCAGACAACAATGTCTTGCTCGACACCTTTAAGCCCGTAAAAGTCATTTCACGACTTGCTCCCAGCTTGACTTTCTTGCTACCGCAATCTATATGGGCCTGCTGCTCCAAGAGCCAGTCCATGCCAAATATGACGTCGAACTCCACTAACGGAAGTAAAGACGCCCGCAGGTCGAACTCCTGCTCCCCAATACGAATCTTAACATCGCAGATCCTATCCGCTCGCATCGAACACCCATTGGGCAACAACACATCCAACTTATCCTTTGCCATCGAAGAAGGGACTCCGATGCGTGATATAAATCCTTCGGACAAGAAGGAGTGTGATGCTCCCGTATCGAAGAGTGCTCGTGCCGGATTTTCACAAATCAATACAAATCCTAAAGAAGTAGTGGTAAGGTAACATGTGCATAACAAGTATTTAAAGAAATTGACTTGCTATAAATTAAACCGTACCTGTCACCACATCAGCTTGTTTAATGGCCTCATATTGGCCAAGATTGTAGACCCTCGGTTGGGCCGAAGCATAATGGGATGCGTTCGACTCCACCGCCTTTCCCTTCTCTTCATAGGTAGCTCCCGGCTTTCTCTCGGACTTAGGACGTCCGCTCCAACAATCACGGGCGAAATGCCCCGTCTTTCCACAAGTAAAACACGCGCCCGGGGTCCGACTCGTAGTCGCCCTAGAAGCACCAGAAGGAGCTGGACCCGAAGTCCTATGCTTCTTGAAAGCCCTCCGATAGCCGGACTTTGAAGTAGTCGGCACTTTGAATTCAGATTTCTTCTCACCCAAGCTTTTCTTTGCTTGTACATTTTTCATGTCCTTCTCCAAGGACCGGGCAGTATTGACCAAGGTTAAGAAACCCTGCGTCATCGGCCCCGACAGTAGTAGTCTCAACTCATCCCTCAAGCCTTCATAGAAGCGATTAGTCTTGCGCTCCTCATCCACGATGGTGGAGCTAGCATAACGACTCAAACGAGTGAACTCATGGAGATATTCATCCACGCTCTTCTCACCCTGTACCAACTTCAGGAACTTATTCTCCAACGCTATATTCTGCGTCGAAGGGAGGTATCTAACCAAAAATAATCTCAAGAACTCCTCCATCGAGACATCACCAAGTTGCCTACCTCTCAAATGATGCAGCTCCAATCCTTCCCACCACATCCTCGCTTCCCCGTCCAGAAGGAACGTAGCGATGGTGGTCATTTTCCACTCCTCCGTCTCCGTCGCTGTCATGACTCTCTTCACCCTAGAGAGCCAGTCTTCAGCCTGAGATGGGGTTCCCAACCCCGAGAATAACGGAGGGTTAAAGCTCATAACATGCTTAAGCTGCCTCTCAGTAGCCCTCCTTGGCACTACCGGTTCCACAACCACTTGCTCCACCCTCCTCGGCTCAGCCTCTTGAAGAGGTACTTGCTCCATCACAGGAGCGGGCTGCTGCGTTTGCCTTCCAGGCTGCGCATTAATCACGGCCAACACCGCTTCAGCCACCAATCGTATATTTTCAGCCGACAGAGGTGTTGCAGGAGCAACATCCGGTGCACTACTAGCCTCAGAAACTCGGTGTTCTGACGGCCCAACACCACTTCGGGTCACCTATAGTGGTACAAAACACCGTTAAGCGACCAAATAAATTGCAAACAGCAATTATAGGAACACGCAGAATCCTCAAACATGAGTATTTTCATTCCTAAGTGAACATCCATGGGTTCTTTTTACTGTTATTACGATGACGCACACAACGTGCTCACCACCCCTTAAAAAGAATTCGCCCACGAATTCACTTTAAGCCCGACCAAAACCAGTAGTCTGATACCAAATTGTAACACCCCCTATCCGTCGCATAGCATATAGCAGTAGGTCCGGTCGGGGCCCGACGCCATATACTACAGACAGACCGGGTGGTTACTTATGGAAACCATCCAACCAATCTCAACGTCCTACACAGAGCATTCTAGCGGAAGCAGTTTAAAAAGTTGTAAACAAGAACCCAGCATCGAGCATGAATGTCCACTAGTACAGAATATGAATGTTATACAAAATATTCAAAACAAGCCTTAAGGCTTTACAAAATGTTTCACTTGAATATTACATGTTTTACAAACCACGGCACGCAGGCCGGTCACACATGAATAAAGCAGTAAACACTTCCAAATAGGCCTTCAAGGGCCGGCTTCGCATTCGGGCTTTAGCCCGCTATTGACCGCTTGGTCCAGCTGCACCTGCAGGCAACAAACCACCGCACGGTGGCAAAACAAGGCAACGGTCAGCAATGCTGACCAAATTATAACGATCCCGCCCCCAACTCGGGGCGGCGATGCTCCTTCCATGCATTTCATTAGCATAAGCGAGCAATATAAAACTAGCCATTTCATCACAGACGTTGGCTCGCACGGCCACACGCCCCGTGCTCTCAGGGCACATTCTCGGTGAACCGGTCGATGTCACGTCAATTAAATCCATAGACATTCCGGACTCACCACCGCCACTTGGACGGCCAAACCTATGAGCAATTTGTCTTCCTGGCCTGGGTCACGACAATTTAAGCCATTGACCGCCGAAGACCCTAATCTATGCCAACGGTAAGTGCCACGTGCCTTTAGGTCTCTTTAACCGAACGACATAGAACGAGTACGGTTCCATCTAACCCGTGCTCACATCACAACAGCATTTTAAGCCATTTGCGCGGGTCAAACTTCCACCGAGTCCCATTTCCATCACAAGTCACATAACCCGGTTATGTTCAAGTTGGCTCTCAGGCCACCAAGTTGGCAAGATCTCGTATCCGCTCAGTTTTCCGGGTGCACCTTTGGGTTAGTCCCCAAGGCTCCCTGCTGCAATCTACCGCGTAGAAAACCCGAAAAACAACCAATAGCACGGAGTCTTCTCCGGCATTTATGCAATGCAACATCACCGATCCAGACCACATGTCCGGGTAGGCTTCACACATCATGTCTATGTCCGTTCTCGCTTACGGACTCTAAACAACGGAGACTTCACATATCTACCCGAAGGAACGCCTCCAACTCTCCGCAAACTCGCGAGAGCGGGCTTCCTATGCTAAGAAAGAGAGCTATTCATGCTCAAGATGAGGATCGTTACCCTTGAGTTCCTCTTTGGCGCCATTGAAAAGTAATCGGATGAAAACCACCGCACTAGCGTTGCTTCCGTGGATCCGGAGTCGGCTCGCGATTTGGAGCTTCGAAGCTCCTCCAATGGCGGGATCTAACTCCTTCTTCCTCCCTTGGCTCTCCTCTCTCTCTCTAAGGATTTAGAAAGATGATAAGGTATGAAAAGTGAGGGTTTTCCAAGTCCACTCACGGGTATATCCCTTCAGGAACAACCCCCAGCCGTTGGATCTTCAGTCAAAGAAATGAACGGCTTCGATTTGGGACTGAAATGCCCAATCTGGGCCGAACACGGCCTGACACATGCCCGTGTCCAGGGCCGTGTGCCGTATTCGCCGTCAAAATCGAATCACCTGGAACCTCACACGGGTATCGAACACGCCCGTGTTCGAGCTGACACGCCCGTGTTCCACCTGACACGGCCGTGTGACCGGCCGTATACCCCATGATATTTCCCCAAAATTAACCCGAGCACTGCACGGGTTCTAGGACACGCCCGTGTCCTTGCCTGTGTCACCTTGACACGCCTGAGCCCCAGGCCGTGTACACGGTCTCGACATTTCGTCGCGTGAAGATCGATGACTTGATGACACGGCCTTGGACACGCCCGTGTCCTAGGCCGTGTGCCTTGTCTCGATGATCGTCGAGTGACTCTCGACGACTCCCCGGGACGATCGTCGACACGGGTCGACACACCCTGCGACACACCCGTGTCACAGGCCGTGTGCCTTGTCTCGACGATCGTCGAGCGAATCTCGACGACTCCCCGGGACGATCGTCGACACGGGTCGACACGCCCTGCGACACTCCCGTGTCGCAGGCCATGTGCCCAGTCTCAGCGAATCGTCGAGAGAATCTCGACGACTTCGCGGCTAAGTGTCGACACACGCTTGACACGCCCTGGGACACGCCCGTGTCCCAGGCCGTGTGCCTGCTGCCAGAATCCAAACTGGCCCAAAACGTCCCCCTTTTTGCTCCTTTGAGTTTCGGGGCGTTACACAGCCCGAGCTCCGCTCTTCTTCATCGCAGCCTCCAGGAGCAAGGGCTGGCCGTGCCCCTCCCCCTCTCTTCATCGCCGCCGCCTAGGGCAAAGCTGTAATGCCCCAAAATTTATAGAGGGAAAATTAGTTTCTGGTAGGGGGCACACAGCCTGGGACACGTGCGTGTCCCAGGGCGTGGCAGGCTCCAGTCGACGATTTGGTCGTGAGGTCGACGATTTTGGAGTCGATGATCGTCGAGCAGAGAACACGGCCTGAGACACGGGCGTGTCTCAGGGTGTGTCGAGCCCGTGTCGACGATCGGCCCGGGGAGTCGACGAATTTCGCTCGACGATGTATCGAGACAAGGCACATGGCCTAGGACACGGGCGTGTCCAAGGCCGTGTCAGGCAGTCAACGAACTTCGCTCGACGATATGTCGAGACAGTGAACACGGCCTGGAGCCCAGGCGTGTTGAGTTAGATACGGGCAAGGACACGTGCGTGTCCAGTACCCGTGTGAGTCTCGGGTTGTTTTCGGGGCTGGGTCGATGGAGGCACACGACCGACCACACGACCGTGTCAGTTGGAACACGGGCGTGTCGGGTCGAACACGGCCGTGTCGGATGCCCGTGTGTTGTTCCAGGCGCGTAGATTTTGACGGCGAATGGGGGACACGACCGTGGACACGGGCGTGTCGCAGGCCGTGTTTGGCCCAGTTTTAGCATTTCAGGCCCGAATCAAGGCCGTTCGTTTCTTTAGTTTGGGATCCAACGGCTGGGGGTTATTCCTGATGGGATATATACGGGATTGGACCCTTAGAAAACCTCATTTCTTTTGAGTGGTTCTCTTTCTAAGTTCTAGAGAGAAGGGAGAGCTAGGAAGAATGTGAAGTAGAGATCCGACTATTGGAGAGGCTTCGGTGCTCCAAATCGCGAGCCGAGTCCGGATCCGTGGAGGCTAGATTGTTGCGAAGGTTTTCATCCGGCTATTTTTCCATGGCTAGGAAGAGGAGTCGGAAGGTAACGACACTTCTCCTCTCGGTTTTAGGATGCATGTTTTAGCATCTTTTCTTTTCTAGTTTTTGGGCATCAAACACTCAAATGAGAGGGGTTTGCGTCGACAAGGTTCAAGAGGAACCTCTGGGTCGATTGAGTCCGTCCCCGTCATGTTTTTGCATTAGAGATCCGCTCAGTTAGTGGATTAGGATTGGTGTGTGAAGTCGTAGTCGCGACCGTTAGTCCGACTCGGTGATGTTGCATACGAGCTTTAAGGATTCATAGAGATCCGTTGCGGCAAGATGTCGTTTGTGATGTGGTGATGTTTTTCCCTTTTTCTCGAGTAAGTACGTGTAGTCGGAACCAGACAAGGTTAGCTCCTCAATGTCGGTAGATGGTTTCCTTGGTGGATAAGGTTAGCTCCGCATGAGTGGTAGATGGTTTCCTTGGTGCGCGGGAACGTTGCAGTACAAATGAGGGACTAGGGTGTAATTGTCTTAGATTGTGATGTGCCAAGGCATGACTGTGTCTCCGTGGTAGGCTGGCTATCCCGTGATGTACACGTCATGTGTGGAGAGTGTCTCGGCAAGACTAGTCCCCTTTTGTGAGACTGACGAGAATGTCAAGCATGGGGGCAAGCCCGGGCAATGAGGCCATGAGCGGGTGGGGTCCAGCAAAGCTTCTTAGAATCGGTCAGTTGTGTTTGTTGGAATCCTAACATGAGGCGTCAGAGCTTGCAGGCAAGCCCGGGTCTAAGACCTTGAGCGGGTGGGGCCTAAGCAAGAGTTCCATGTGGCGGCTTGTGTGCCGTTGGGGGGAATTGTGTTTCCCTTTTTGTTTACGGCTTTATGCCAATAGGGAAACGATGAGTACCCAATTGATGTGTTGTTGTGCTAGATGCATACGCTATAGGGTGCCTTGGGTGAAACCCGGGTGTTGCATTCATGTTGCATATTATGCCCTAATATTATATGCTCAATAGTAGAGAACATATATGATGTTTGAGACATCCAAGCCTGTTCCTTTAGTTGCTTTTCTTGCTTATGAATATTGCATACGAAGTGCTAACTTGCAGGTTGGAGGAGTACCCCGGGGTCCGTTAGGGGCGGCCGGGAGGAAATGTGTTTGTTACACAGTTTGTGGTCAGTCTTTGCTGACCCACGTTACTAATAATTTTTACAGGGCAAGGATCGCAAGCATGAGCTAGCTCGCCGGCCAGAAAGGCCTAAGCCTCATGAAGTGTTACCTTTTGTTGTAGCTTTACATTTATGACATTGTATGTTTTATGCTCATTTTGACCGGCTTGCATGCCGAGGTAGACTAGGTGTGCTTATGCACTTTCAGGACTGATGTATTATTTGAGTTTGGATTTACTCTTGCTGTATGGCCTTAAGGCCAATTTGTTACTCTTGTATGCGTGGATAACTTCTAGTCTCTTTGGTTGTTTCCGCTATATTGTGTTTTGAGTTTTGAGTTTGGGTAGCTATATCATTTTATAATACTGAAGCTGTGGCGTCTGTATGTTGTGGGGCCTCGGCCGGACATATATTATACGGTCATTACAGGGGAGGTGTTACAAAAGCAAGCCCGACCTTCGCTTCCTTTCCCCGCTGCCGTCTACAGCAAGGTTGGCCGGGAGCTCCTCTCCCGGCGTCGCCTACAGCAACGCCGGTCGGAAGCTCCTCTCCCGGCGCCGCCTACAGCAACGCCGGCCGGGAGCTCCTCTCTCGGCGCCGCCTACAGAAATGTCGGCCGGGAGCTCCTCTCCCGACGCCGCCTACAGCATCTCTGGCCGGGAGCTCCTCTCCCGGCGCCGTCTACAGCAAAGTTAGTCGGGAGCTCCTCTCCCGGCGCTGCTTTCAGCATGGTCGGCCGGGAGCTTCTCTCCTGGCGCCGCCTAAAGCTCGAATCGGCCACCGTCGCAGCTACCAAGGGCCAAGCTAGCCAGGGGCTTCTCTCCCGGCACTGCCGCCAAACACGCGTCAAGGGTAACGAAATTTCTACTTGGGCAGGTGAAGCCATCAGTTTACATATTTGCACGGAAGCCCCTCTCCACCAACGGGTGGGGAAAGGGAGCTCTTCGACGGGTTGACGTGTACGTCCCTGCAATTAACTATGTCAGTGCCCAGAAGTGTGAGTACGGGTTTAGACATGCTGTGTGAAGCCCATCCGGACGTGTGAGCCGGATTGGTGATGTTCTGGGATTCCCGGAGAAGACTCCGAGGAAGTTGTATATTATCTGTTTGCAGGGAATGCGGGCCACAGCCCCCGAAAAAGGGGTGGGTGCAATATATTTGGTCCGCTCATGTTAGCCGACTGGCGTTTAGCTGACCGCCGCCATTTGAGACGTTGACGTACAGGTGTTACAGTTCCAAGCGGGGAGTAGCGGGCTTAAGCCCAAGCTTGTGTCGGCCCACGAAAACCTATTTTTGCTTATATTTCTGGCCTGCGTGCCGAAGTATGAAATTCATATTCCTGTAATATTTTTTAATATCTGTGATGCTCTATTTATGTATGGTTTACTCCTTCCGTCTTGGGCGAGTGGTGTGCTCGTGAACCGCTCGCCCCGTGGGGGCCCCGAGGTATAGTTGCCGGGAAGCCCCTGATGGCCTGTTGTCAGCCTATTAGAATAGCGAAGTTACGTTATTAGTGGCCCAACTTGGGTTGCGTGTCGTGGAATTGCTCGACGAGTTTGCGCCATCAGCAGGGCGGGTGAGGAGCATTTTGTGTAGACCCAAGGAGACACATCTGGATAGGAGAGAGTTCGTCTTGAGATCCTCCTTAAATGTTCCGGTCGGACAAGAGCGCCCTCCGAAGGTGTCTTAGCTCAGCCTTTGGCTTAGGAGAGGAAGAGTTTGTTAGTCTTCCGGGTATGCGGTGGGTCTTCCACGCTGAGACCTTGGGTCTGTCCCTTGTGTTCCTAATTTTGTGCCTAGATCGTTCGCTTGAGGGTAGTAGGTGCGCGGTCACCCCTTTTTGGGACCCCGAACTCCACAGAGGTAATTTTTTTGGCTTCAACAGTGTCCAGAAGTATGAAAATCGTCTCGGTTGAAACAGATATCAGGTTCGGAGGTAAAACTATAATACTCTGTGAACGTGTCCTCCCAGCCAAATTAAAATAATCAATACTAAGTTCTTTAAGTATTAATTATTTGCAAATTTGCAAAGGATAGAATTCATTCTAAAATAAAATTCTTTGATGAAATTGCAGGGGTTGCTGGGATAGGGGGAGCATTGGTTGACTGGGATCCGAATCAAGATGATCTTCTGGATGATGAACTTTAGAGTATTATGAGTTTATATTTTGCTACTTCCATTCAGAGCATTGTTTAGCTCTTCTTTCTATGCACTGTTTGATTGGACTTTTAGCACTCTGTTTGTTTCGGACGTGTACAACCCCGTATTCGCCCCTGTATAGTTTTAAGCTTTTGGGAGATTTTGCACTCTCGGTGGCCAATTTTGGCTCTAGCTTGGAAACATACTAGTAGGGGGAGGAAAAATCTACCTCCCCCAATGGCCCTCTTTTGGGGGGCGGGTGCGACAAGTTGGCTAACACCAGCCCCCGTCCCTATAGGTGCCTGGCGGCCTGGTGGGGCGAGACCGGCCGGGGGCCGGGGTCTCGCCCCTGCCCCTTCTAGCCTGGCGGCCTGGTGGGGAGAGACCGGCCGGGGGCCGGGGTCTCGCCCCTGCTCCTTCTAGCCTGGCGGCCTGGTGGGGCGAGACCGGCCGGGGGCCGGGGTCTCGCCCCTGCCCCTTCTAGCCTGGCGGCCTGGTGGGGCGAGACCGGCCGGGGGCCGGGGTCTCGCCCCTACTCCTTCTAGCCCGGCGGCCTGGTGGGGCGAGACCGGCCGGGGGCCGGGGTCTCGCCCCTGCCCCTTCTAGCCTAGCAGCCTGGTGGGGCGAGACCGGCCGGGGGCCGGGGTCTCGCCCCTGCCCCTTCTAGCCTAGCGGCCTGGTGGGGCGAGACCGGCCGGGGGCCGGGGTCTCACCCCCGCCTCCTTCTGCTTGGCGGCCTGGTGGGGCGAGACCGGCCGGGGGCCGGGGTCTCGCCCCTGCCCCTTCTAGCCTGGCGGCCTGGTGGGGCGAGACCGGCCGGGGGCCGGGGTCTCGCCCCTGCCCCTTCTAGCCTGGCGGCCTGGTGGGGCGAGACCGGCCGGGGGCCGGGGTCTCGCCCCTGCCCCTTCTAGCCTGGCGGCCTAGTGGGGCGAGACCGGCCGGGGGCCGGGGTCTCGCCCCTGCTCCTTCTAGCCTGGCGGCCTGGTGGGGCGAGACCGGCCGGGGGCCGGGGTCTCGCCCCCTGCCCCTTCTAGCTTGGCGGCCTGGCGGGGCGAGACCGGTCAGAGGCCGCGGTCTCGCCCTTGCCCCCCTGCAGTTTTACCTTCTTGCCCTCGGGGGAATTCCCCTTTACCCCCCGACGTGGTTGTTCTCTATTGGCCCAAGGCCTTTTGGCCGTAGGGGTATTTTGGTCATTTCACCCCCAGGACTTGGAAAAACTATAAATAGACCCCCTTGGGTGCCTTGGAGAGGGGCTTTTTCTTAGCTTCCTCCTCCCTTAGCTTCTTCTTGGTTGAGTAGAGAGAGCTCTCCAAGGCACCTAGCTTAGCCCTTTGGTGAGTGTTAGAAACCAGGCCGGGGGTCCCACACATTTTGGGTAAAGGCCCGGACTGTGGAAACCACCCATCACCACACATCTTCCCAAAACCCCGAGGTGATGGTAAGGGGGGACGGGGGTACATGAACACAAAGGATCGCCTACTGCAGGCGATGTGGGACTAACCCCAACCACAGGACCGCGGGGATATTCCGCCACACAAGGGGGCCCACCGGGGTCAACACTCAGACCTGGAACGCGATGGGGAAAGCCCAAACATACGGTCCCACACACACATGTCATGCTGGCTAATATAATCTCAACACACCCCCGCAGCAGGACAACCTGGCTCTGATACCATGTGGAAACCACCCATCACCACACATCTTCCCAAAACCCCGAGGTGATGGTAAGGGGGGACGGGGGTACATGAACACAAAGGATCGCCTACTGCAGGCGATGTGGGACTAACCCCAACCACAGGACCGCGGGGATATTCCGCCACACAAGGGGGCCCACCGGGGTCAACACCCAGACCTGGAACGCGATGGGGAAAGCCCAAACATACGGTCCCACACACACATGTCATGCTGGCTAATATAATCTCAACAGTGAGGGAGGGGAAGAGCTCAGGTAGCCTTCCGGGTGTGAGGTGGGACCTCCGCGCTAGAGCCGAGGGTCTGTTCATAGTCTCCTAAGTCTTCGGTCCGTGACGTTCTCTCGAGTGTAGTAGGTGTGAGGTCACCCCTTTCAGGGACCCCGAACTCCACAGAGGTCAAATTTGGCTTCAACACTTTTGGTGCGGTGAGCGTGGAGAGTGACCAGCACAGAAGATCTCGGGAGAGAGTCATGACGGGAGGTCAGGGAGGTAGTGATGATCTCGGCGAGCTCCACACCCCAGGACCCTTTGTGGGGAGGCAAGAGTTCATGGCCTCCATCCAGGGTATCATGGAGATGCTGCGAAGCATTGCTCCTCAGGGTGGCAGCTCCACCCCGACCCCCCAGGAGTTAGCTCCCCCTCTCGACGATCCGACTCCCAGGGGTCTAGGCGAGATGACCCCAGCAGGGGAGAAGGAAGTGCACCAGGAAGAAGGCCCGGGAAGGAGAGAATGGGCGATGGGGTCGAGCGAGACCTCACCGGCCGGGAGCTGTTCTCCACCCCGGCGAGTGCCAACCTCTCAGGCGAGTAGGTCGCGTGAGTGGAGATGGCGAGACCACCCCTTAGGGGGTCACCCTTCAGCGAGTTGATCATCTCAGCTCCCGTTCCCGAGGGGTTCAGAGAGCCAGACATGGCTTACTATACGGGGAAGGATGACCCCGTCCAGCATCTGCAGTGGTTCGAGGATGCCATCTCCATCAGGCCGATGACGGATGCCTTCAAGTGTCGCCTCTTTGCGATCACGCTGAAGGAGAAGGCAAAGGACTGGTTCCATCAACTCCCTCCGAGGTCGATCTATGGGTTCGAGGACTTGAGCCGAAGCTTCCAGCTCCGCTTCTCCACCTCCAAGAAGCGGAAGAGAAGTCCTGAGTCCATCTTCTTGATAAGGCAGGGGGCCGAGGAGTCGCTGGCCCGCTATGTAGACAAGTTCCAAGAGGAGATCTTGGAGGTCCAGGAGATGCCAGGGTATGCTCTCCAGATGGCCTTCACCGTTGGGCTGAAGGAGGGCTTCTTCAAGATGAGCTTGACCCGGAAGGCCCCCCTTTCCTTCGAGGAGCTGATGGAAAGGGCGGCAGAGGAGATAGCCATGGAGGAGGCCAACCCGGTGTTTGTCAAGAAGTTGGCAAAGCTGACAGAGACAGAGGCAAAGGTGCAAGGTGGCTCGAGACCTCAGGAGGGAAGAAGGAGAGAGGAGCGGAGAGCTCAGGAGGGTCCGGAACCAGGTTGGAGGCAACAGGGAGGACCCGTTCAGGGCCCGGGAAGAGGTTACGCCCAAGATGGGGGAAACTTCCATGGCGGCCAAGGGAGGTTCAACTTCCATAGGCAAGCCCCAAGACAGCTCCTCCTCCCGCCGCAGCAAGCCTTGGCGATAGGTGGAGGAGGAAGAGGTAACAGGAGAGAGCACCCAGCCCGCCGAAGGAGGGGAGGAGCGCTACCGTACTGTGACTTCCACCTGGTGGAGGGGCACGCCACGACTACCTGCCCCGAGTTTCTAGAAGTGAGGGGGGCGAGAGGCCCTGCCCAGTCGCAGCCACCAGTGCGGGTTGAAGAGGTTCTGCCCCAAGGAGGGGGTGATGATGTGTGTGAGGACCGGGTCGATGTCGGACCCCGAGGCGGTATAGCGGTGATCCATGGTGGAGTGGGGGTTGAGGCCACTCGGAAGGCAAGCCTCCACGTCATGTATCGAAGGAGCATCGCCTCAACCTCCCAGACACCGCCCCAGGAGGAGAAGATCACCTTCTCGGTGAAGGACCTGCCGGATCATGAGGATCCGTTCTGCGATGCGCTGGTCATCCAGATGGCCATCGAGGGCTACACCGTCTCCCGGATCCTGGTTGACAACGGGAGCTCCGTCAACGTCATTTTCAGGAAGGCATTTGACGAGATGAAGGTAGAATCACGGAGGGTGTTGGCCTCGGACGGACCCCTGTTCGGATTTTCCGGGGAGAGGAAGGAGGTGGAAGGTGGAGTGGGACTCCAAGTTAAATTGGGGGGAGTCTCAATGAACTGCCGGTTCGTCATTGTTGACGCTCCAAGCAGCTACAATGCCATCTTCGGAAGGCCCCTCATCAACGTCTTTCGTTGTGTGCCGTCTTCCTTCCACCAATGCCTCAAGTTCAACTCAGGAGGGATCCAGGTCAGAGTCAAGGGAGACTCCAGGATGGCAAGACAATGTTATGTCACGGCCGTCAACACCATCTCTTGGTTGGCCAAGGCAGAGGAGATGGAGAAGGTCATGGAGAGCCTAAGCAGGATGGAAGTGTACGACGAGCAGGAAGCGGATGGCGACCGCCAGGCCCAGACCCCCTGAGGAAGCCTCGACCCGGCTGAGTCATGTATGTTTTTTATGTTGTTTTGAGTCCAGCCCCCGACCGGCTGAGTCGGGGGGGGGGGGTCATGTAA
Source organism: Platanthera guangdongensis (assembly GCA_039583875.1). Classification (NCBI taxonomy): domain Eukaryota; kingdom Viridiplantae; phylum Streptophyta; class Magnoliopsida; order Asparagales; family Orchidaceae; genus Platanthera; species Platanthera guangdongensis. Next base: position 7,139,108 of record CM077147.1, on the reverse strand, counting down.
CTCATCTTATTCCCCGTTTGAGGATGTTGGATTTGGTAAAGTTCAAGTGACAAGCCTGGTTCCCCGCCCCCGAGAGGATCTCCTCAACCAGGCTCCCACTAGCTGGTTGGGTCGAATGTGCCTCGGGGAGATCAAGTCCCACCCCCGAGAGGATCTCCTCAGCCAGGCTCCCACTAGCTGGTTGGGTCGAATGTGCCTCTGGGAGAGTAAGTCCCACCCCCGAGAGGATCTCCTCAGCCAGGCTCCCACTAGCTGGTTGGGTCGAATGTGCCTCGGCGAGATCTAGTCCCACCCCCGAGAGGATCTCCTCAGCCAGGCTCCCACTAGCTGGTTGGGTCGAATGTGCCTCGGGGAGAGTAAGTCCCACCCCCGAGAGGATCTCCTCAGCCAGGCTCCCACTAGCTGGTTGGGTCGAATGTGCCTCGAGGAGATCAAGTCCCACCCCCGAGAGGATCTCCTCAGCCAGGCTCCCACTAGCTGGTTGGGTCGAATGTGCCTCGGGGAGAGTAAGTCTCACCCCCGAGAGGATCTCCTCAGCCAGGCTCCCACTAGCTGGTTGGGTCGAATGTGCCTCGGGGAGATCTAGTCCCACCCCCGAGAGGATCTCCTCAGCCAGGCTCCCACTAGCTGGTTTGGTCGAATGTGCATCGGGGAGAGTAAGTCCCACCCCCGAGAGGATCTCCTCAGCCAGGCTCCCACTAGCTGGTTGGGTCGAATGTGCCTCGGGGAGATCTAGTCCCACCCCCGAGAGGATCTCCTCAGCCAGGCTCCCACTAGCTAGTTGGGTCGAATGTGCCTCGGGGAGAGTAAGTCCCACCCCCGAGAGGATCTCCTCAGCCAGGCTCCCCCTAGCTGGTTGGGTCGAATGTGCCTCGGGGAGATCAAGTCCCACCCCCGAGAGGATCTCCTCAACCAGGCTCTCATTAGCTGGTTGGGTCGAATGTGCCTCGGGGAGAGTAAGTCCCACCCCCGAGAGGATCTCCTCAGCCAGGCTCCCACTAGCTGGTTGGGTCGAATGTGCCTCGGGAGATCAAGTCCCACCCTCGAGAGGATCTCCTCAGCCAGGCTCCCACTAGCTGGTTGGGTCGAATGTGCCTCGGGGAGATCAAGCCTCACCCCCGAGAGGATCTCCTCAGCCAGGCTCCCACTAGCTGGTTGGGTCGAATGTGCCTCGGGGAGATCAAGCCCCGCCCCCGAGAGGATCTCCTCAACCAGGCTCCCACTAGCTGGTTGGGTCGAATGTGCCTCGGGGAGAGTAAGTCCCACCCCCGAGAGGATCTCCTCAGCCAGGCTCCCACTAGCTGGTTGGGTCGAATGTGCCTCGGGGAGATCTAGTCCCACCCCCGAGAGGATCTCCTCAGCCAGGCTCCCACTAGCTGGTTGGGTCGAATGTGCCTCGGGGAGAGTAAGTCCCACCCCCGAGAGGATCTCCTCAGCCAGGCTCCCACTAGCTGGTTGGGTCGAATGTGCCTCGGGGAGATCTAGTCCCACCCCCGAGAGGATCTCCTCAGCCAGGCTCCCACTAGCTGGTTGGGTCGAATGTGCCTCGGGGAGAGTAAGTCCCACCCCCGAGAGGATCTCCTCAGCCAGGATCCCCCTAGCTGTTGGGTCGAATGTGCCTCGGGGAGATCAAGTCCCACCCCCGAGAGGATCTCCTCAGCCAGGCTCCCATTAGCTGGTTGGGTCGAATGTGCCTCGGGGAGAGTAAGTCCCACCCCCGAGAGGATCTCCTCAGCCAGGCTCCCACTAGCTGGTTGGGTCGAATGTGCCTCGGGGAGATCAAGTCCCACCCCCGAGAGGATCTCCTCAGCCAGGCTCCCACTAGCTGGTTGGGTCGAATGTGCCTCGGGGAGATCAAGCCTCACCCCCGAGAGGATCTCCTCAGCCAGGCTCCCACTAGCTGGTTGGGTCGAATGTGCCTCGGGGAGATCAAGCCTCACCCCCGAGAGGATCTCCTCAGCCAGGCTCCCACTAGCTGGTTGGGTCGAATGTGCCTCGGGGTGATCGAGTTCCAACCCCGAGAGGATCTCCTCAGCCAGGCTCCCATTAGCTGGTTGGGTCGAATGTGCCTCGGGGGGAGTAAAAGCCCCTTTGCTCCGATGAGAATCCCGCTGCCAGACTCTCACTAGCTGGCAGGGCTGGTGGTACCTCTCATGGAGGCTAAGTATTTTTTACCTGGAGGGGGTCTCGCCACCCAGGCTCACATAGCTGGCGTGGCAGGTTGACTCCCTGGAGAGGCGCGCAAGGAAATTGCACTCAGCGAATACGTTGGGTTGGACATTTCTTTCCGAGTTTGTGCCAACCTCGAAAAGAGTGGGGATTGTGTACAACCCCGTATTCGCCCCTGTATAGTTTTAAGCTTTTGGGAGATTTTGCACTCTCGGTGGCCAATTTTGGCTCTAGCTTGGAAACATACTAGTAGGGGGAGGAAAAATCTACCTCCCCCAGTGGCCCTCTTTTGGGGGGCGGGTGCGACAAGTTGGCTAACACCAGCCCCCGTCCCTATAGGTGCCTGGCGGCCTGGTGGGGCGAGACCGGCTGGGGGCCGGGGTATCGCCCCTGCCCCTTCTAGCCTGGCGGCCTGGTGGGGCGAGACCGGCCGGGGGCCGGGGTCTCGCCCCTGCTCCTTCTAGCCTGGCGGCCTGGTGGGGCGAGACCGGCCGGGGGGCCGGGGTCTCGCCCCTGCCCCTTCTAGCCTGGCGGCCTGGTGGGGCGAGACCGGCCGGGGGCCGGGGTCTCGCACCTGCTCCTTCTAGCCCGGCGGCCTGGTGGGGCGAGACCGGCCGGGGGCCGGGGTCTCGCCCCTGCCCCTTCTAGCCTAGCGGCCTGGTGGGGCGAGACCCGGCCGGGGCCGGGGTCTCGCCCCTGCCCCTTCTAGCCTAGCGGCCTGGTGGGGCGAGACCGGCCGGGGCCGGGGTCTCACCCCCGCCTCCTTCTGCTTGGCGGCCTGGTGGGGCGAGACCGGCCGGGGGCCGGGGTCTCGCCCCTGCCCCTTCTATCCTGGCGGCCTGGTGGGGCGAGACCGGCCGGGGGCCGGGGTCTCGCCCCTGCCCCTTCTAGCCTGGCGGCCTGGTGGGGCGAGACCGGCCGGGGGCCGGGGTCTCGCCCCTGCCCCTTCTAGCCTGGCGGCCTAGTGGGGCGAGACCGGCCGGGGGCCGGGGTCTCGCCCCTGCTCCTTCTAGCCTGACGGCCTGGTGGGGCGAGACCGGCCGGGGGCCGGGGTCTCGCCCCCTGCCCCTTCTAGCTTGGCGGCCTGGCGGGGCGAGACCGGTCAGAGGCCGCGGTCTCGCCCTTGCCCCCCCTGCAGTTTTACCTTCTTGCCCTCGGGGGGAATTCCCCCTTTACCCCCCGACGTGGTTGTTCTCTATTGCCCCGAGGCCTTTTGGCCGTATGGGTATTTTGGTCATTTCACCCTCAGGACTTGGAAAAACTATAAATAGACCCCCTTGGGTGCCTTGGAGAGGGGCTTTTTCTTAGCTTCCTCCTCCCTTAGCTTCTTCTTGGTTGAGTAGAGAGAGCTCTCCAAGGCACCTAGCCTAGCCCTTTAGTGAGGGAGGGGAAGAGCTCAGGTAGCCTTCCGGGTGTGAGGTTGGGACCTCCGCGCTAGAGCCGAGGGTCTGTTCATAGTCTCCTAAGTCTCCGGTCCGTGACGTTCTCTCGAGTGTAGTAGGTGTGAGGTCACCCCTTTCAGGGACCCCGAACTCCACAGAGGTCAAATTTGGCTTCAACAGGACGCAATGCATATATGACCCGTGTCTTGTTGGACCTGAGACTATTCTGTGTTGCAGCTGAGCTTCATTTTACTTTTGCGTGCATACTGTTTCTGTTTAAGTCTAATTTTGTTTGAACAGATGCTGGACACGGTTGTGTATGATTCACGGTTGGTTGAACTTTGCACAAACCACCCTATATCCGAAGTCTGAGTTCACGACGAACATACTAGGGTTTGGCTCTATGCTGGAAGTACTATTTATACCCTATTCTATACATAGATGAGGTGTGATAGAATACTTTGAGCAAACCCTTCTACAAAAAACACATCCCGCCAAGATATTTTGGCAAACATAACTGCTTCCAGGACCTCCAATGCAAAGAATTTCGGCCGCCTCCATTCCACCAAAAGCTCGTAAAAAGGGAATCAACCTCACATACCAACTGTTGTGGTAACCAAAAGTAAGTAATTACATAGGAGGCCAAGGATGGCGGACAAGACCAACTTAATTACAATTTCACGACCGGCGTGGGAGAGTAATTTGACTATCAAATTCATAAGTAATGATGAAAGTGTATAAAATAAAAAAAAATTATAATAGAACTCATATATCTATTATGTTAGGTTGTTATTATGCATGTTAGCGGTATTTTCGAGGAAGACTATCGTTAGATATGCCAACAATATTTTTGAAGAGCTGATATTAAACACATCAACTTGATTAAAGTTGATTTGACATGCACGATCATGTAAAATTATAGCGTTGATATCCGCATCACAATTTTGACTATCCGCACTAGCCGCCATTAGCACACACTGTTTTGAGTCAATGAATATTTTCGCACACACTGTTTCTAATGGTTGTTAGTATGAATGTCAGTGAGAGAGGATACATTAGGCTCTGTAATCCCTGCTTAACTTGTTGTAGAAGTCCTCAAACTCCTCTCCGTCGCTTGCTTTCTTCTTGACCTTAACCATCACCAGCAATGTAGTAAGCTCAAATATCTCTGCTTCTTCTCTCCCTCCCAATTGTCTTCCAAGCTCACTTGGCAATCCTTCTTCCGCGCGTACGGCGAAGTTCGCCAGTTTTGCATCTCCTCCGGCTTGGAGATAATCGTGGGCACGGGCTCGCTGGAGATAAACCTTGTCTCATCCGCCGTCTCCTCGAACAACCCGAACAGTTTGAAGCCGGGATCCGATGTTTGATCAGGCGGTTCTGGTGTTGGAGGTGTTGTGGTAGTCTGAGGAGACGATAAATCTTCAATTTTGGGGAGGTTGTGGGGTTCGCCGTTCTCTATGTAGAATCGAACTGTTAGAAAAATCGATCGATCCAACTGCGGTTAAAATTCTCCTGTTCCAAAAAATTTATCTAACGGCCAAATTGAGGTTATGCGAATAATAATAACACAAAAAAAAATCAAACACCACAAGCAAGAACACCAAAATTTAAATGGTTCCCCGAAATTTGGGTACGTCCACTGTATAGGCAGAGATCAAATAATATTTCTCAGAATACCCAAACATACAATACGACTAAAATATGGAGGAGAAAAATAGAACGAATAAATTAGATGGCGGTCTAAATCCTCCAAGGTCCGGTCGTACCCGTTGTCACGAGAATTAAAACGGCGGCGGAAGAAAATCCAAGCTCTGGCGGTAAGGGTAGAAGTCGGAAGCTTGCGGCGAGAGGAACCCAAGTCGGCGAGAGGCACATGGTGATGGCGAGAGAGGATTGCCGACCGAGAAGAAAATGTCGCCGAGTGGAAGGAGCCGAAAGACGGCCTGCCGGAGGAAGAACGCCGAAGAGAGGAAATCTGCTGCTCTGCGCTTTCTTTGGTGTTGGCCGGCCATCACTTTAAATAGGGGAAGAAACCTCATAGTAAAATATGAAAGGAGAGGAGGGTCGGCAGCCACCAAGAAAAGACAATAAATCCTTTCCGAATTGAGTTGTCATTGAAGGAGAGGAGGGTCGTCGCATACAAAAATGTCCCCCCTACGGCCAACCATGGCAGTATCCCAATTGTGATAGTGCACAGGGGGTTGTGCCCCGCGCGACATTATTCCGATCGCGGCATTGCCCTGACACCACGACACTCTCAACTGCTCGCAAACCCCCGAGCATTATACTCAGCTCGTCGCTCATTTTTGCCGGGTGCACGGGAATTTGCGAGCGATAGTGAGATCACATATTTTATTGAAAGTAGAAGACTCTTCCTATATCAGAGCAAATTTTTTTTTGTAAAAATAGACAAAGCATGAAATTTAAAATTAAAAATGACTAATAAAGAAGAGTAAAATCCTAAAGTGAATGTTTAATGAATTGACTGTTTTCTTTGTAATATAGTGTAATATTACTAATATATACTCTCTAGTTCTTAGCTTTGAATCAGAATTTGTTGAGGCCTTTTAATTGTCAGTCCAGTACGTCCATCCTAAATGAATGGGCTTCGGCTGAGTAGAGTCCTTTCCTTAAATAAAAGTTACAACTGCGCCCAAAATATGCACCAACATTTGGAAGTCGGGCATTCAGATTCTCTAGATTTCGTACAACAATTTCAGGGTGGAGTTTGAGGGTTCTCGTGCGTTGGTTCGCGCGAGAACATCTGTATTTTTTAGATTTAAAATTATTTTTACTTTATATTTTTTTGTTTTTTAGTGGCTAAATTTTTTTAGCCACAAGATTTGTGGAGTTAGGAAGATCTCGCGCGTTGGATCCGTGGAGTTCCTCCTGAACTTCAGAGGATCCGAATCCCAACTTTTAACGCCCTCCTAGCTTACGTCTGTTTGCCGTAACGGTGGTGGCAGCGAATGTCGTGATTACGAACCGTTTCATTCTTGGATTTTGTTCGTTATCATGTTTGTTTTTTTCATTGTGGCAGTAACTGTTGTTATGTCAAACAAATATTCATACCTGTGACATTTTTTTTCAAATTCGTCAGAGCAAAAATACTGCGTCAAATGGATGAAAGTTCATACTATTGTGCTCACGGTCATAGTAATTACAAATTGTTATCCGTTTTTCGTGATGTTTTTGCTCCGGTGAATTCCGACAAAAACGTCACTGTCGTGATTCTCATGAAATATGTGTCTTGACGTGACACCGATTATAACCGTCACTAAAAAAATCTAATTTTGAGCATAAAAAATGAATAAAGTTACTTAGGTGAGGTCGATATTCACGAACAACAATTGGTAAGCGCCACATTGAAGGCCTCCGTCACCTTGTTGCGAATATTTTGGTTACAGGGACAAGCAAAAATAAGGCCGTCAATATGCAGATATAAAAAAACGTACACCAAAATGTCTTGAACGTATACAAAAATAAGTAGTTCTGCGCCGGCGATATGTGGATTAAACATGATTTCACGCAAGCATTCTAGAACACTGTGGTTATGAACCGTTTTAATCCGCTATTTTCAGACGAAAAAAAAAATTGTATGGATACACCCGTATTTCTGTTCGTGCACGCGCAAATACGGTCATCCGATTGTTGATTTCAACGGTGGAGATCATGCGTTAAAATATACGATTGTATTTTGTCAAATACGGTTGTATTGACAAATGATTGCATTACAGTTCAAAAAAAAAACTGCACCGTTGAAATAAAAATTATACGGCGAGATTTAATCGTTCCAAAAAAATTTCCCTTTCAGAAAGCCCGAAAATTTAGCAAGATTGGTCAGGCGCAGATCTTTATCCAGTTTATGGAGGGCATAAGCCTTAAAATCTTAAATATGAAAGGGTAGGCTAACGTGGTAACTCATTAGATGGTTCTAGTACAGTATCTTTAGAGTTTTTCTTTTAAAATTTGCCCTCCGGCCTACCCGACAAGCTACGCTGTAAGATGTTTGTGGGACGCCTGAAGATGCCAATGACCGACAATGCTATGATGTGAGTGTGCCGCAATCCGCTTGTTGCGGCCAACTAGAGGCTGCAGAAGAAGATTGGTCTAAACTGAACCATCTTAGCTTGGTGAACGGTTGAGCGTGCAAACAGTTAATTTAGAATGAAACGAATGAGACGGTTGGCAAGTCAGTTTTTTTAACGTGAAAAAACACTAGAAATGAGTGAAAAATCACGTGATCGGATCGGTGCCAACCAGACTTCCACCATCTTTTTTGTGTTGATATGGGGCTGTGCAAAGAATTTGAGGGCGGAAGACCTCCTCTCGTTACAATTGTTGGGGAAGAGAGAGAAGGGCTCCAAGGGTTATAGGTCACTGCTCGCGGAGCTATGTATTTCATCTTGCTTAGAGGGGACTGTCGCGCTCTGTGTGCTCTGGAATCTTTGGTTGCTATTCGGAGGTTGGAGGGCTGTGTTTCGCACGTCTTGGTTGTGGTTTTCCCTTATTAGTTTAGATCCGACCCGGATCTGGACCCATTAGCAAGTTTAGGTTTCAATCATTATAAAACCTAGATCCTATTAATCCCCCTGTATCCATCCCGTGAGAACATGAGCCGCCAGCCCGTGAGAAAGAAAATAACCGGCCTGTAGCTTTCGAGTGGAGGAACAACCGCCTGTGAGAGAAGTCCTCGGCCCTCTCTCTCTCTCCTCTCTCTCTCTCTCTCGCTCGTGCACTCGGAGGGGCCGTCGGCCTTGAGCGCCGTCGCCGGTCTAGGAGGAAATATCCGCCAGCGACGAGAGAGGGAGTTGCCGCCCGGCTTGTTAGAGTTTGTCTCCGGTGTTGTAGTGGATTTTCTTTGAAGTGGAGAGGCGTTGTGTCGACGACGTGCGTGAGTGCAGTTAGCCTCGACCGTGTTTTTCTCCGATGGTGGCGTTATTCTCCGGTGGCGGCGTTGTTCTCCGGTGGTTGTGCGGTTGAACGTCGTACTTCGACGTTGAAGGTTCCGGTGAACCTTGTGCGTCCGCGAGACGGATTGCAGTCCAAATCTCAGATTCTCGTCGCGGATCGTACGTGTCCGGTGCATACTCGGTGTATTCACCGGACGGTCTTTTTTTTCTTTTTCTTTGTATTTGAATTTATATTTTCATTATATAAATTTTGTGTCTATTTTGTGTTTGTGTATACCTGCAATATTTTATAGTTGTGTCTGTGTGTGTACCTGATTTTATAACAAGTGGTATCTGAGCGAGGTTCCGAGTAGGTGACTGATTGGACGTTCCGATTTTAGGTTTGGGTCAACGGTAGGTGACAACATCGGTCTGCTCTCTATCTTCCCAGATCTGATCCGTGAATTAATCGGATCATCTATAGGTACTGTAGGCAGCTATGGCAGGGAAGAACACTATGTTGGCCAGATATTCGGTGAAGAAATTTGACGGTAGAGGGAACTTTCGCCTATGGCAGATTCGGGTCAAGGAAATACTGGTTGAGCAGGGGTTGATCCAAGTGTTGCGGGGGCTTGATTCTTTACCCGCTCCGGTGAAGGATTCTGAGTGGACGGAGACGGATGAGCGTGTCACTAATGCTATCAGGATGTGCGTCGACGACAAGGTGTTGTTCAACGTCGGTATTGAAGAGTCCGCCGGCACGCTATAGGAGAAGTTGGAGGGACTTTACATGAGAAAGTCGTTGACCACAAGGCTGTTACTGAAGCAGAGATTGTACGGCCCGAAGTTGTAGGAAGGTGGTATCTGCCGGAACACTTCAACGTGTTCAATGGACTTCTGATCCAACTGCATGTGGTTGGTGTGAAGGCGGAGGAATGAGACAAGGCCTTATTGCTTCTTACCTCGCTCTCGACGTCGTATAAGCACATGCAGACCACCCTGCTGTATGAGAAGGATACAGTAGACGTGGAGCAGATCACGTCTGCGGTACTATCCAGTCAGATGTTGTCGGGCCCCGCTCCTGAGGGTGAACATGATTTGGCAGTAGGAGGACGACGAGTGAGGCAGTTCGAGAAGGGATCTGGAAGTGCATGGGCTAGATCCGCATCGCGGAAGGCAGTGAAGTACGGGCATTTCAGAACTATTCAACATCCCTACACCGCTAGCTCAGTTCCCAGGATCTTCATTGAGTTGGTCCGCCTCCACGGCTTTCCCCGCTCCATTGTTAGTGACCAGATTCAATTTTTATGAGCTCTTTTTGGTAGGAGTTGTTTCATCTATAAGGTACCAAGATGCAGTTCAGCGCCGCGTACCACACGCACGCAGACAGGCAGACGGAGGTCCTCAACCATTGTGTGGGCACGTATTTGCGATGTTTTTGCGACTAAACAACAACGACCGTGGACCTAGTGAATTGCATGGGTCGAACTGTGGTATAACACGTTCTATCAGTTTGTTGGGCATCACCCCTTTCTAGGCGTTCTACGGCCAGCCACCACCACAGATACCTCGCGGCCTACTTGGTGAATGCCACGTACAAACCCTGACTGCAGACCCTCAGGATGAGCGCCTCTACCAACTAAAGCACCATCTTGCATGTGCCCAACAGCGCATGACCCAACAGGTCAATCGTCACCGTTGCGAGTTGATCTTCTCGCCAGGAAAGAAGGTGTTTGTCAAATTGTGACCACACAGACAGAACTACTTGGCCAATTGTCTACATCTCAAGCTCTTGGTTCGCTATTTTTGTCTCTTCTTGAACATAGAAAAGATTGGAGACGTGGCCTACCACCTGCAACTTCTCGTTGATAGCCTTGTTCACCTCGTTTTCCACGTCTCCTAGCAAAAGAAGGCATTCGGGGATCATCCCCTCCAGACAACATTACTGGAAGGACTACCGGTCGATTCGGTTCCTTGGTGCGAGTCGGCCGCAGGTTTGAGGTCATGGATCGAAATCATTCAAGTGCGACAGGTTCTCATCCAATGGAAAGACCGACCAACCAACCAAAGCCATGTGGAATTGGGCAAGAGATCAAGACAATTCCTAACAATGGACCAAGTGGATTGCATGGGATGAACTGTGGTGCACATGTCCTACCAATTTTCCATGGGCGTCACTCCCTTCCAAGGGCTATATGGGCGGCCACCTACCGCAGATACCTTGCGGCCTACCAGGAGAATGTCATTGTACAAGCCTTGGCCAAAGAACTCCGGGATCAGGACGAGGGCCTCAGCCAACACAAGCACCATGTTAAATCGTCACTGCCCCAAGCAGATCCTCTCGTCGGGCAAGAAGGTGATCGTCAAATTGTGATTACACAGGCAGAGCTCCTTGGTCGTACATCTATCCCAAGCTCTTAGTTATTTTGGTCGTTTCCTGATCTTAGAAAAGATTGGGGACGTGGCCTACCGCTTGCAACTACCCGGTGATAGTCGTGTTCACAATGTTTTCCACATCTCCGAGCTGAAGAAGCCATCGGGGGATCATCCCCTCCAGGATACATTACCGAAAGGACTAATAGTCGATTTGATCCCTCATTATGAGTCAATCCCGGGTTTGAGACCACAGATCGAAATCATTCAAGGGTGACCAATGTGACAGGTTCTCATCCAGTGGAAGGACCAACCAACCAAGGAGGCCACGTGGAACTTGGTGGAGGAGATCAAGACCTAGTTCCTAGATTTCGACCATGAAATCAAGATTGTTGTGCAACACGGGGGTGTTGATACGAGTAAGGAAGACCCCATCAACAGCAAACACAAGGCATGTGTGTACACTAGGCATCCACGAGGTCCGGCGTGGTTTGAGAACTTTATGACTTTATTATTTATGTTATTCTGTATGAGGCGCATTTTCCTTTTGGGGGTTGTTATCGCCCTTTGTAACAGACACTCCTATATATATGGGGAGGCATTGTATCTTTAGGTTATGCTTGTATTATCTTGGAATTAATGAAATTGAAGGGAATACAGCTCAATGCATCCCTTTGCCCTAATCGCTGCTTGTAACACATGTTGTTTTGTGAGGGTTTTTAGTGAATGGTTGACATTTGCGGGTATTGTTTGATCCAATGAACTTATATTGAGGGTGTGAAGTGTTTGTGTTAATTTTCCAACATTATTGAGCTGTTTTTTCCTGCTCTCGTCTTCAATGGCAGATTCACTGGATGTATTCACCTACTATTTGTGGGCAGTGTTTTGTGCAAGGCATTCATTTTCCAGGATCAAATCACACATGCTGAATATTCACATAAATTGAACATAAAACAAGTCGTTTTTGTTATCATGCAAAAAGATAGTGAACTGAGAGAAATAATATACAAAAAGGAACGATAAGTCCGCAAATTCATTTCTCCAGTGTTTTGCAGATCAAAGGCACTATTATCATGGAAATTTTCAAGTGAAGAACATCCAATTACCAGTGTAAATATTGTATGGCTTCTGCTGCTCAGCAAGTTGAAATTTGTAGATCCTCCATGTCTATGTTCTGCAATATTCAGAAAATAAACAAAAATTCATAAATGCATACAAGATAAAAAAGCAATATTATAATAAAATATGGAAAGCAAAAAAATCATACAAACATAAAACTTTTAAGCTCCACCAACAGAAACTAAAGCAAAAGATTATGATGTGCAACGGATACCAATGAAATGTCCACAAATGAATCATTTTTAAAGTTTAATAATTTATTCTCATATCAAACCTCATTAACACTCAAATTTCATATTCTTATAAAAGCAAGTTCTTTCACTCTTTATCTAACTCAAACAGCCTTAATCAAGCTTAACAAGATGGTGCATGACGATAATGATTTCGACACAGGATACTGTGTTCTTAATTTCACAAAATTATGCTGAACACCTAACAAATTGTCAGAAAATTCATTTTATTTAAACCTCTGCAAATACAGCCCCCTTCAAGCGCGTGGGAGAGTAAATTTATTACAAGAATATAAACAAGCCAAATTTGACCTTCGAATATAACATCAAGAGTGGCTTCCAAAAGCACTTGCAGACAGATACAAAAATAAACTTCAGTTACATTATTTGCTAGCATTGTTGAAAGTCATGGAAATCATATCACCTCAGTTACATTATTTGCCCGGTGTGTTCGCGAAATTAAAAGCATTGCTTTTGACGCTTAGCGGTATCGGTCTTTTTTGCGCTTTCTCTCCAGGTTTCTCCCATTCCATTTTCGCCATTTGCGCCTCTGTCGTGTGACGACAACTGTTCCGGCTTCCAGTTCCCGCCACTCGTCCACTTCCTGCATCGACCACATTGTTCTTCTTTCTGCATGAGAGGTTCCCTGCACCTCTGTCTACATGAGAGGAAGCTAGATGTTCCCTTTTATGCACATGTCTTCCCTCTTCTTCGTTGTTTTCTTTTTTGTGTGCATCCATAGCCCAGATCTATTCTTATTTGTAAGAGAAGTTCATGTTCGATCTTGTTGTGACATTATGATTCGCAGGCAAGCAAAATAAACATTCCCTGATTTAGCTTACTGATTTCAACAACACAGATTTGGATTATTGCATTTTTGTGGGAGGCTGTCGAACTAGAATGACGAAGAAGATCCATTGTTCGTCTTCTCAGAACAACTCATTCTATGTAGATGTTGGAAAACTTCCCACCTGGATCAAGGGATTTCTCGCAATCGGCGTTGTGTTCCGATTCCACCCCCCCTTGACAAGCAAGAGATCACTAATTGAGTCCTCAATCTCCTTAGCACCTCACAATTCATTGATTCGAGCAGGGTTGGATTTTTTTCGTTCTCCACATTTCTTCTCTCACCTTCATCATGACGCTGGTTTTTTACTTATAGTAAATTGTCTTTCTTCCCTTTTATCTCTGAAATAGGTAAAATATAACGTTTTCATTGATCTTTTGTCGGATTTCCAATTTCTTAGTTCCAATACTTTCATTCTAGATTTCAAATTTTCAAATCATTTTTGCAATTGCAGTTCCAAAAACTCAAAACTCTCATGGTTAATGGCTATGTTCCAGATTTCCAAATAAATACCTGAAGTTTTCCTAATCAAACTTCAATTTTTCAAATCAATTACATGTTTCTGCTAGTGCAACTGTGCAAGTGACCGAGCTTCTCCCTTGTTTGTGTGAGGAGCGAGTTATTCTTTTTTTGTGGGGTGTGAATGTGAGATGTTTGGTTTATTGGCGTTACCTAGGTTTCATGTGTTTTTTATTCAAGGATTCAGACATTTCAGTGTTTTTATTGAAGGATCTAGATATTGGTGACTGCAAGAAGTATGTCTTATTTTTTGGTCATCATATTGTATTGTTGTTTCTTATAGTGCTAAAACTGGGGTTTTATACTTTCCTACATTGCAATAATATTTTTTTATTTTCAAATTTAAAAAATTATCAAAAATCTAAATCTTTTATTTGGTGTCTGGGACAAACGAAAAATCATGGGTCCACCAATGTGGGGATCGACGACACAGACTCATGGTGAAACAAGAGTATTGGGCCCGTACGAGCCGATTGACTACCTGTCATATTTAGCATCTCTTGATCGACAATCCGAATCCACGGATGCGTCCTAATTTTTGTTTTCGTATATTATGTTTTGTTTTCCGTTATTATTTAATGAGATCGAGCACTTGACAGTTTCATCCAATCATACTCGTTGATATAAGGGTGCCCTAATATTGTATTATTATAAATATGAGTAAGGGAACAACCATCATCTTCATTGATGGATGTACTGTAACTCAGGGATGCTGATGAATTCCTATGAATATATATAGTAATTATTGTTGAGGTAGTAACAAAAGAATAATATCAAAGGTTTTTAGGGTCAGATTCAAAGTTATGCTTGAGCTAACAGAATAATTAATTACTAAGGTATGCATTTCACTTTACTATTCAGTTATAATCGACAGAGTTATGCATGAAAAATAAAACTCACCTTCACCGGCTGCTATAAGAGAAAGAGCATGGACAGGAGATAATACCACTTCTTCTTTGATACCCTCAACAAAAGTGCCCTGATAAATCGTAGACATTCACCAATATAAAATTAATAAACATAGGAAAATTAAGAAACACTCTCCGTTATATTTTTTTTAATCCATGAGCATGCTGGGAAAACTTAAGCTGTGATGATTTTCAGTAAAGACGCTTATGGCCTAAATCTTCATGAGACGGTGAGCATCTAATGTACTTCTTCATTGAAGGATCACAGCAAACATGTTTGGACCAATTCTTTACAAATACCAAATTTCTAAAAGATATACTGATCACATTTCATGTGTTGTCATGGTTCCAGACAAAAAGTTCAAGAAATATTAAGTTGGTTAAGAAGACGAATGGCATAGTACCACTGCACTTCAGCTATAACAAGCATGTGTCACAAATATGCGTGCTTCTAATTATTTTGAAGGAACCAAGCAAATAAACTTACACTAATATCTGAGAAACCCTAGCCTAAACCAATCATCTCCAATAGTTGTTGGCCTCCACCTAGTGTGAAACTGAGTAACACAATATGGTATCAGATGGGCCAACCAAGACAGCTCAAGCATTTTAACAAAGCCTATAAAGAAGGGGTGTCAACAGGATGTCATTTAACTCATAAATCTCCCTACTAAAAGTTGAATATATATGTATTTTATTTTGTTATTTTACGCTGTGTCTTACACGTGATATGTCACATGTGGTTTATTGTTATGAAATCGGATCGAGTACCGCGGTAGCGCAACGGAATTAATCGAGCAAAACAGTCGCGCAAAATAAAAACACAGAACGAGATATCCAAGCACACAGACGACACAAAAATTTTACGTGGTTCGGAGAGGAGTTCCTACGTCCACGGGGAGAGCGCGCCGGTAAAAGATCCACTAATAAAATAGGAGGTTACAGATTACAATATTTGGACAAGTCTCTGGAGTTCTCGTCGAGGGTGTCGTCGCTGGGCAGCCGTCACACGCCGCCGCTTGCCACCGGAACCGAGTCCCGCCGCCGCCGTACGCCTGGATCAACCTCGCCGTAGCCTCCTCCTGGATTACCTCCGCCAGGACAGCCTTCCGCCGCCGCCGAACGGTCGTCGCTTCCACCTGGACAGTCGCCGCCACTTGCGCAGCCAGTCGCCGCCTAGAAACAACACCGCCGCCGCCTGCCCCTCTCACGGATGGATTTTTCTCTCCTTGGAAGCTTCAGATTTCCGAATTGATCAAGAGGGAAGACGGGATCCCAATGTATAGCTGTAACTCACCTCCAAACAATAATAGAATGATCTCCCAAAAAATTGGATGTTGCCAATCATGGCTGGGCAGAAAAAGAATGGCAACCGGCCATATGAAATCCTCTCTAATGATCTTTCCAAAAATATGATTTCAATTAAAAAAAATTCCTTGGATTGGATTTACCGGCCACCATTGGAATTTCTAAACATAACATTCCCAGAAATGGCTTCACCCGGATTAGGAATCCAAATGACACACGGATCGCTGACATGGCGCAATTCTAACGGTCCAGACGAAAATGAGGTGTCACAATCTAACAATCTCCACCTTAACGCCTCACGCGACAGACTCCACCTACAACTGAATCCTCCCTTTGGCGAACTACCCCCTCTCCCTAGGGTTACCACGATCAGCACGCACAGATATGAGCCAAGTCAAGGCAGTGCTTGAACTTGACTCCGGTCAACGGCTTGGTCAACATGTCTGCAATGTTATCCTCAGTGTGCACCTTTAGTAACTGAATATCTCCGCCAGCAACGAACTATCTCAACTTATGATACCGCACATCAATGTGTTTTGTCCTGGCATGATAGACCGGGTCTTTGGCCAGACAAATCGCACTCTGACTGTCACAGTGCAGCTTCACCGCTTCCTGAGAAATCCTGAGTTCTTTGGCGAGACCTTTGAGCCAGATAGCTTCCTTTGCGGCTTCCACTGCAGCAATGTAATCAGCCTCTGTCGTAGATAAAGCCACAATGTCCTGCAGAGTAGCTTTCCAACTGATGGGGCCCTCACCACAAAGGAAGATGTACCCGGAGGTAGATCTTCTTCGGTCGAGGTCGCCCGCATAGTCGGAATCAACGTAGCCCTCTAGGACTCTAGAAACTCTGCTATTCTTAAACAGCAAACCGACGTTTTTCGTTCCGTTCAGATATCTTAGAATCCACTTGACTGCTTCCCAGTGTTGTCGCCCCGGATTCCCCATATATCTGCTGACTACGCTTACAACCTTAGCGATATCTGGTCTCGTACAGATCATGGCGTACATCAAGCATCCTACCGCACTAGCGTATGACACCCCGAGCATCTTTTGTCATTTTCCCTCTGTGTCTGGACACTGCTGTGACGATAATATAAATTGTTGCCTGAGAGGGGTTGAAACGGGCTTAGATTTAGTCATATTGAACTTCTCCAGAACCTTCTGAATGTACCCTGTCTGAGAAAGCCAAAGCATGCCCCGCTTCCTATCTCGCTTGATTTCCATGCCAAGGATCTTCTGTGCTTGACCCAGATCCTTCATTTCAAACTCAGCTTGAAGTTTCTGCTTCAAAGACTGGATCTCCTGAGCTGACTTGTACGCAATCAGCATGTCGTCGATGTATAGCATCAAAATCAGAACGTCGTCGTTTGCCAGAAACGTGTTGTAGGCGCAGCTGTCGTACTGGCTCCTGCTGAATCCTTGTAAAACCATGAACGTATCAAATCTCTTGTTCCACATTCTTGGAGCCTGCATCAGACCGTAGAGGGACCCTCTTAGTTTACACACCTTCTTCTCGTCACCGGGTTGTACAAATCCTTCAGGCTGCAAGATGTAGATCTCCTCTTCCAAGTTGTCGTGAAGAAATGTCGTTTTCACGTCCATCTGCTCTAGCTCCATGTCGTTCATTGCCACCATCGCAAGAAGCACCCGTATGGAGCAGTGTTTTACCACGGGTGAGAATATTTCATCAAAATCGACACACTTCTTCTGCGCGAACCCCTTGGCAGCGAATCTGGCCTTGTATCTCCACTGGTCTTTGCCGGATGTAGATTCCTTCTTCCTGAATATCCATTTGGAACTGATTGTCTTCGCCCCTTTGGGCAGACGAACCAAGTCCCAAGTCTGGTTTTTACGAAGTGATTCCATCTCTTCTTCCATAGCTGCTTTCCACTGAGAACTCTCTCTACTCTCTACAGCTTCTTTATAGGATCCAGGATCTGTGGAGATCACCTGGAAAGCGTACGCTACCGTGTCCTGTAGCCTGAGAGTCAGTCTGACCTCTCTCCTTGCCCTTTCTCTAGCAATAGAGTACGTCTCTGCTTCCGTAGGTTGCACAGCATCAGCATTTTTTGGGTCAGAGGAATCACCGTGGCCGTCAGCTTGGTCGCTCCCTTCCAGCTCCACCTCTAGGGGTGTGACTGGAGTCTCCTCCACCTCTTTAGACTGAGCCTCAAATTCCTTGAGCATAGAGGCCTCATCGAAGATCACATCGCGTCTGACCTCCACCTTCTTTGTGTCCGGGTTCCACAGTTTGAAACCCTTCGTGCCGGTCTTTCGTCCCAGATAGATGCACCGTTTGGACTTAGCATCCAGCTTCGTCTTCTCAGAGTCCTGTACAAGGGTGTACACATGACAACCAAAGATGTGAATGTAAGAGTAATCAACCAGCCTGCCTAACCAAACTTCATGTGGCGATTTCAGATTCAGTGAGATCGATGGGGATCGATTCACTAGATAGCATGCCGTATTAATGGCCTCAGTCCATAAGGACCTTGGTAGGTCTGCAAATAACCGCATGCACCGAGCTCTCTCTATCAACGTTCGGTTCATCCTTTTTGCCACGCCGTTCTGCTGCGGTGTACCAGGAATAGTAAGGTGTCGAGTGATGCCCTCCTGATTGCAGTATTCCTGGAACTCCGCTGAGGTGTACTCGCCACCGTTATCAGATCTCAGATATTTGACTCTTTTCCCGGTCTGCTTTTCCTTTGTCGTCTTCCAAACTTTGAATTTCTCGAATACTTCGGACTTGTGCTTCAGAAAGTGGATCCAGACTTTTCTCGAAAAATCGTCGATGAAAGTCACGAAGTATCTGGCCCCACCAAGAGACGGCTCTGGGGCATGCCCCCAAACATCTGAGTGTATATATTCCAGTGCCTGCTTGCTCCGCTGCGTAGATGTCACGAACTTCACTCTGTGCTGCTTCCCGAGAACGCAGGTCTCGCAGAAGTCTAACTTGCATGTCTTGACTCCGTTCAGTAGGCCCTTCTTGTGAAGCTCCAGCAGTCCTCTCTCGCTCATGTGGCCAAGTCTGGCATGCCATAGCAGAGAGGAATCCTCATCTGTCGTCTCAGAAACCGCCGCGTCGCCGGCGATGGTAGTGCCGATCAGCTTGTAGAGAGTACCAGAGCGCTCTCCTTTCATGACCACCAGAGCGCCTTTCTTGACCTTCAAATATCCTCCCTCGCCGGTGTATGAGCACCCAGCCGCCTCTAGTGTGCCTAGGGAAATTAGACTCTTCCTCAGATCGGGCACGTATCTTACATCAGTAAGGGTCCTGATTGTTTCGTCGAACATCTTAATTCTGATATTGTCGATCCCGAGCGTCTTGCACTCCGAGTCGTTTCCCATCAGAACGCGACTGCCGTCACATTGCCTGAAGCTAGTGAACCATTCTATGTTCGGGCACATGTGATACGAGCATCCCGTATCCATGATCCACGTGTCAGTGGTATCCAGGGTGTAGTGTACATGGAGTACGTCAGCATCGCTCTCGGGGTCAGATGCCACAGCCGCCTGCTGTTGTTCCTGATTCTTTTCTTTTGCCTTTTTCTTCGAACAGTTGTTTTTTCAGTGCCCTTCTTCCTTGCAGTAGTGGCACTGGTTCTTCTTGTCCCGAGACTTAGACCTAGCCCGATTGAATTTCTTCCCTCTGTCTCTCGATCTCCCTCTGATCGGTTCTTTGTTCTTCACGAACAAACCTTCGCTGGTGCTGGGGCCAGGTTTGCTCCGCGTTTCGTTCGATAGCAACGTCGTCATCACCTCCTCCATTTTGAGCGTATCCTTTCTGTAGAGGATCGTGGTGACCAGATGGTCATAGGACTTCGGTGGAGAAGACAGTAGTAGAAGCACCTGGACTTCGGTAGAGAAGACAGTAGCATTCCCAGAAATGGCTTCGCCCGGATTAGGAATCCAAATGGCACACGGATCACTGACATGGCGCAATCCTAACGGTCCAGACGAAAATGAGGTGTCACAATCTAACAGTTTATCCTATATATGTATGCCTAATTGCCTACCCTTATGTTAGGGCATTGCATTAGAATTTTTCCTATTATCTACTTAGTACAGAGCCCGTCATCCCGATCCCATCTGCTCCTCATCGTTCCACCTCCGCTCGTCTCGTTCCTCCTCAGACCGCTCCAGCATCGTCCGCTCGACAGCTCCAGTCTTCTGTCCCGACATCATCTGCTCGTGCCTAGGGCGCTCGACTGCTCAAACCACGGTTTCCACCGGATCCGCCGCTCTGGCCTAGGACGCCCTCCAAAGTCGTCGCTCCTCCGGAGTTGTCGCTTCCTCCAGAGCCGCCGCTCCTCGTTCATTCGCAGAAACCAGCATCCCTCTCCTCCCTCTATGTGGGTAGTCCTTTGTCTCCGACCATTTGGTCATTCCATGGCTACTGCCGGAGACATCATGATCACATCCTCCGGTGGCGAGATCTAAGGGGGGCTCGTAGGATGTGGTTTTTTCCATCCTGATTTCTTCGCCTTGCTAGTTTTCTTCGAAAATTCATCGATGGGTGACTCCTCTGATATCTAATCCTCTTCTAAAACAATTCCTTTTGGTGATCCTCCTTAGAGCCACGACCGCTCATTTAAGATCGCTACTGTTTCCTTGAATGATACGAATTATCATGAGTGGTCCAGGGCGGTGTAGCATGCTATACAAAGTCACCAGTTATATGGACATATTGACGGAATCACTGTTGAGCCACAGCGTATCGATCCCTCATGGAAAAAATGGGATGTTAAAAATTTCTTGGTTGTCTCATTATTATTTCACTTTATGTCCCCTCGGGTGTACAACAACTACATACTCCCGGATTCTACTCACGAAATTTGGAAGAAAGGTCCTGTGACACCTACTCTCAGGCGAGGAGTTCGACGCAGATCTATGAGTTCACTCGCGGTGTTTTGGATTTGGTGTAGAGAACCATGTCTGTCTACTTACTACTCTGAGTTTGAACATCTTTATTAGGAACTCTATTATTTTAATACATTTACTGTTGCATGCACTGCAGATGCGCAGACTCTTCAAAAGGATAAAGACCGCTTTCGTGTTCACATCTTTCTTATAGGGATCAATATGGAATTTGATGTTGTTCACTTGCATGTCCTCCACCGCGAGCATCTTCCCTCTCTTAGGGAGGCCTTTAATATGTTCCTCAGTGATGACAATCGTCGCCACTCTCTTCATTCTTCTAAGGATCACTCTGCTCTTGATGAGATAAGTTGTGGTCCTTCTCCTTACTCCTCTCTGGTATGTGTCCATTGTGGGAACAAGGGGCATAATAAGAACACTTGTTTTCATCTACATCCTCAACTTGCTCCACCTGGTCTGAGATCTAGTGCTCGTGGTAGAGGCAGTCATCGTGGTGGTGTTCGTCCGTCTGGTGCCCGCACATAGTATTTTGCTCAATCGACTGAAGTTTATGAGGACAACTTCCCCTCTGGAGGCCTTTTTATTGTGGAGGACCTTCCACTGTCTGTTGCACTCACATTCCGACTCTACTACATTCACTGATTTTGTTATTGTGTTTGCTACTTCAGGTATCTCTAGTACCCATGTTGTGTCTTCCTCCCAGTCTGAGTGGATCTTTGACTCGGGTGTCACTGATCACATGACTGACTCTGCCTCAGGTTTTACCTCATATACTCCTCTTTTTAGTTGTGATAAGGTTATTGTTGTCAATGGTTCTTTTTCTTGTATTCTTGTCAAGGAATCATCGCTTGTTCTCCTGAGCTTTCTCTTTATTCTGTCCTGTATGTCTCTTCGTTTACTCGCAATCTTCTCTTCATTAGGCATTTGACTGCTTTAAATTGCTCAGTAACTTTTTACTGTATGTTTGTGTGTTTTAGGATCTGGTTACAAAGCAGATGCTTGACAGTGGTAGGAATGTTGACGAACTATACTTGTTGAACCAACAGTTATCTCTCAGTGCTCTCTCCACCACTCGTGGTCCTACTCTGCATGACATCTGGCGCTGACATCTTCATCTCGGCCACCCTTCTATTTTATATCTTATCAAACTTTTTCCAGCTTTCAGTTGCTTAATTAAGTGGTTTACTTGTGACACTTGTGAAATGTCAAAGCATGTTCAACACAGTCACAGTCATGCTTCTTTTCATAGTTCTTGCACGTTTGATGTGATTCACTCTGATGTTTGGGACCCCACCCCTGTGTTATCTTTATCTGACTATACATGGTTTGTAACTTTTATTAATTATTATTCTCGTACTGCGTGACTATATTTGTTAAAATGGAAGAGTAAAGTGTTTGTTTATTTAGTTCCTTTCATCAAATGGTTATCACACAGTTTAATGGAACAATTTGTGTGCTCCGTAGTGATAATGGTGGGAAGTATGATGATTGGGGTGCGTCTAGTGACTATCGTGCCGAAAATGGCATTCTTCAACAAACCACTTGTGACCACACTTCAAATAAAAATAGTGTGGCAGAACGAAAAAATAAACACTTACTGGAGGTTGCTGGATGTTTGATGATTGTTATGCACCTTCCTAAGTCCTATTAGGGTGATGCTATTTTGACTGCAGCACATCTCATTAATCATCCACTGTCTTGCTCCCTTCACTACGATACGCCTCTTTTTCGCTTATCCCGAAAACACATTGTCCACGCATGAAACATCTCTCATCGCATATTTGGTTTTGTCTAATTTGTTAATGTTCATACCCCTCATAGGCATAAATTGAATGTTGGTTCTCTTAAATGTGTTTTTTGTAGGCTACTTTCCTACCACTAAAAGTTATCGATGATATCACCCTCCTACACTTCGCTTCTACTGCACCATTGATGTTACTTTTCGTGAGCGGGAGTCGTATTTTGTTCTTCGTCAGGGGAGATGAGTAGTAATATAGACGGGACCTTCGACTCTCCTCTTCCTATAATTACTTCCCCACACATTCTTCCTATACATGCTCCTATTTATCCTAGTACTGATTTGATTCCTCGCAGTAATATTCATCCTACTTCTATTCCTCCTATATTATATACATACTCTCATAGACCTCGTAAAGTTGAGCAAGTACTGTCTGTGGATGTCCCACTAGTGTCAGTGCTTGCTTCTGTTCCAGATGCGGATGATGACCTTCATGTTCTTCACACTCTTCTTAAAGGTAATACTGGTGGCACAAACGCACCATTGCAAATTACATTTCTTATCATCACTTATTTCATGCTCACGGAGCTTTTATCTCATCTTTTTCCTCTACTGTAATTACTAAGACCTAGCAAGAGGTAGTTCAGATATCTGAGTGGAAACAATCTATGGAATAAGAGATGTGTGCTTTGGAAAAACATGGAACATGGCAACTTGCGAGTCTTCTCTCTGGGAAGCGAAAAGTTGGATCACGCTAGATACTCTATGTTAAGAAGAATCAAAATGGGGCGGTGGAGCGATATAAAGCCCACTTGGTCGCTCAAAGGTATACCTAAACCCAATGAATTCACTAACAAGACACATTTGTGTACAACCCATATTCGTTAAGGGTGGACCCCTCCAGAGCCAGGTCAGCAAGGGTCAAAATCAACAAGTCAAGGCAGAAGTCAGAGTCAATGCGCCAGACAGCAAAAGACCTGGGCGAGTATGGCGAGCTTCACTCGCATAATCGCCCAGCCATGCGAGCTCCCCAAGAAGTCGTCTAGTCGCCGGGAGGTGGGCTATAAATAAGACTCACCCCCATCCTTTTGGATTTGCCTATAAATAGGACCTCAGGGGTACGAGGAGACGGACTTCGGAATCTCGAAAAGATCTCGAGACCTCTTTTCTTGGACATCAGCTGAGCCTTTGGATTCATTTTCCAAAGAGACCAGGCCGCGACCATACGACTATTTGTTTTAGTCACCGCGACTTAGTTACCAGCAAGTTTTCCACGTACCATGCTCGGCCATCTTTGGTTGTGGATGAGTTGCTTCTTCTAAGCTTCTGGTACGTGGTGGGACCTTCATGCCGCAGCACCTGGGATCATGTTTGTTGTTCAGCAGTTTTCGTGTCTGGGTGTTACACGTCGAGCCAAACCGCTGAGTCGGTAACCTTAGGCTACCTTGATCCGAATTTTGTGGTTGGGATTTTCCCGACTTCAACACTTTGGTGCGGTGAGCGCGGATCGTACCCAAGGATGAAAGTTTCGCTGGTAGGCGAGATGGTGCATGCAGGCGTGCAAGGGGAGATAGTCGGCAACTCGGCAGGAGCTGGTATCTCTGCACGAGGAGGCGAGTTTGTGACAGCGGTAGTGTTCAAGGATTTCACGAGGAGGATAGAGAGCAGCATTCTCGCGGGGTTTGCTCCTCACTCCGATGTCACGACGACCTCGCTCCGTCGCGTGACACCGTCGGATGAGGAAGCGTCGTCGAGGCGACCTGGGAAAGAGAGCCAGAGAAAGTGAGGAGCGACCGATGCAGTCGCGATATCATCCAGCGAGCAGCCAAGAGATCAGGTTCCGAGATGTGGAGCCGCAGACGAGATATCGTGATACTCGCTACTATAGCGAGTATGACGAGGATACGAGCGAGGATGAAACTCGCCACCACCACAGAGGGTGGAGCGCATTCTGTGACGAGATTCTCGCCGCCCCAATCCCCGAGGGCTTCAGAGAGCCCGTCCTTACCTACTATTTCGGCAGAGATGACCCGGTCAGGCATCTCCAGTGGTTCGAGGACGTGGTGTCAATCAGCAACATGTTAGACGCCTTCAAGTGCAGGTTCTTCTCCATTAGCTTCAAGGGTAATGCGAGAGATTGGTTTCATCAGTTGTCTGCCGGCTCCATCTACTACTTCAAGGATCTTCGTCTGGGTCTAAAGGCAAGGTTCGCGACGTCCAAGAAGAGGAAGGAGGCAACTGCTCTCTTCAAGATTGCGCAGGGGAAGCGCGAAAGTCTCGACCACTACATCGACCGTTTCCAAAAGGAGATCCTGGAGGTCGAGGAGGTGGATAGCTTCACTCTGATGCTGGCCTTGAAGTTTGGCCTGAAACAAGGTCTCTTCAGCCTGAAGATCGGGTCCAAGCCCCCGAGATCTTTTGAAGAGATGGTCGAGAGGGCGAATACGTTCGTCCAAGAAGAGGAGAAGAACCAAGACTTCTTGGCGAGGTTGGATGAATAGGAGCTGAGAGGAAGGGAGAGAGGAGGACCTTCGGAGTGAGGGCTGGAAGGCTGTCGGAGAGGCAGATAGAGAGAAGGGAAGAGCCGAGGAGAAAGGAAGAGCAGAGGAAAAGAGAAGAGCCCGGGAGGGCGGAGGAGCGGAGGAGGCAGGAGAGGCCTCGGAGGCAGGAGGGGAGGAGGCCCGTGGAGGCTCCGGAGAGGAGGGGGAAGCTCAGCGATTCCAGTATCCCGATAATCAGCCCCATTGGAGGCCACCTGTTAGGCCTCAATTCCAGTAGCAGGAGAGGAGGAACGGCCATCAACAGGGTGGAGGCCGATGAGGAGGAAGAAGGGAGGCAATGGACATTGTCAGGCAAGACAATAAGCGTCACAGAAGGGAGCAGCAGACAAGGTTCCAGGAGGCAGAGTTTCCCCTCTACTGCGACCTGCATCGAGTAGAGGGGCACGAGACGATGGCTTGCCCAAATTTTTGGGAGGCGAGGAGGAGGTTGGAAGCTGAAGCAGCGGAGAGGGAGCAGCCCAGGCAGGAAACGCCAGCAGGACCGGTAGTGTTCCAACCTCTGGGGCAGAGGAGGAACGAGGACCAGGGAGGTCGCGGAGAAGTGATCCACGGCCCAGGAGGTGGGCAGGTTGGAGTGATCAACGGAGGGGCTGGACCCGGAGCTTCCCGCAAGGGGAGTCTCCATCAAATCTATCGGAATTCGGAAGAGCGTCATCACTATCATCGTGATCCCTTCTCATCGTAATGTGTCCCTTCTCATCACTATCATCGTGATCCTCATCACTATTTCTAGGTGTGGGCAAGGCGGTGATAGTGATCGTCTTCTTTAACTAAATACAATCATATTCTTTCCATATATGTCTGTATTGATGCTATTACTACAATATTGAATGCAATACAGATACTGTCCTAACTTGCTTTCGTAGAGCCGTATTTCGGAACCATCAGGTCACTGATATAATATTGTTTGTATTATGCTATTAAAGTTGCATATATATATATATATATATATATACACGAGTCGCAGGCACGGGCCTCCGGCCCGATGGCTACGCGCCACAGTATCTGGCCGCCGACGGCGGGCTACGCCCGCCCCACCACCCCCGGCAGGCTCCGCCCGCACCCCCCCCCAGCGGGCTCCGCCCGCACCCCCCCAGCGGGCTCCGCCCGCACCCCGCCCCCCGGCGGGCTCCGCCCGCCCCCTGTGACGACGTGAGAATTTTTTTATAATTTAATTTTTTATATTAATTATAATTTATATATTAATAATATATTTTATATATTAATATTTTATTTTTATAAATAAAAAAAAAATCCGCTCCCCCCCCCATTTCCACGGGCTCCTTGGATTATCTACAAATATTTACTATATAATATGTTAATTTTAACTTAATTTCATTAGTAATAGTACATATAGAAACTGTGGCTATAATTAAACATTAAAATGTTAATGACTTAGTGGATAAGATATATGGTTGTGATGGTGGAGGTCGGCGGTTCAAACCTCAATAGGCGCGCCTCTTGTTTTTTTTTATATCCCGCACCCGCATATTAGTCCCACACTGCCCATAATAAGAACCATTAGGGGTTTAAATATAGGTTCACCAAAATGGTGTTTGAAATCATTGGATTGGCGGGCTGGCGGGTGAGCGGGCTGGCGGGCTGGCGGGTCAGCGTGTTGCGCGGGTTGGTCGGCTTGCGGGAAGTGGGTTTGATGCGGTGATCGGATTTTCCCTTATTTTTCGAATTTTATAGGGGCAAAAATGTAATTTTACATAACCTAGTTAGTAGATTTAGGAGACCTATAGAAATGTGGAGAGATGATGCAGCATGATTGAGTTTGATCGGACGGCAGAAATATTATCATACCATAATCGGATGGCTATTGTAATTTCGAACTCATCCATTTATACTTTCTTTAGAGTAGTAAAGATATATATATGTGAGAAGGAAATCAAAACTGAATTTGAGAAGGAAATGAAGAAATCGAAATGGAAATATGTGAGAAAAATAAGAGATAGAGGGAGAGAAGAAGGCGTTCTCACAGCTTTTGTGTGCGGCTTTGAAGATGACGGCGGCGGTAGATTTCCTAAAGTAAAGCCAAAACAGTAAAGCAAAAATGGAATTGAGAAGGTAATGAAGAAATCGAAATGGAAATATGTGAGAAGAAGAAGAGATAGAGGGAGAGAAGGTGTTCTCACAGCTCTGAAGATCGATTCTGCAGAGGTTCGCGGTAGAGGGTTGGGAAGAAGAAGAGCGCTAGCGGGATGAAGGGCGCCGGGCGGGATTTGACGGGGTTGTGCGGGTTTAGGGTTAGGCAGCGCGTTTTTTATAAGATGCTGATTTCAGATCCGCCCGTTAAATTTTTGTGATCAATGGACGGTATTTTTTGGTGTATTTTTGAACTCACGCTATTTGCAGGCCTCGATATATCTTTTTAATACAGTGTATATATATATATATATATATATATATATATATATATATATATATATATATATATATATATATATACACACTAGCATCTTCGAACGGGCTCCGCCCGTTCTCGATGCGTCGCTGCGCCCGCAATCAAGCGGGCTGCGCCCGTGAGGGGGCGGGCTGCGCCCGTGAGGGGGCGGGCTGCGCCCGTGAGGGGGCGGGCTGCGCCCGTGAGGGGGCGGGCTGCGCCCGGGAGGGGGCGGGCTGCGCACGGGAGGGGGCGGGCTGCGCCCGGGAGGGGGAAAGGGGCATCGGGTATTTTTCCATTGTGAATAGTGCCAGCCTTGTTAATTTTGATATTTGTAGACCTTCTGTGTTGAATCCAACGGCTCGTGTTTGATGGAGCTTGATCGGACGGTCCAGATGAGCTTCATGGTGTGATCCAAATATGCATATTGTATTATATAATAAAGATATATATATATATATATATATATATATATATATATATATATATATATATATATATATATATATATATATATATATATATATATATGTTAACCCAGAAATCGGCGATCCTTCCCAAGGTGGACAGCTGGCTAATCGCGACCCTTGGATTCTCCCTTTTTGATCGCGATGAGTGTTGGGTACATTGGTCAAATGTACCTGATTTGAAGAAGCCTCACCTAACTCAATGATATACATCATAGTGTATTTGATGTTTGTTTGAGTTACTTGTGCAGGTTAGGAATACACTGGACTGAAGCTAAAAATTCTAAGTCCATGTGTCGACACCCAGAGGGAAAGTGTCGACACTTGAGAAAGCTTGTGTCGACACCCAGACAAGCAGTGTCGACACTTGGAGTTATTGTGTCGACACCTGAGAAGAAGAGTCGACACCAGTCAGAAAGTGTCGACACTTGGAGCTGTGTCGACATTCAGTGTAGAAGAATGCAGAAAAACTGTGTCGACACTTAGCAGAAGTGTCGACACCTAGAAGAGCTGAGTCAACACCAGAAAGTGTCGACACTTGAAGTAAGTGTCGACACTCAGCAAAAGTCTGCAGAATCTAAGTACAAGTGTCGACACTCAACACAATGTGTCGACACTATGCAGAAGAGTCAGCACTTGAAGTAAGTGTCGACACCCAGCACAATGTGTCGACACTTAGCTAAAGACTCAGTATTTGAAGAATGTGTCGACACTCAGCACAATGTGTCGACACACAACCAGAAGACTCTACACTTGAAGAAAGTGTCGACACAAGGAGCTGTGTCGACACTTAGCAGAGAACAGAAAAGTTTACAAAATATTCTAAGTACAAGTGTCGACACTAAGGGAATGTGTCGACACTCAGCTGAAGGAACAAATTTGAAGACTTGTGTCGACACCAAGAAGCTGTGTCGACACTTGACAGTTTCAACACATGAAGATGTGTCGACACAAAGGAGATGTGTCGACACTTAGAAGAATACAGTAAAGAATGAAGAACAAGTACTTGTGTCGACACTCAATTTCAGTGTCGACACATGCAGAAGTATCTGTGTCGAGACATACAAGGAATTGTGTCGACACCTTGTAGACTTGTGTCGACACTTACACTACTTGTGTCGACACTTAGTCTATAAATGTCGACACTTAAGAACAGAAAGTCTCGACACTATCTGACAGTTAGAGAATTTCAAGAAGTGACTGGTCGACATGACAGCTACCGATCCAGCCGGTCTACATCAACTGTCAGAGAAGTCAGAAGTCTGTTATGAACCGGACCAGCCGGTTACCATGGAGGAAGCCTATAAATAGGCCCCCATAGTTTACAGAAAAATATAAAAGGTTGTTCATTATCATTACATGTTGTGAGAATAACTGAAGTGGTTGATCAGATTAAATCAAGAAGTGATACACTGAGGATCAACACAAGAAGATCAGGCAGTCCAACTGCAGATCTAAGAAGTTGGAGAGAGAGAGCTCCATCCAAGAATTCAGTCTTTGGAACTAAGGCTGAGAAGAAGAATTCAGAGTCATCTGGATTTCAAGAAGCATAAGATTCAGACTAATTCAGTTCTACTCAAGAAGCTTTGAAGAAAGCTAAGTCAGTTTGGATCAAGCTGAGTTCTTCCAAGAACTCTTCAAGAAACTCTCAACTCCTCTCATCTTTTCTGAGTTGTAGAGTTAGCAATTTTATTTCAATTACATCTTGTAAGATCCATTGGATCTGAGTGATTGTAAGCCTATTTTATAAAGGCTGAGGGTAGGGCTTTGTTGCCTGAGTGTAGGAGTTGAAGAACTCTGAGTGTAGGCCTTAATTGGCTGAGTGTAGGCCTGGGTGGCTGAGTGTAGGCCTTTTGGCTGAGTGTAAGGCTTTGGGCCTGAGGTAGGAACCTAGTTTGGTTCTGAGTTAGTGGAGAAGTTTGGCCGAATCTAGTACACTGCTAGATAGGCGAAGGGGGAAAGTGGATGTACCCAAAGATTGGGGAACCACTATAAAATTAGTGTGTCTTCTGTGCTGTGCTGTGCTGTGAATTGACTGTTTAATTTCTGAATTGCTGTTAGCTGTAGTAATCTGAGAAATAATTGTTGTGCTGCCAAACAAATCTTAAAAAAGGTTTAGGTCACCTATTCACCCCCCCTCTAGGTGTTTAGGTACCATATCTTTCAAGTGGTATCAGAGGCAGGTTCCTCAAAAAGGACTAACTGTCTGAGGAGATCCAGTTTGGCAGATTCAGTATAAGTCAGGAAACAGTTTCAAGAAAATCAAGAAACATGGTATCTTCAGAGAATCACAAGGAATTGGGTTCAATGAAACTGCCCATATGCAGAAAAGAGATATTTGGAATCTGGAAAGAAAGGGTAAGGCTGTTCATGGAGGCCTCTGACCCTAGGATCTACATCACAGTCAAGGAAGGGCCTTATGTGCCCATGAAGATTTCAGTCTTGGATGCTACACAGAGAACTTCAAAGGATTTTTCTGAGATGACCAAGGATGAGATTGTCCTAGCTACAATGGACAAAAGGGCACAGAACATCATAGTTAGTGCAATTGATGATGCCACCTTCCAGAACCTCATTCACTGTAAAACAGCAAAAGAAATGTGGGATACCCTCATTGTCTACATGGAAGGTTCTGAAGAAGTAAGACAAGATAGGAAGTCCTTGCTTAATCAAGAATATGAGAGCTTTAGGCAAGGAAGAGGAGATAGCATCACTGAATGCTACAAAAAGTTCTACAGAATTGTTAATGAACTCATGTCCTATGGAAGAGAGTTCACAAACTTATGAATTGAATGACAAGTTCTTGAGGTCCCTAACCAAAGATTGGGACACTAAGATCTGTGCCATCAGAGAAATGGCAAAGTTGGGAGAAATTCCTCCTCCCACACTGTTTGGCAAGTTGTTATCTTATGAGATGCAATTGTCAGTAAGAAAAGAGGAGGAAAAGTCAACAAGGACTGAACACAGGGAAAGGACTGTTGCCTTTAAGTCAGAAGTACCTAGAAAGAACAGGACTAAGTCATCAACTCCTCCTCCAGAGGTAGTTGAATCAGATTCTGATGAGTCTATTAGCACTAAATCTACAAGCAGTGAAAGTGATGAAGACTTTGCTGCTTTCACCAGACATTTTCAGAAGTTCCTGAAGAAGAAACAGTGGAGGTCTAGACCTTCATCTTCCAAAGGGAAAGAAGTCCAGTATCAGGAAAAGAAGCCTTCAAAGAAGGACAAAAGAGGACCAAGACTAGTAAGGCAACTGGGTCTAAGATAGTATGTTACTGCTGCAATAGACAGGGTCATGTAATTGCAGATGTCCTGAAAAGAAGGAAGGAATCCAGTGACAAAAAGAAAACTCACTTCAAAGGAAAGAAGGAAAAGTCCTTTGTTGCAAAGAATGAGAAGACTCTTTCAGACATGTCTTCTTCAGACACTGAGACAGATGCTGAAGCCTACATAGGGCTATTTGCTGAAGAAGAAGAAGAGTTTATGCAGATCATGGAATCTATCTATGAGCAAGAAGACTGCCAGAGCCAAGGACTGATGGCTTTGACTGAAAGTACCAAAAACCTGGAGCAGCCAGGACCCAGTCAGGTACAAGGTTTAACTCCAAATTCAGATTCCAGTTCTAGTTCAGAGTCAGAATCATCTTCATCAAGTGATGGAAGTGATTCTGAATCTGAGGGAGATATTCATCAGCTCTTAGATGAATACCAAGTACTGTTGCAAGCCTATAAGAAAAGCAAGATCCTAGCCAAAAGTTAGGCAAAGGAGATTGCTGATCTCAAGGCAGCTGCAACAGATTTTGAGAAGGAGTATGATCAAAAACTGAATGAAGTAGCCAGGCTGAAACACATTACTGTGATTCAGATGGGTACTATTACATTTAAAAATGATCAAATTAAGTTGCTGGAGATCAATCTCCAGAAGGAAAAAGAGTTAGTTGCTAGGTTTTCAAAACCTAAATCAGTGCTACCCTTGATTGATGAATTTGTTCATCATAAAGGAAAGGCTGGATTGGGTTTTGTTATGCCTGTGAGGACTGTTCAGGATCAGTCCAAGTCCAAGGGCAAAGCCCCAACATTCAACAAGGCTGCTGTGGTCAAGACAGCAAAGGTTGTACCTAAGCAAAGGTACAACAAGTTTGAATGCTGGTGTTGTGGCAAGGTTGGCCACTTTGCCTTGGATTGTTGGCACAATGCCAGTGCCAAGTTGAGTAGCAAGTTACCTGTTGGAAAGCCAGCAGGTAGCTATGTCAAATTGCAAACTAACAATCACCAAGGACCCAAGTTTACTTTGGGTTCTAAGGTTCATTAATTTGTTTTGCAGGTGAATCCAAGTGACCATACCCCTACATGGTACTTGGATAGTGGTGTTCCAGACACATGACTGGAACTAAGGGACTACTGAAGGACTACATCCCAATCAAAAATGGTCCAAAGGTGACCTTTGGTGGTTCTGAAAAAGGAATCATCAAAGGGTTTGGTAACATTTCTTCTAACCTTGTTACCATTACTCAAGTGGCTTATGTTAAAGGTTTGAAACACAACCTCATTAGTATAAGTCAATTAAGTGATGTAGGGTATGACATCTCATTTGTTAAAAATGGTTGTCATATCAAGAGGTCAAGTGATCAAGAGATCATTTTGACTGGATATAGAAAGAGAAATGTCTACTGCTTAGACATTATGGTTGAGAACAATTGTTCTCCAGTCTGTCTTGTAGCTGATGAGACAGTCTCTCAATGTGTCAAATGGCACAAGAGGCTTGCTCATCTTAATTACAAGACTATTGGCAAACTCTTTAGTAAAGAGTTAGTGAGGAATGGTCCTCAAGTTAAGTGTGTCAAAGATGGCATTTGCTCAGCTTGTCAAAAGGGCAAGCAGACTAAATCCACCTTTAGAAGCTTAGACAACAAAGATGCTGTGAGGTGTTTATACCTCTTGCATATGGATCTATTTGGTCCAATGCCAGTTCACAGCTTAGGTAGGAAGGTCTACACCTTTGTAGTTGTTGATGACTACTCAAGGTTTTCCTGGGTGTTCTTCTTAAAGCAGAAATCTGAAACACCTAGTGTCTTCTATAGTTTTGTTAAGCAAATTCAGAATGAATTGAACTGTACAGTGGTCAAAATTAGAAGTGACCATGGTACTGAGTTTCAGTCTGAAAGCATGACAAAGCTGTGTGAAGACTATGGGATATTTCAAGAATTCTCTTCACCTAGAACACCTCAGCAAAATGGCATTGCTGAAAGGAAAAATAGGACCTTGATAGAGGCTGGTAGAACCCTATTAAGTGATTCATCACTGCCAGAATATTTCTGGGCTGAAGCAGTTAACACTGCATGCCATGTGATAAATAGGGCTACCATCACTAAAAGGTTAAACAAGACCCCCTATGAAGTAGTGAAAGGCAGGAAACCAAATCTGTCCTATTTTAGGATCTTTGGTTGTAAATGCTTCATACTTAACAATGGGAAGTCTTACTTAACTAAGTTTGCTGCCAAGTCCCAAGAGGGAGTGTTTGTTGGGTACAGCAATAATAGTAAGGCTTATAGAGTCTACAACTTGACCACACAAGTTGTAGAGGAGTCTGTGCATGTAGTTTTTGATGAAACACAACTAATTAACAATGAGTTGTCTAGTAGTGTGTGCAGCCCTACAGGTCTTACTAAGAAGATGGACAAGCTAACCATAGAAGATGTACCTGCTGCAAGACAGCAAGTAGAAGAAGATGGCTTATGTCCAGGGGGAGAACTACATGTACAAGGAGCTGAAGAAGTACAAGGAACTCAGCTTGATGAAGATGCTGAAGAAGTTCAACCAGAAGTAAGGATGCCTCCAGCCAACAGGCATCTAAGAGATCATCCAGTAGAGCTGATCATTGGAGATCCAAGACAAGGTGTTCAGACAAGGAGCAGAAATCAGAATGCTGTAGTATATTCAAGTTTTCTGTCTCAAATAGAACCAAAGAAATTTGAAGAAGCTATACAAGATCCACAGTGGACTGAAGCAATGCAGGAGGAGCTAATCAGTTCAAAAGATGCAAGGTGTGGGATCTGGTTCCTAAGCCTAAAGATCACAATGTGATAGGAACAAAGTGGATCTACAGGAACAAGTTAGATGAACAAGGTGTCATCATTAAGAATAAGGCAAGACTGGTTGCAAAAGGATATAGGCAAGAAGAAGGTATTGATTTTGATCAAACCTTTGCTCCAGTAGCCAGACTGGAAGCCATAAGGATGTTCTTGGCCTATGCAACCTACCAAGGATTCAAAGTATACCAAATGGATGTGAAGTCAGCATTCCTTAATGGTAATTTAAAAGAAGAAGTATATGTGGAGCAGCCTTCAGGTTTTGTTGATTCTACTCTTCCACATTATGTCTATAGACTTAGGAAAGCATTGTATGGGTTAAAGCAAGCTCCTAGAGCTTGGTATGAAACCCTATCTAGTTTCCTCATTGAGAATAAGTTCACAAGGGGTAAAATAGATAAGACTCTATTCCTTAGGGAATCTAGAGGCAAAGTAATACTTGTCCAAATATATGTAGATGACATTATATTTGGGTCTACTGAAAGTAGCCTTTGCAAAAAGTTTGCAAAGCTTATGCAGAGTCAATTTGAAATGAGTAGTATGGGAGAACTGAAGTTTTTCTTGGGTCTCCAAGTTAAACAGACTGAAAGTGGTCTATCCATATGTCAGTCTAAATTCACCCTAGAACTCATAAGGAAATATGGTATGGATTCCTCCAGTACCATGAAGACTCCTATGGGGTCAAGTATGTCTCTAAGCAAGGATGATGCAGGGAAACCTGTAGATGAAACCTTGTATAGAGGGATAGTTGGCTCCCTACTATACTTGACTGCAAGTAGGCCTGACATTATGTATGCTACATGTGTTTGTGCCAGGTATCAAGCCTGCCCCAAAGAATCTCACTTGACTGCAGTCAAGAGAATCTTGAGATATCTAAAGGGCACACCCTATCTAGGCCTCTGGTACCCTAGGAATGGAGATTTTGATCTAACAGGCTATTCAGATGCAGACTTTGCAGGATGCAAAGAAGATAGAAAGAGCACAACTGGATCCTGTCAATTCCTAGGTGGAAGACTCATTTCATGGAGTAGTAAGAAGCAAACCAGTGTGGCCATCTCCACAGCTGAGTCAGAATATGTAGCTGCAGGAAGTTGCTGTGCTCAACTTCTGTGGATTCAACATCAGCTAGAAGACTATGGATGTCAGGTAAGTAGAACTCCACTTTATTGTGATTCTACTAGTGCTATTTCAATAGCTAACAACCCTGTATCACATAGTAGAACTAAACATATTGAGATTAAATATCACTTTCTTAGGGAGCATGTAGAAAGAAATGATATTGCACTTGAATATGTTAGAACTGATAATCAGATAGCTGATATGTTCACTAAGCCCTTAGATGAAGCTAAGTTTAATAGGTTCAAAATTGAACTAGGTATGATAAACTTAGATTAAGTATACAGAATAAAAATTGGCTAAGTAAAAAGGTGTCGACACATAGACAAGTCTATGTCGACACAGAATAGTAAGTGTCGACACTTCAGGAAAATGGTGTCGACACATCTAGGAAGTTAGTGTCGACACTTCAGAATGTTAGTGTCGACACATGTCGAGTAGGTGTCGACACATCCAATAAAGTGTCGACACTTAAGTTTTACTCAGAATTTTTCTAAGTAAAGTCTCGACAACATGTCGAGTATAGTGGTGTCGACACTTAACCAAGTGTCGACACATAAAATCTGTTGACTAAACTTGTGTCGACACATGTGTGTCGAGACATTATAAGTCAGTGTCGACACTTATTGACAGTGTCGACACATCTTTAGAAATTCATCCCGCCTGTTCGTCTTCAAACAAGAAAAGTATAAATAGGGTTCTGTTTGTGTTTGTCGACACGCTTTCAGAGTTTCGAGACTAAACTCCTGTGTCGACATTTCTCTTCTCTAAGACTAATTCTCCAAACCCTAATGGCTCCCAAGCTGGAAGAGAACGTTAACGAAGGCTATGAGCTCGTGCGAGGTGCATTCGACGACAGTGATCAGGAAATCAAATCAGTGATAACCCTAGTCAGCGATTCAGGACTGGAGTTCTTGGTTTCAGAACCAACAAGATATGGAAGAAAGAAGTGCTTGAATTTCTTACTGGAGCGTCTGTAGATGACTCAGGCTACAGAATTAAGTCAAGGGTGCATGGCACCAAGGTCAAAGTATCACCCAAAAGTCTGAGAAAGGTACTTCAGCTACCTAAAGTTCAGGAAGAAGAGGAAGTCACAACATCCAAGACCAAAGAAGCTTTGGACTGGTGTGGTCTTGATCCTAAGATGAAAATAGGATCAGTTTTCAACAGGAAGGGGATGAACAATCAAGGCAAATTCCTGTCTGAAGTTGTAGGCAAGGTTATTCTAAGCAAACCAGGAGGGCATGACAGGGTGTCAGCCTCTATGTTCAGTATCATGACCAGAATCATCTTCAACCTTAAGACAGACTGGTCTATGATTGTCTTTGAGAAAGTAAAAGAAAGTCTGAAGAAGCCCAATCTGGGCAGGATACTAAGTCTCTACCTGGCTGGATCAATTCCAGAGGTAATGAGCTCTGCTGCAGGAACAAAAATCAATCACATGAGGAGAATGGACTCAAGAATATTCTCTAGATGGGAAAGGGTGCTGGTGTCAAAGGAATTGACCACCCCTGAAAAGCAAGCTTCTAAGAAAGACTCTCCTCCCAGGAAGAAGAGGAAGACTGCTGCTGTGCCTCAAGAGTCATCCAGCAGCTCAGGTAGTGAAGAACATGTGGTCTTCACTCCTGATAGTCCAATGGATAAGGCTGCAGAGAAGACACCTGCTCCTCAAGAGTCAGCTAACATCCAGGGGGAGCTTCCAGGTGTAGCAGAACCATCTACACTGGAGAGTGAGCAAGCCACCCTCCTCATTCAAGAGGTACTTGTTGACCTTAATACTCTGAATTTTTCTATAATAAATTCTGATTTGTCTGATGATCATCAGCAAAATCAGCCAGCAACTCCAGAACCAGATGTTGTTCTCCAAGACACATCTGTTGTAGCTGATAAAACCAGAACATCTCCAGCACAGTCTCCAGCAGAATATACTATGGAAGACCTATTTTTGAATTTAGATCAGGATGATTTTGATATGGAAAAGAATGCTGCTGATGCAGTGAAGGATGCTGCTGAGGGGGAGAATTTGGATATTCAAGTAGAGCCTATAAGGCTAGATACTGAGAAGGCACAAGATGTGCACACTGAAAAACCATCCAGCCCTAAGGATAGGGTGGATATTGCCAGTACATCAGAATCTGAAGATGATGAAGCTGAGCAAGCTAAGAAAAAGAAGTTCTTTGTTTTCAAAAGAAGGAGTCAGAGCTACAAGAAGGCTCTCCAAACTGTTGCACAACATTCCTTAGTTCAACAACCTCCATCCACTGATTACAGTGCTCTACTGCTTGCCATGCAAATCAAGATGGATGAACAAAGGAAGGCTTTAGAAACTTATGTTGATGAAGGGCACAAGGCACTACAATCTGATCTGGGACAGAAATCAAGTCAATAAGGTTTGAAATGAACCTTAATAAAAAGGAAATGACTGATTGTTTTACAAAGGGTGCTCATGCAGTAGTCTATCTGGCTAAACATCAAGAAACAATCCAAGAGAAAGTAGAAGATATAGCACTAAAGCAAGGCTATGTGCTGGAAAATCAACTCAGGATGAATGATAACTTGACTGCATCTCACAATGCCATAGTCACTGAACTCAAGAAAAAGTCTGATGAACCATCAACCTCCTCTGCTGCTGCCAAAGCTGATTTTGATAAACTCTTTCAAGCTGAACTAACTGCTGTCAAGACTGCCATCAAGGACTCCCAGAAGGTCATTTCTGAACAGCTTACCAAGCTAAGACCTTTCTTTAAAGAGGGCATAAGGTATTTGGACAGCCAAATAAGGTTCCAGAAAGATGATGTGAGAGATCATGTAGCCCAAGAAGTCATAAAGGGGGAGAGAGTGTTAGTCAAGGCCAGTTCTGAGCATGCCAAATGGATTTCAAATTCAATCAGGGCTACACTTGGATATCCTCCCCTGTGTGATGACAATGAAGTAGCTGAATCTGGTATTCAAGGAACATATCTTGGAGGTGAGCAACAGGCAGTGGCTGATGTAATCTATCCACCTCCAGATTTTGAAATGATTCATGCAGATATAAGCACAATGTATAGTCCAACTGCTGGTAAGCCTAATATTATTCTGGAAAAGGTTGTTCAACCTATCACAGCTGCTATGCAAGAGGCTTTGGACAAAGAAGAAGAGACTAGGCTATCAAAGAAGAAGTTCAGGGAACTTGCTGAACAAAAACCTGATTTTGAACAGTGGAGCCCTACTTCTAGGAACATCATTCTCACTGCATGGAAAGCAGCCAAGGACAATGCTCATGAGAGGAACAAGTGGTTCTCAGAGGCTGAATGGAGGAAACATGAGAGTAGGCAGGAAGCAATTGTCCAATATAGAAGAAAGGCTAAGTTAGGAAAGCTACCTCCTACAGCTGTGGAGCCTAGCAAGTACTTTCCTAAGCCCTATCATTATTTTGAAAGGCAAAAGATCAAGGCTGAAGAACAGAAGAAGAAGGACTCCAAAGGGAAGAAGACTGCTGAAGCTGAGCCTGCTGCTGCTGCTGCTGTAAAAGCTCAAGTTAAAGCTGGAAAAGGAATTGTTATTAAAGAACCTGATCAGAAATAGATTAGGAATTAACTTGATGCTTGTTGTAATCTGTTAAGTGAAAAATATTGTAGTACTTCATTGAAAATGTATAAGGAACAATATTGGAACAGTATATGATAAATATAGTATGATTGTTCTGAAATATGTATGTTTCTTAATTGTTCTGCAATGTTGTATGAGTATACATGTGTGCTTTATTACATGTTTAAGTTTAACTCTGTTGTCATATATCTGTTTTACTTCATTTTATAATTTTTAATTATGAGTGATGTATATCATTGACTAAGGGTTATGACTTCTCCAAATAGGGGGAGATTGTTGGGTACATTGGTCAAATGTACCTGATTTGAAGAAGCCTCACCTAACTCAATGATATACATCATAGTGTATTTGATGTTTGTTTGAGTTACTTGTGCAGGTTAGGAATACACTGGACTGAAGCTAAAAATTCTAAGTCCATGTGTCGACACCCAGAGGGAAAGTGTCGACACTTGAGAAAGCTTGTGTCGACACCCAGACAAGCAGTGTCGACACTTGGAGTCATTGTGTCGACACCTGAGAAGAAGAGTCGACACCAGTCAGAAAGTGTCGACACTTGGAGCTGTGTCGACACTCAGTGTAGAAGAATGCAGAAAAACTGTGTCGACACTTAGCAGAAGTGTCGACACCTAGAAGAGCTGAGTCAACACCAGAAAGTGTCGACACTTGAAGTAAGTGTCGACACTCAGCAAAAGTCTGCAGAATCTAAGTACAAGTGTCGACACTCAACACAATGTGTCGACACTATGCAGAAGAGTCAGCACTTGAAGTAAGTGTCGACACCCAGCACAATGTGTCGACACTTAGCTAAAGACTCAGTATTTGAAGAATGTGTCGACACTCAGCACAATGTGTCGACACACAACTAGAAGACTATACACTTGAAGAAAGTGTCGACACAAGGAGCTGTGTCGACACTTAGCAGAAGAACAGAAAAGTTTACAAAATATTCTAAGTACAAGTGTCGACACTAAGGGAATGTGTCGACACTCAGCTGAAGGAAACAAATTTGAAGACTTGTGTCGACACCAAGAAGCAGTGTCGACACTTGACAGTTTCAACACATGAAGATGTGTCGACACAAAGGAGATGTGTCGACACTTAGAAGAATACAGCTAAAGAATGAAGAACAAGTACTTGTGTCGACACTCAATTTCAGTGTCGACACATGCAGAAGTATCTGTGTCGAGACATACAAGGAATTGTGTCGACACCTTGTAGACTTGTGTCGACACTTACACTACATGTGTCGACACTTAGTCTATAAATGTCGACACTTAAGAACAGAAAGTCTCGACACTATCTGACAGTTAGAGAATTTCAAGAAGTGACTGGTTGACATGACAGCTACCGATCCAGCCGGTCTACATCAACTGTCAGAGAAGTCAGAAGTCTGTTATGAACCGGACCAGCCGGTTACCATGGAGGAAGCCTATAAATAGGCCCCATAGTTTACAGAAAATATAGAAGGTTGTTCATTATCATTACATGTTGTGATAATAACTGAAGTGGTTGATCAGATTAAATCAAGAAGTGATACACTGAGGATCAACACAAGAAGATCAGGCAGTCCAACTGCAGATCTAAGAAGTTGGAGAGAGAGAGCTCCATCCAAGAATTCAGTCTTTGGAACTAAGGCTGAGAAGAAGAATTCAGAGTCATCTGGATTTCAAGAAGCAGAAGATTCAGACTAATTCAGTTCTACTCAAGAAGCTTTGAAGAAAGCTAAGTCAGTTTGGATCAAGCTGAGTTCTTCCAAGAACTCTTCAAGAAACTCTCAACTCCTCTCATCTTTTCTGAGTTGTAGAGTTAGCAATTTTATTTCAATTACATCTTGTAAGATCCATTGGATCTGAGTGATTGTAAGCCTATTTTATAAAGGCTGAGGGTAGGGTTTGTTGCCTGAGTGTAGGAGTTGAAGAACTCTGAGTGTAGGCCTTAATTGGCTGAGTGTAGGCCTGGGTGGCTGAGTGTAGGCCTTTTGGCTGAGTGTAAGGCTTTGGGCCTGAGGTAGGAACCTAGTTTGGTTCTGAGTTAGTGGAGAAGTTTGGCCGAATCTAGTACACTGCTAGATAGGCGAAGGGGGAAAGTGGATGTACCCAAAGATTGGGGAACCACTATAAAATTAGTGTGTCTTCTGTGCTGTGCTGTGCTGTGAATTGACTGTTTGATTTCTGAATTGCTGTTAGCTGTAGTAATCTGAGAAATAATTGTTGTGCTGCCAAACAAATCTTAAAAAAGGTTTAGGTCACCTATTCACCCCCCCCCCCCTCTAGGTGTTTAGGTATCATATCTTTCAATGAGCCCCAGCGTAGGCGGACAGTTTTCCCTATCCGCCTAGGTCTCCTAGCAATCGCGTGCCCTACGGGACGGCGGGCTATTCCTATGGCTCACCCTCGCGGGACATGCGGTTGGGTTCGCTAATCATGCAGTACTTTTACTTGCAGGAGTCCGCCAACAGCATTGCCAGAAGCGGCCTCCTATTTCGCCCAAGGGGCGGTGGTCTCCAGCCGCCGTCCGCCGAGGCCGCCCACCAGGGGCGGCCTCCCTGTTGCCCGAGGGGCGGCGGCCTCCTGCCGCCGTCCGCCGAGGCCGCCCACCCGGGGCGGCCTCTGCCCGCCAGCCGGGCGGACTCCCCCCGGAGTCCGCCCAGGCCGCCCGCTAGGGGGCGGCCCCGGCAGTCAGCCGGGCGGACTCCACCCGCAGTCCGCCCAGGCCGCCCGCAAGGGGGCGGCCAGGCCCGCCGGGCGGACTCCCCCTGGAGTCCGCCCAGGCCTCCCGCTAGGGGGCGGCCCCGGCAGTCAGTCGGGCGGACTCCCCTGGAGTCCGCCCAGGCCGCCCGCAAGGGGGCGGCCAGGCCCGCCGGGCGGACTCCCCCTGGAGTCCGCCCAGGCCGCCCGCTAGGGGGCGGCCCCGGCATCCAGCCGGGCGGACTCCCCCTGGAGTCCGCCCAGGCCGCCCGCTAGGGGGCGGCCCCGGCATCCAGCCGGGCGGACTCCCCTGGAGTCCGCCCAGGCCGCCCGCTAAGGGGCGGCCCCGGCACCCAGCCGGGCGGACTCCCCCCGGAGTCCGCCCAGGCCGCCCGCAAGGGGGCGGCCAGGCCTGCCGGGCGGACTCCACCCGGAGTCCGCCCAGGCCGCCCGCTAGGGGGCGGCCCCGGCACCCAGCCGGGCGGACTCCCCCTGGAGTCCGCCCAGGCCGCCCGCAAGGGGGCGGTCAGGCCCTGCCGGGCGGACTCCCCCTGGAGTCCGCCTAGGCCGCCCGCTAGGGGGCGGCCACGGCGCCCTGCCAGGCGGACTCCCCCTGGAGTCCGCCCAGGCCGCCCGCTAGGGGGCGGCCCCGGCATCCTGCCGGGCGGACTCCACCCTGGAGTCCGCCCAGGCCGCCCGCTAGGGGGCGGCCTCCGGCCTGCCGGGCGGACTCCTCCCGGAGTCCGCCCAGGTCGCCCGCCAGGGGTGGCCTCCAGCTCTCTCCAGGGGCCTCCTTCCGCTTGCTTCATCAGTCAGTGTGGCGGACGCAAAATCTCAGTCCGCGGAGTCCGCGCAGGTCGTCATGCTGACATCACTGGGCCCCGCTTCTAGAAGAACTCCCCCGGGCCTATATATAGCCCATGGTGCCTCTCATTCTGCATCGCTCCAGAGGCCAGAAGGTGGATACAAGTCTTGCCAGAACTTCCTGCGGACTCCGTTTTCCAGTCCGCGCAGTCCTCCACAGCTCTTCAGCAGCTTGCCTGCAGACTCAGTTTCTCAGTCCTCCAGCAGCTGACAGACTCTTTTACTTAGTCTCTGGCAGCTTCTCTTCTCTGCTTTCTGGCATTTTCTTCTCTTTTAGCCGCCAACTTCTCCTTGTACCCCTTTGTTGATTTGTTGTAAAGGTGTACTTGTAAGCTTGTAACCTCTCGCTATTAATCAAAGGAAAGCCCGTCGCAGGAGTGGCATTTAGGCCGCGGCGGGCGAAGTGTGTTGTTGCCGCTGCTAGCGGCCCCCTCTTCTTCTCTCTGCTCAGCAAGTCTTGCTCCTCTGCTCAGCAAGTCTTGCTCCTCCGCTCAGCAAGCTTCTTCTCTGCTCCGCTCAGCTCTTCTCGGCAACTAACCTGCAAGCACAACCGTCACATTAGTCGTCTGCTCGACAGCTCCTGGTCAACCTCCTTCTCCTCTCTTGATCAACCCGCTATGTTGATCAAGCTTCTCTCCTCTATTCCCGCAACCCTCTTTGACAAGCCGTTTGCTCCACTCTCGAGCACTCAGAGGCTTCCTTCCTTCCCTCCTCTCCTCCTCTCCTAGCTTGTGAGACCGAACACCCCCTCCGTGTTAGCTGGCTGGTGCCCCGTGACGTTTCCGCGCATCAACAGTTAACACGCGGCCTTCAGATCCGGTCAGACGGTGAACAACGACAGTTAGCCATGACAGATCAATCAGCCGAGAACTTTGCTCCAAGTCCCAGTGAAGATCCTCTCTGGGAAGCTTTTGAGCAGTCGCGCCGTGAGAATGCTCAACAGTTCTAAGCAATCAACCAAGTCCTTGCTGCAATCACGCAGCGGTTAGACTCTCATCCAGCAACTGCTCCAGCTGCTCCAATCAATTTAACACCAACATCGGAGCATAAGCAAGCTTATTCTCAAGCTTGTCCGCCGTTCTATCCGCCTTACACCCCAACCTTCCCACAAGGTCCCGCTGCTTCTTTGCGAACTCAAGATGAAGAGTTTGTCGCTCGCCAAAACTTCTTCCGGCAAGCAGTCCGGGGAAGTCCTGCTAGATTTCTTAACTTTCAAGGAAGTCATCCTTGCCCCCCAGCTCCTGCCTCTGCTCCTACTGCAGCAACCTTTCCTTTCTACCCCCCCTGCTTCTTTTGCAGCTGCAGCCTATGCTCCCTTTAATCCCTATGCTGTGGGAGAGCAGGAAGAGCCATCGCCCTTTATTGAGAGCGTTTGCCTTGAACCTACTCCAGCAAACTTCAGAGAGCCTCGACTGCCAATCTATACTGGAGAGACTGATCCGGTCAAGCATCTTCAAGCTTTCGAGTCAGCCGTTGCTCTCAAGACTCTGTCAGATGCAACCAAGTGCAAGCTCCTTGTGACAACCTTTGATGTGCAAGTGAGGGACTGGTTCTATGGCCTCCGTCCTTACTCCATTGCTTCCTTCCTCGATCTTCATAGAGAGTTTCTTCTCAGATTCTCTACCTCCTCCAAGAGAAAGGGCGGTCCTGAAGCCCTCTTTGAGATCAGACAGCGCAGTGATGAAACTTGGTCTCAATTTGTTGATCGATTCCAGAGAGAAATTCTGGACATCGAAATCGTTGATCAAGAAATGTACCGAGTGGCTCTTATCCACGGTCTTCGCGAAGGGCCTCTCAAATTTGAAGCCAATGTCCGTGCTCCAAGGACATACCAAGAGCTGATCGCTCTAGCCAACTCGTACATCCGAGGCGAGAAGAGCAATCCAGGCTTCGTCTCCAAGCTCGTATCAGAGAAAGATCCGTTTCGCAAGCAACCTCCAAGGTCTCCTTGCAATCGTTTCCCAACTCATTCAAGGAAGGAGAGAAGGCTTCATCGCCAGCGATACTCCTTCCCGAGCCGTGATGCTCAAGATCCATTGCTACCACTAGCTCCTTCTCAAACAGCAACTGTTCAACAGCAGCAGGACGATGACTTGCATGAGTCTGATCTCGACGACGTCGTGCAAGAAGTAAGCCAAATCTTGAAAGACAGGGCCAACTACAAGAAGCCCTACCGGCCGACCGATCAGAGGTCTAGAAACTCGGAGCCTTATTGTGAATTCCACAAAGAGTCAGACCATCGAACAGAAGACTGCCGAGCATTCCGCCAGCTTGTGCAAAGGATGCTCTGGCAGGGAAAGATGCATGACCTGCTTCCTAAAGAAGATCGCCCTGATCCATCAACGTCAAAGGGCAAAGAAATTTCAGATGTTCCTTGCTCCTCAAGGGGAGTGAACCACATCGAAGAGCCTCCTCTCCTCGTTATTAATCCAACCGTCGAATGTTTCGATGCCGATGACGAGGGCGTGCTGGGAAGGCTATTCTAAACTAGCAAGGACTTCACAGTCCTCCAAAGCGATGGACTTCACAGTCTTCTAAAGCGATGGACTTCACAGTCCTCCGGAGCTTCTTGCAACCTTCAGGGGTTACCTCAACCCTTACTCTCTCCCTCTTTCAAACATTTTCATTACAACACTTCTCAGTGTTCTTTTCTTGCTTTCCAGCAAAGCTTTTATTCAGGGATCCCGTACTGACACAGTTCCCTTTTTGTTGCCCCTTCCTCTTTCTCTCTCTCTCTGGGATCA
The DNA here is from genome assembly GCA_039583875.1 of Platanthera guangdongensis. NCBI lineage: Eukaryota > Viridiplantae > Streptophyta > Magnoliopsida > Asparagales > Orchidaceae > Platanthera > Platanthera guangdongensis. The sequence continues at coordinate 7,094,238 of CM077147.1, read as the reverse complement.
GTACGCCAATGAGATTTCACCGAGTCTGAAACGTTCCCTCCGTAGTTTGTTCTCGCACTACCGCTTCGACCACATATGGCGGGAGTATACCCATGTGTGTAGTGGGAGCAGTTCATTCTACGATTATGGGCTTCAGACTTAGGATCCTAGCCAGCATCTGACACAGAGTGTGTGCTAGGGGAGACCCATGTGTTAGCTCTGCTGTGCGTCTTATAGGAAACACTACGGTTAGGATGATTTTCGTTGGACAAGCAATGGCGATCAAGCGTAGCCTTGTCTCTTTGATCATCCTTCAACTGTGGTGGCCGAGCACTCTCCGGTACCCTCGATCCGTGCCTCTCGGGTTCTCACAACTCCACTGATCAATACACAGACAATATAGGCCTCTTGGCACAACCTGTCTCGTTGATCAGTGATGCTTGTGCCCAAGGCAAGAGAGCAGTGTTTCTAGCGATCCTTCTCAGGATCTTTCTTGTTTCTAGCGATCCTTCTCAGGATCTTCCTTGCTTCCAGCGGTCCTTCTCAGGACCTTCCCTTGCTTTTCTCTTTTGTGCCCTCCTTGAGGATGCGCGGCCAGCCCGCTTTGAGCAGGACCATACTCGGGATGATTTTCTCAGGCCAGTGATGCATAAGGACCACGGGGAACACCTGTGACAGCATTCAACCTTCTTTAGTCATTCCGAATATGGACCTTTTCTTTTTCCCCCCTCCAGGATGCGCGGCCAGCCCGCTTTGAGTAGGACTATACTCGGATGATTTTTCAGGCCAGTGATGCATAAGGCCCACGGGGAACACCTGTGGCAGCATTCAACCCTCCTTCGGTCATTCCGAGTATAGACCTCCCCCTTTTTCGTCTATTGCCCTCTTTCACAGGTGAACAGGTTAATCCGACCTACCAAAAGGATTTCCAGCAATCACTTTTCTCATGCTCATCCTATATGAATTGCTTATTCAAAGCTCTATCGGATGATGACTCGCACTCTACCTATATAAGCTCTATTGTTCTCGTCTTCTATACATTGTTTGCTCAAGCGCTATCAGCCATGCTATCGCAATTCAGTCATATCTGTCAGCAGTTAACACAGTTTATTGATCTGGGCTTCATAATAGTATTCATCAGGCATTCTTCTTGTTAATTGGTCATATCAGCCTTATCTTGTCGACAGTTAATAGTCAACAGTTAACACTTGCATGCCTTCTCTTCACAGGTACTTGCAAGTTATCTTCATGTCTTACCTGCTCCTAACTCTCTTTTTGCAGAGATCAACAAACCCTTCCAAGTTTCTTCATAGGTACTTGCAAGTTACTCTCATATATTGTGCATACTCTTAACTCTTCCTTTGCAGAAACCAGCAAAGACTTGCAGGTCCCTTACAGGTACTTGCGAGTTGTTATGTCCTTTTGTTTTCCTCACTTTTGTTTTGCAGAACGTTTACAGAAGACATGCCTTCTTCGTTTTGTAAAAGCAAATTAAGGTACACACTCGATGTGCCACCTATACGTGCTTACCCTAACTTTCCTCTTGCAGGAAAATAGACAGGAAGCACCAAGCTTGTAAGGAGAGTCTTCAGGTTCTGTCTCTCCTTGCTCCTCTTCTTCCGTTGGGGTGGATCACGATTTTCGTGGGTCTCCAACTTTTTCGAAGTTCTTTTCAGAACTTGAAAAAGTGCGGGGATTGTGTTAACCCAGAAATCGGCGATCCTTCCCAAGGTGGACAGCTGGCTAATCGCGACCCTTGGATTCTCCCTTTTTGATCGCGATGAGCCCCAGTGTAGGCGGACAGTTTTCCCTATCCGCCTAAGTCTCCTAGCAATCGCGTGCCCTACGGGACGGCGGGTTATTCCCATGGCTCACCCTCGCGGGACATGCGGTTGGGTCCGCTAATCATGCAGTACTTTTCCTTGTAGGAGTCCGCCAACAGCATTGCCAGGAGCGGCCTCCTATTTCGCCCAAGGGGCGGTGGTCTCCAGCCGCCGTCCGCCGAGGCCGCCCACCAGGGGCGGCCTCCCTGCTGCCCGAGGGGCGGCGGCCTCCTGCCGCCGTCCGTCGAGGCCGCCCACCTGGGGCGGCCTCTGCCCGCCAGCCGGGCGGACTCCCCCCAGAGTCCGCCCAGGCCGCCCGCTAGGGGGCGGCCCCCGGCAGTCAGCCGGGCGGACTCCCCCCGGAGTCCGCCCAGGCCGCCCGCAAGGGGGCGGCTAGGCTCGCCGGGCGGACTCCCCCTGGAGTCCGCCCAGGCCACCCGCTAGGGGGCGGCCCCGACAGTCAGCCGGGCGGACTCCCCCTGGAGTCTGCCCAGGCCGCCCGCAAGGGGGCGGCCAGGCCCGCCGGGCGGACTCCCCCTGGAGTCCGCCCAGGCCGCCCGCTAGGGGGCGGCCCCGACATCCAGCCGGGCGGACTCCCCCTGGAGTCCGCCCAGGCCGCCCGCTAGGGGGCGGCCCCGACATCCCGCCGGGCGGACTCCCCTGGAGTCCGCCCAGGCCGCCCGCTAGGGGGCGGCCCCGGCACCCAGCCGGGCGGACTCCCCCCGGAGTCCGCCCAGGCCGCCCGCAAGGGGGCGGCCAGGCCTGCCGGGCGGACTCCACCCGGAGTCCGCCCAGGCCGCCCGCTAGGGGGCGACCCCGGCACCCAGCCGGGCGGACTCCCCCGGGAGTCCGCCCAGGCCGCCCGCAAGGGGGCGGCCAGGCCCTGCCGGGCGGACTCCCCCTGGAGTCCGCCCAGGCCGCCCGCTAGGGGGCGGCCACGGCGCCCTGCCAGGCGGACTCCCCCTGGAGTCCGCCCAGGCCGCCCGCTAGGGGGCGGCCCCGGCATCCTGCCGGGCGGACTCCACCTTGGAGTCCGCCCAGGCCGCCCGCTAGGGGGCGGCCTCCGGCCTGCCGGGCGGACTCCTCCCGGAGTCCGCCCAGGTCGCCCGCCAGGGGTGGCCTCCAGCTCTCTCCAGGGGCCTCCTTCCGCTTGCTTCATCAGTCAGTGTGGCGGACGCAAAATCTCAGTCCGCGGAGTCCGCGCAGGTCGTCATGCTGACATCACTGGGCCCCGCTTCTAGAAGAACTCCCCCGGGCCTATAAATAGCCCATGGTGCCTCTCATTCTGCATCGCTCCAGAGGCCAGAAGGTGGATACAAGTCTTGCCAGCACTTCCTGCGGACTCCGTTTTCCAGTCCGCGCAGTCCTCCACAGCTCTTCAGCAGCTTGCCTGCAGACTCTGCAGACTCAGTTTCTCAGTCCTCCAGCAGCTGGCAGACTCTTTTACTTAGTCTCTGGCAGCTTCTCTTCTCTGCTTTCTGGCATTTTCTTCTCTTTTAGCCGCCAACTTCTCCTTGTACCCCTTTGTTGATTTGTTGTAAAGGTGTACTTGTAAGCTTGTAACCTCTCGCTATTAATCAAAGGAAAGCCCGTCGCAGGAGTGACATTTAGGCCGCGGCGGGCGAAGTGTGTTGTTGCCGCTGCTAGCGGCCCCCTCTTCTTCTCTCTGCTCAGCAAGCCTTGCTCCTCTGCTTAGCAAGTCTTGCTCCTCCGCTCAGCAAGCTTCTTCTCTGCTCCGCTCAGCTCTTCTCGGCAACTAACCTGCAAGCACAACCGTCACATTAGCCGTCTGCTCGACAGCTCCTGGTCAACCTCCTTCTCCTCTCTTGATCAACCCGCTCTGTTGATCAAGCTTCTCTCCTCTATCCCCGCAACCCTCTTTGACAAGCCGTTTGCTCCACTCTCGAGCACTCAGAGGCTTCCTTCCTTCCCTCCTCTCCTCCTCTCCTAGCTTGTGAGACCGAACACCCCCTCCGTGTTAGCTGGCTGGTGCCCCGCGACGTTTCCGCGCATCAACAATATATATAGCCTTATTATTATGGAAGTTTTTAGATCTTCTTCTTTCACTATGTACAACTTTATTCTTTTCAATTAACTTCTTAGTCATAGCCGTGATTTTCACATAATGAAAATGAATTTGCACCTACTGTATCATACATTTCTAGTATAGAGAAAATTTCTCTCCTACACCCTTTTTTCAGGAAGACAAATATAACATATACATTAGATTAAATAAAAAAAGCACAATCATATATGATGTCATAGTTTTTACCCTTTTACCCTTCTAATAATTGCTGTTAATTATTATATTAACTAACTAGATCTCCTGAATTATGCAGAATAATACTAAACTGAAATAACTGAATGACAGAATTTGATCTTTTCTGTTTGATCGCAGGAAATGTGGTGGTTCTGTTTGGTGCGGCGGTGACAGTTCAAAACTTGGTGGTTATGAATTATCGTTCGTCAACTCCCGACCTCACTTAAGGAGCTTTATTCGCTTTTATGTTCAAAATTAGTTTTCCGTTGTGTATGGAGGGCGGTGTTTAACGGCGCCTGTTTAGTCAAACTGTCGGCCATAATTACAATTAATATCTTCATCGTCCTTGAGAATGACATTTTAACCACCGGACTTTAAGTACGTATCTTGTTGGTAAGGACCCTCTTTAAGGGGTAGTCTGGTCTTTTCATCGGTTTGGCGGCCAGTTTGGTGCAAAATCGAGACTCATGAGTCATGCATAACTCCTTTATCTTCTATACTTTAAGAGGTTATCACGGTAATGGTTATGTCCTCATATTCTTTCGTAGGTGACACGTCACCTATCGAGAGCCGTTTGGTAATTAGCTGAAATCAACTAAACCGCTATTTAAACTAATTTGTCTGTAGCCTTTAATTAAGGCTGAGTTTGGCGCGGCTTATCGCAGTTTATTGGCTCCGCTGAGATTGGACAAAATCGTCATTGTATGTTTGGAATGACAAATGTTACTATCGTTATCAAAAAAAAGAAACTAGTTCTGGGCATAAGATTTTGGTATGACAATGACATTTTTGTCCAACCTCGGCGCCATAGCAAATAAGGCGCGATAAGCTGAGTCAAACGCAGGCTAAATTTAGGGTGCTGATATTAGAACCACACTTTTGGTTATTCACACTCAGATTTTGAGTTTATTGGACTTTTAGAATTCCTATTAACAAGCACTTCACAAAAAATGTTCTTTATTCGCACTCGCCTCTCTCGTGCTTCCGTATCTCCAAACCGTGATTCCGCCGACGACCCTTCCTTCTCTCTTTTCGTCCAGCCTGAAGGGTTTCAAATCCAGCAAGTGCTCCTCCTCCATTTCCCGATCGGCGTTCTTTATCCTGACGCGTTCTCCTCCATTATCTGGAGGTTATCTTTTCCACATCCGGCAATCTCCCTTCCTCTTGCCGGCAGTGTTCCTCTATTCCGCGATTTTCAAGCGCTCATTCCTCCTCTATGCAGTGGTGCTCTGCTCCTCCCTTTTTTTTTCAAATTTTGAGTGCGGATAGATTTCGTGCTTGCAGATAGTCAATTTTTAAAAAAACAATGCTTGCGGATAGCCAAAAATGCTAATAGTCAAAACTACGGTGCTCATATCAGCGCCCCTAAATTTATAGTCAGCGTTTGGAAATTTAAATTATTTATTTTATTTTAATTAATTTGAGGGAGAAGAAAAGGGGAAAAAAGGAAAAGTTGCTAAGAAGCTCCCTTTAATCAATCGACAGGGGTTGGTCGGATTTCTTTTCATCACTGTAAATTCGGTGTTGCTTAGTTCAAAAATGAAAGCTCATGATTTTACGTTTTGTTTGGCGTGACATTTTTTTCTCCGCCGAGTCTAAACAAAAAGCTACCGCCATAAAATATATGTTTGAGATGACAACGGTTATGGCTGCAGTCAAGAAAAGAAAACTATTTTTTGAACATGAAAGTAAATGAAATTCCTTGAATAAGGTCGGTTGTTCATGAACAATGTAGTTCATAAACATAACGTTCACAACCATTATTCCCTTGCCAAACGGAGCCTTAGAATGAGATTTTATTATTTATTTTTTTAATGACTCCCACTATGTTTTAGTACATAAATAGTTAGGCTCTATTAATTTGGCACATGACGGTATACTGGTCGTAAATGCATGTGTTAAATCATCATTCGTTAAGAATCATCTAACAAACATCACCCGTTTGAACACAAATGTGGATGAAGTTCCTTTTATAGGCATTAACGAATGACAATTTAACTCCCATGATACCGACTGCCGTCACCATGCCAAACTGAATCTTAATATGTATAAGGCTTTTGTCCCATAATTGTTGGGTTTTTATAAAATTTTGGTACTCGAATGCTTCGGGCGGGATCCGGATATAACCGGCCGGGTTGAGCAACACGTTGATTTGCATTCTAATATTTTAGAAAAAACGCTGGATATTTCTCCTTCAATGAACCATATTAATGGTGCATGGGATTTATAATTACTTAGGCTGCGTTTGACGCGGTTTATCACAGCTTATTTGTCTAATCTCACCAGAATGAATAAGACGTGATAAGCCGCACCAAACGCAGCCTTAGGGTCATAATTTAGGTCTTGTGCACATAAAAAATATCTGGTATATGGCGTTTAATATGCCTATATGATATATTAAAAAAACATTTTTGATTGATTCTTGTAGACTACTTCAAATAGTTCTTATTGATCGAAGCTAGCTGGAGTTCTAATAATTCACATGCAGTTAGCTCCAATGCTGCTACAACTAGCTTTAGATATCCTTCTTAGCTGTACTTCCTATATATATACATTATTTCCCGATATAGTCTTCATTATTTTAATAAAGTTGAGACAAATTATAGCTAAAAAATAAAAAGTGAGTTAATGGGGCGGGTATGTGACTCTAGAGAGCATAGAGATGGAACTTTGACTTAAAAATGGGTGCTCATATTTGTACACCATAAACGGATATTCGCACATCAATTTTTTAATAACGTTTTTTTTAAAAACCCTAAAATCTAATATTTGTACCCCGTTTTCAACCCTCTATCTCACGCCTTTCTCTCTCATACCCTTAGAAGCCGCAGGCCCGCGGCTCTTCCACTCGGTGTTTCCTCCGCCTCGGGTTGTGTTGAGATTATGACACCTCATCGCCAATCTCGGACTGTCAGGATCGCGCCACGTCATCGATCATAGGGAGGTTTATTTGTCTAGTTTGTCATAATCCTGATTAGGAAGTGGTTTATTGAGGGGGGCTGATTTTTTGGGGGAGTCCTAAACATGGAAATGTTTTATGGGGGGATATAATCTAGGAGATGTTCTTCCTATTTGGTTGAGTCCTGTTTTGGCAAACCTCTCCATATGTGTTCATCTTCATATATTGATGACTCTTGATCCTATTTTAAATAGGGGCCAACCTCCCTTAGTCATGAGAATGATTCGAAATATACAACACTGTTGAGAATTCAGGGAGGGAGAGCTTTGAGCTTTTCAGGCGGTTCTTCCGGCGAACGGCGGCAGCAGGCGGCGGCATCTGGCGCGCAAGGTTGCGGCGCATCCAGTCACCTCAGGCGAGGCGACATCGGCCGGCCACCTGCAGTAGGCCCCAGAGGTTCGGCGGAATCAGGCGCGGCGACGGCGGCAGCAGGCGCAGAGGCGGCGATACAGGCGGAGCTAACGGAGGCGGCGCATCGGTCACCTCAGGCGAGGCGACATCCGGCCGGCCTCCAGAAGTTGACTCCAGGCGTTCGGCGACTTCAGGCGGCTGATCCAGGCAGGATCGGCATCAGGCGGCGGAAGCAGGCGGTGATTCCAGCGGAGGAAGAAGAATAGTGTACTGTCGCCCGACGACATCACTACCGCCCGGCGGTAGCGGTTCTGAAGAACATTGCACTATCGCCCGGCGACATCACTCCCGCCCGGCGATAGCGGTTCTTCAGGATTTTTGGGTTCTTTAGATTTTCCTTTGTTGTTAGACCGTGTTTTCGGTCTCAGTTTGTATCCCGTAACCTTTTCAGTTTTAGTGGATCTTTTTGACGCGCTCTCCCCGTGGATGTAGGAGCCTATCTCAGAACCACATATATTATTTTGTCGTCTGGTTCTGCTTGCTTGGATTTAAATTTCGTTCATCATATTATTGCTCAGAATATCTTCTGTTGCAAGATCCGCGACGAACCACCGTAGTCGCGGATCCGGTCCCAATTTCACAACAATTGGTATCAAAGCGAGGTTCGACCCTTCGGACCCCGGTGAGCAATAATGACAGCGAAATTTGAAGTCCCCAAGTACGACGACAAAATTGACTTTGGTTTGTGACAGAAACGAGCCAAAGCGGTTCTCGTCCAGCAAGGTATTCATAAGGCTCTCCTCGGAAAGGAGATGTCCGGGAAGAAGGACGACGAGTGAGATGAGCTAGATCTGAAGGCCATCAACACAATCCAGTTGTGCTTTGCCGATGAGGTCATGAGAGGCGCGCAGGTAGTCATGGTAGGAGAGCGTTCTGGTACTCTCTATAGACTAATCGGCGCCACGATTGCGAGTGGAAGGGCGAGCAGAGAGGTCAGATTGCCTCTCATGCTACAGGACACGGTAGCATATGCCTTTCAGGCTAGTTCCTCAGATCCTGGTTCCTATGGAAAAGCTTTAGAGAGCAGAGTCCGCTCTCAGAGGAAAGCTAGGAAGGACCAGTGGAGGAACGAGGCAAGATTCGTGGAGAAGGAGTTTGCGCAGAGAAAGGGCCTTGGCGAAGATAAAATCTTTGCAGCCATGGAGAAGGTGGGCAGAGTGCATGTCATCTCAGAAGTGCCCAGACACCACAAGGGGAGCAACCTGGCTCAGGAGTCCCACCAAGGAACTCAAGTTTACTCAGAAGAAGGTGGAGCTGCACAGTGTTAGCTGTCTTGCAAAATACACGGTCTATCGTGCAAGGATAAAGCACATCGGAGTGCGCCACCAGGAGTCGAGGGAGTTCGCTGGAGGTGGAGGCATGGAGTTGCGGAAGATCTCTACGGAGGATATCGGTGCGAACATGCGGACGAAATCCGTGACAGGAGTCAAGTTCAAGAACGGTCTTGACTTGACTCATTCTGATGCATGTTGATCGAGGAGGACCCTAGGGAGAGGGGGCTTGTAGTCGCCAGTAGGGGAGATCCAGGTTGGAGGTACAGATACGTCTGTTAGGCTTCGAGGTGGAGTTCGTTTGTGTCATGAGGCGTCAAGGTGGAGTTTGTTGAGATTATGACACCTCATCGCCAATCTCGGACTGTCAGGATCGCGCCACGTCATCGATCCTAGGGAGGTTTATTTGTCTAGTTTGTCCTAATCCTGATTAGGAAGTGGTTTAGTGAGGGTGGCTGATTTTTTGGGGGAGTCCTAAACATGGAAATGCTTTATGGGGGGGATATAATTTAGGGGATGTTCTTCCTATTTGGTTGAGTCCTGTTTTGGCAAACCTCTTCATATGTGTTCATCTCCATATATTGATGACTCTTGATCCTATTATAAATAGGGGCCAATGTAACGCCCCGAAACTCAAAGGAGCAAAAGGGGGACGTTTTGGACCAGTTTAGATTCTGGCAGCAGGCACACGGCCTGGGACACGGGCGTGTCCCAGGGCGTGTCAAGCCGTGTCGACACTTAGCCGCGAAGTCGTCGAGTTTGACTCGACGATTCGTCGAGAGGGGGCACACGGCCTGCGACACGGGTGTGTCGCAGGGCGTGTCGACCCGTGTCGACACTTAGCCGTGAGTCGTCGAGTTGTACTCGACGATTCGTCGAGAATGGGCACACGGCCTGCGACACGGGCGTGTCGCAGGGCGTGTCGACCCGTGTCGACGATCGTCCCGGGGAGTCGTCGAGATTCACTCGACGATCGTCGAGATAAGGCACACGGCCTAGGACACGGGCGTGTCCAAGGCCGTGTCATCAAGTCATCGATCTTCCCTCGACGAAATGTCCCGTGTACACGGCCTGGGGTCCAGGCGTGTCAAGGTGACACGGGTAAGGACACGGGCGTGTCCTAGAACCCGTGCAGTGCTCAGGTTGAAAATGGGGAAAAATCATGGGGTACACGGCCGGCTACACGGCCGTGTGAAGTGGAACACGGGCGTGTCAGCTCGAACACGGGCTTGTTCGATACCCGTGTGAGGTTCCAGGAGATTCGATTTTGACGGCGAATGCGGCACACGGCCCTGGACACGGGCGTGTGCCAGGCCGTGTTCGGTCCAGATTGGGCATTTCAGCCCCGAATCAAAGCCGTTCGTTTCCTTGTTTTGAGATCCAACGGTTGGGGGATGTTCCTGAAGGGATATACCCGTGGGTTGACTTAGAAATCCATCACTTTTCTTCACTTGTTCTCTTTCTAAGTCCTTGGAGAGAGAGGAGAGCTAAGGGAAGAAGAAGGAGCTAGATCCGCCATTGGAGGAGCTTCGGAGCTCCGAATCGCAAGCCGACTCTGGATCCACGGAGGCAACGCTAGTGCGGTGATTTCTATCCGATTACTTTTCGATGGCGCCAAAGAGGAACTCAAGGGTAACGATCCTCATCTTGAGCACGAATAGCTCTCTTTCCTAGCATAGGAAGCCCGCTCTCGCGAGTTTGCGGAGAGTTGGAGGCGTTCCTTCGGGTAGATATGTAAAGTCCCCGTTGTTTAGAGTCCGTATGCGAGAACGGACGTAGGCATGATGTGTGAAGCCTACCCGGACATGTTAGTCTGGATCGGTGATGTTGCATTGCATAAGGCCGGAGAAGACTCCGTGCTATTGGTTGTTTTTCGGGTTTTCTACGCGGTAGATTGCAGCAGGGAGCCTTGGGGACTAACCCAAAGGTGCACCCGGAAAACTGGGCGGATACGAGATCTTGCCAACTTGGTGGCTTGAGAGCCAACTTGAACATAACGGGGTTATGTGACTTGTGATGAAAATGGGACTCGGTGGAAGTTTGACCCGTGCAAATGGCTTAAATTGCCGTTGCGATGTGAGCACGGGTTAGATGGAACCGTACCTGTTCTATGTCGTTCGGTTAAAGAGACCTAAAGGCACGTGACACTTACCGTTGGCATAGAGTAGGGTCTTCGACGGTCAATGGCTTAAATTGTCGTGACCCAGGCCATGAAGACAAATTGCTCATAGGTTTGGCCGTCTAAGTGGCGGTGGTGAGTCCGGAATGTTAATGGCTTTAATTGACGTGACATCGACCGGTTCACCGAGAATGTGCCCTGAGTGCACGGGGCGTGTGGCCGTACGAGCCAACGTCTGTGATGACATGGCTATGATTATTTATATGGCTCGCTTATGCTAATGAAATGCAGGGAAGGAGCATCGCCGCCCCGAGTTGGGGGCGGGATCGTTATAATTTGGTCAGCATTGCTGACCGTTGCCTTATTTTGTCACCGTGCGGTGGTTTGTTGCTTGCAGGTGCAGCTGGACCAAGCGGTCAATAGCGGGCTAAAGCCCTTTTTGCGAAGCCGACCCTCGAAGGCCCAAATGGAAATGTTTATTGTTTTATTCATGTATGACCGGCCTGCGTGCCGTGGTTTGTAAAACATGTAATATTCAAGTGAAACATTTTGTAAGGCCTTAAGGCTTGTTTTGAGTATTTTGTAATAACATTCCTGTTTTATACTAGTGGACATTCGTGCTCTAATGCTGGGTTCTTTGTTTACAACTTTTATAAACTGCTTCCGCTAGAATACTCTGTGTAGGACGTTGAGATTGGTTGGATGGTTTCCATAAGTAATCACCCGGTCTGTCTGTGGTATATGGCGTCGGGCCCCGGCCGGACCTACTGCTATATGCTATGCGACGGATAGGGGGTGTTACAGCCAACCTCCCTTAGCCATAAGAATGATTCGAAATATACAACACTAGTGAGAATTCAGAGAGGGAGAGCTTTGAGCTTTTCAGGCGGTTCTTCCGGCGAACGGCGACAGCAGGCGGCGGCATCTGGCGCGCAAGGTTGCGGCGCATCCGGTCACCTCAGGCGTGGCGACATCCGGCCGGCCACCTGTAGTAGGCCCCAGAGGTTCGGCGGAATCAGGCGCGGCGACGGCGGCAGTAAGCGCAGAGGCGGCGATACAGGCGGAGCTAACGGAGGCGGCGCATCCGGTCACCTCAGGCGAGGCGACATCCGGCCGGCCTCCAAAAGTTGACTCCAGGCGTTCGGCGACTTCAGGCGGCTGATCCAGGCGGGATCGGCATCAGGCGGCGGAAGCAGGCGGTGATTCCAGTGGAGGAAGAAGAACAGTGCAATGTCGCCCTGCGACATCACTACCGCCCGGCGGTAGCGGTTCTGAAGAACATTGCACTGTCGCCGGGCGACATCACTACCGCCCGACGGTAGCGGTTCTTCAGGATTTTTGGGTTCTTTGGGTTTTCCTTTGTTGTTCGACCGTGTTTTCGGTCTCAGTTTGTATCTTGTAACCTTTTCAGTTTTAGTGGATCTTTTTGGCACGCTCTCCTCGTGGATGTAGGAGCCCATCTCCGAAGCACGTATATTATTTTGTCGTCTGGTTGTGCTTGCTTTGATTTAAATTTCGTTCATCATATTATTGCTCATACTATCTTCCGTTGCAAGATCCACGGTGAACCACCGTAGTCGCGGATCCGGTCCCAATTTCACAACAGGGTTGCCTCCGGCCGCCGTGCAGTTTGCCGGTTTTCTCCAATCCAGAGGCCCATCCTCCATTTTTGTTCCTGTTGCCTCCTCGAATTTTGTTTCAGGTAATGTTAGTTTGTGATCACTTGAAGATCTTCATCTATTTGCAGGTTTTGGAATCTTGATAACAAATTTGAAGTTGAGAGTCAAACAATGATTTTGGGTTATTTGTTAATTGATTTTGGCTTACAGTGTTACAATATGTTTTGAGAATGATATAGTTATTGCTCTTTAGAATGATTATTCTATGTGAATTTTAAAATTTCAAAAATTGGGGTACAAATAGTCTATCGGGGTACAAATATAATTTTAAGATGTACAAATATATATGAGTTATAAATAGTCATTTATGATGTACAAATATCAGTGCCCCTTATATAAAAATAGAGTTAAATGTCACACACATTTGAGTATGTTCATATTTTTTAATAGATCTTTTAATTATATAATATATATGTAAATATATATGATGAGTATAAAGTCTCATTTAAAGTTTTGTTGGTGCATTTAACCACTTCCCATGATCTCTGCTATTATGGAGACCATGAGTTTGACCGGTCAACCCACTTCTCATGATCTCCCCCACAATAGAAGGATCATGGGGGCCACCTATTCAATAACTACTGTCGCTCGCCGCCCCCCCCCCCCCCCCCCCGCCGCCGCCGCCCATCGCCGCAGCCGTCGTCCGCCGCCGCCGTCGACTGTCAGGCCACCGCCGCTTGCAGGTGGGCTACCGTCGGATCACTACGGAGCATCCATGCATCGCCGTATCTACAGGTAACTACCTACTAACCACCAGGTTAGTGGGGGGCCCACCATAACCCCCGCCTGGGGGCTATAAAAGGAGCCTCAGTGTTCCTCATTTCTCACATTTTTGCTCTCTCAGTCTTCTACTTTCTCAGACCAGAGCTCTGTCGAACTCCTCCCTCGGCTCATCTTCAAGCTGCCTACGAGCCGGAGGAACGCCCAAGTCCCCAAGTGCGCAGAGAAGAAGACGACCATCACCAACACTCAAGCATACCAGCCACCAAGCAACATCCAGCACTCCATCGGCGCAGCCTGTTGCCTGTTGCGATTCAGGAATTCTCTTTCACAATCAAGTTGTAACGAGTCGCGGCCCATCGCCCTCGATTCTCCAAACATATTGTAACCACAAGCTGATCGTGGACCGACCGGGACGCCGAATTAGTCCGCAACAATATCTAAAATATGTCCATAGTTTTAATAAATATTTTTGTGCAAGAAGAAAATTTCAAAGAAAATATATACTACTGTTATTAATGTGTGGATTTTACATTAAAAACTAAGATCTATGTTGTTATTAGATCACTATCACAGAATTTTAAAGCTCTACGATAACAGGTCCAGAAAAGTGCATTTGCAACCCGCTAACCATATGTTTTCCCCGCAACCCCCTATCCCGCTTTTCGCAACTGTGGACAAAGCTTTTTGAGCTGCCTCCGAGATGACAATCTGACTGAGATACACATCTCGGCAGCGTATAGTCATTGGCGCAGGCACACCAGAGGAAGACAAACCCAGTGATAGTAGAGCAACACACCTCGACCGTGAGATTGGAAGCTCTGTTTAATTACAGAGATCTAGTTATCTGTTTTATTTTTTATGTATTTTATTTTATGAGGGCATCTTAGGCTCTATTTGTTTGGGCGTTTCGCTGATCCGTTTTGGGCAAACGCCGCCGGAAGAAGGGTAAACAAATGAACCTCCGGCGGCGTTTGCTCCGTTTCCACCCGCCCGCCTTGAGAAACGCCCCAAAAAGCTCAGTTTGGAGCAGCAACCTCCCCCCTCCGGTTTGAACACTCCGTTTCCACCCGCCGGATCGATCCGCCACCGCCGAACCAAATGAAGCCTTAATCTTGTGTAGTCAATATATAAGGCTTAGGGTTGATGCTTTAAGGCAGATCTAATTTTGAGAAACTTGAGAACCTTCATCCGTCGGCTATGACTCACCGAAAGAAAAACTATGTTTATTTTTAAGTCAAACCCTAGCACTCTATTGGGATAATTTGTGCATTTTTTTTTTAAAAATGACATTATTCATCTAACGGAACCAAGTCTTTTTATAATATATTTGGGGTGCAATTAGCACAGCAGTGAATTACGCGTGATTGCACCAAGAGGCTAAGCCGTTGTTTTCCTCTTTTCCATGACGCCACAAGAGGCCCACTTAGATGCTCCATGCCTTACCGATATGCCCCCTTTCCATATTGAGATGCAACATAAAAAGCCTCAACTTTACCTCTAAGAAGCTAGTGGCTTCGCCACTACTTTTGTTTTTTCCACAACTCTTCACTTCACTACAAGACCAAACTCATAATCCCAGCCACTCACATGGGCAAGCATCCCATTTTATCTTGGCATATCCATTCTTCTATCCCACAACCTTACTTCCACTTAATCTTTCCTCCATTTACCGCCCCTATCTATCACGACCTACATTGTTGAAGTCAGGAAAATTCCCAACCTCGAATTCGGACCAATGCCATCTAAGCTTACCGGCTCAGAGGTTAGATCAGACGACTAAGATGAAGAATGAAGGATGAAGGTCAACAGGACCCTAGATGTTGCGGCAGGAAGGTCCCACCACGTACCCGAATGCTCGAAAGGAGCAGTCCCTTCTCAACCAAAAATGACCGAACTAGGTACGAGGGAGACTAGTTGATGACAAGTCGCAAGGTCGCGACCTGACCTCTAAGGAAAAAAAATCCAAAGACTTGGCTAGTATCCTGAAAAGAGAGCTTGCGAGTATCCTGCAGAGGATTTTCAGTGCCTCACCTCGTACCCCTGGGGTCCTATTTATAGGCAAATCCAAGGAGGAGTGGGGTCATATTTATACCCCACCCCTGGCGACTAGGCGACTTCCGGAGGAACTCGCACTGGCTGGGCGAGTATCTCGCCTAGTCGCCTACCTGGCGAGTATGCAAGGGGAGTTCGTCATACTCGCCCGGGCCTTCTAAGGTCTTGCGCGCTGATGCTGACTTCTGTCTTGACTTGTTGACCTTGACTTCTGCTGACCTGGCCGTGGTAGGGCCCACCCTCGACGAATACGGGTTGTACACACATGTGAACCTCAACTCTGATAATGTATGAGTACGCTGCCTTGGCCAACCGCTAGTTCTCACAATTAATTGCATTTCTTCATCTCTCTCTTCTAACTAGGGAAACGGGAGCCTCCGAGTCAATTCTGGTGTAGGAGCTCTGTCAACGAACTCTCAAGTGTGTGTCCAGTGGGATATCCGACAATCGCCGGTCATTTTCGTCATTCTATCGAACTCATCGAAACAACCGGGTCAGCTCAAACTACAGACAGTTCAGGATCCAACAACCATGAGAAACATGGAACTCAAGATATTTCACTAAAATTCATCACCTTTTAACATGAAGCCAATCATACTTTATTAAAGAAAGCTTTATGAATAAATACAATATATATATAATAGTAATATAATTTCAATAGGGAAAATTATCTTTTTTATAATTCAGACAAGTACACGAGTGGCTATTCGCACTGGGCCTTATGCATGTCCGCCCCTCCCACGCCTCAAGGACAATTCTAGAGGGCCCTAGAGCATTAATGTGTACGAGGGTCCTGAGTCTGTCCCATATTGGCAATATATTGGACTGTTTAGTATTAATTTGTTCTGCATGTTACCTTCAGCCATTTTATCATTTATATAAATATATTAATTATAAGAAGAAAATCAACTGCAATATATAAAAAAAAGAGTCAATGGGTGTGATAATTAATGTACGTGATAATAGTAATTAATTATCTCCAAGATGATGGAAGCTGACGTGGCACTTATGGATCCTGTACTGGTAGGTACGTATAGTAGTCCTCATCCAAAGTCCTTGCAGTTGTTGCATGGTCTATTTTGTGCATTAATATCAATCAATCAGTCTCTCTTCTTTTTGGTCAAAAGTAGTTTTATCGATTATGCATGTGGTGGGTTAAGTTTATTTAGGCTACGTTTGGCATGGTACATAACGGGATCGGAGACTTAACGGGTCTGGTTCGGATACTGTGATATTCGATACTCGTATTAAACTTAGGGTTTGACTATAAAACTCAAGCTGGGGGCAACAGAGAGGTAATTCCAATTTGATCACCACCCGGAATGTTTTGAGCGATCTAACAGGAACTTCATCTACTTTTATGTTCAAATGGGTAATGTTTGTTAGACTATCCTTAACGAATGACGTTTTAACTCATGCATTTACGACCATCACCATCGTGCCAAACTGAGCCTTAGTGTTGAAATATTTCACATACTGTATGTTTGGACGTGTCAAGATTGGCTCATTAATTAGTAATTCTTTAGTAGGGTCAACGACCTAGGGCACAGCTATATGGTGGGGATAGTGAGATATTACATGTACTCAATTCAAATTTGAAGGAGTATATGTAAAATATTTTGAGCAGAGCCGCTAACATATAGAATATTAACTAGATTTACGGTTTATATTTTTATTAATTTATCAAGTTCATTTTTTTCAAGGGTTTCTAGCTGGTGATCTCAAAAAGCGAGGAATTAATTACACTTTTAGGTCATGCATGTTTACTTTATCGTTGAGAAGATGGGCAATGAGAAAGAGAGGTTAATATTCTTCAAACCGTTTTCTTCTTCTTGTTTTGAGATGACGTTTAGAAATAGAGTAGAAACTACAAATAAATTGAAACTTTATCAATGATAAAGATTTTGTTTGGCACGGTGGTGGAGGTCGTGAATGTGCTGGTCATCAGCCGTCGTTCGTGAACGCCTGACCTCACCTAAAAAATTAATTCATTTTTTTCTCAAAACTGGTTTATTTTCTTGATAGTTGTCGCCACTTTTGTTTGCCAAACATACATTATATGATAATAGTCTTTTGACCAAACTCATCATAGCAAATAAGTCACACCAAACGAAACCAAAATTTGGCCGTTAGAAGAAGTTGAGGCTATGCCAAAGTGGACGACGCCGCTGATGTCGTTGATCTCCACCCACGCAAGAATTGTTTTGCTCATGGCTTCGACCATCTCTCCCATGGCCGAAACTACAGTTCTCCTCCAAGACGAAACTAACCTCCTCCAGGCCGAGCTCCCATGGCCAAAAATGCCCTGCTGCCTTTTTTAATTATTAAATTATTATATATATTATTATTAATATAGTTATATACTTATATATTATTACATCATATATTATTAATATAGTTATATATTATTATTAATAAATATAGTATTATTTATATAATATTTATAAAATAAAATTACTAAACAACGCTTCAAACGCTGTTTTTCCAAACATATTCACATATTCTGCCACCACTCTACAAAACAACTGCTAATTTCACCACTACTTCTCCAGCCGCTCCAGCCGCGCCAAACAGAGCCTAAGTGAAGCTGACGCCAAAAATCCGCAACAGTTCCGGATGCGGCGCCGAATCAAACGGAGCATCTCTTTAGATCTTTCGCGAGTTTGGCAGTGCGGCTTGCACTAATTAATTTCTTCTCCCCTCCTAAATGCGAGTCGCCGCTCTTTCGTGCAGACAGTGTTAGAACTTAGAACATTTCACGAAGTGCAAGTGAGGCTCGTCGCGGGTCAAATAATTTGGGGAAGCACATTTTATTATGTTCGTCTACGAATAGCAATATTTGGTGAGTGCGCCACTTACATGATTTCAGAGGAGGGGGGCACGGGGCGAGGAGAGGGGGTGTTGAGTGCTCCACGTGGAATGGACGTAGAATGTCCGACTGTCCGAGCGTGTGTCGTGACTCGTTAAAAGGGATGGTTTAGTCCCACACCGCCTAGCGTGCTCCGTGGTTCTGAGTGTATAAGCAGTGTGACCACTCCTCTCCAAACTGTGTGATTTTGAGGAGTGAGATCACAATGCTTTACAATATTTGGTCTGCGAATAATGAAATTGTAGACTGCTAATAAAAATTTGCAGACAAAGGGGTGTCAGCCCCGGCCCTGAGTGAAGCTGAGGAGGATTTCTGGAAATAGCAGCATGCAAACATGGAGAATGAGAGAGTTTTCCTAAAAATAAATAATCGGAATTGGGACTAATAACTAATTAGGTTTTTGACTTTTTTCTATTTCCATAAAATTTAATATTTTTTAAATTACTATTAATATTCTAACAAATTTAGGCTCTTGACGTAAATCACGCATTTTCTCGCTTGCTTTGCTCGATTATAACAAATTAATTGCATGCAACATTTGCAGATTATGCTTTCGATCAAGAGCATTGTTAAGTGCACTATAGTTTTCGCTATGTGTATTTTTTTGTTATGAGCACCGCACTACGATAGTTGCACACATAATTGTTATGTGCACCGCTTTTTTGATAATAGCAAACTAACAAAATTAACTTGATATATCAATCAACTACAATATTTTTTCATAAAAAAAAAAAGATTAGTGAAATAAAATTTGATGTAGTGAAATAAAATTTGGCCGTATTGTATGGCCATTTGTAACAAGTGTGAACTCTATGAATCGCGCAATTTGGGCTCTTTAGTACATCAAATGAAGCTTGTTAGGACTCATCTTAGGGTATTTTTCATGAATCGTCCTCGATGTTCGGCGGGATGATGGCGCCAAAGCTGGTGTTGGGAGGAAGAAGGTCTCTTAGGGCGTTGTGGTTCCCATACGAGTCGGTAAAAAGGTGCGGGGCACGCTTGTAGCCGCTCGTGAGGTTACAAGTTTATGTTTGGAGGTCGGGAGCGATGTTGGAGCTGCCTGGGCTCAGGATTCGTCAAGCAGCGCTCCCTAAACGAGCTGAAATGAGCACAATTCGAGTTAGGTGGTACCTACCACTAAATTATGTAGCACCTACCACCAGTTTTGGGGTTAGGTAGCATTTTTTTAGGCCTATAAATGGAAGCAAATTCAGAGGGCAAAACATTCATTCCAAGAGAGAGTTGAGTGGAGGAAAATCAAGAGAAGATCTTGGAGAAGAGTATCGAAGATCGGATCGTCGGATTCTGGAGAACGAAGGGGTTTTGTGTAGCCTTTCTCTTTGCAGCATTCAGAACGGATTTTTCAATCCGTCGGTAAAGGTTTCTTGTTTCTCGCTTGTTTTTCCCTTGTCAATCCTTGTGTGGTTGTGGGAGAAGAGATTTATGCTTTTGCAGCAAGGAGAGATTTTTGTATTCCTTTGTGTAACTGGTACTTGTGTAGGTGGTGGTGATCCGTTGTGGATCGGTGGTGGAAATTGTGTCATGTGTATGTGGCGGTGGTGACAGCCCTGTAATTTGTTGTGCGTGATTTTCACGCCTTATAGTGGAGGCTTTCAAGGGTGGACACTGATAGTCCCGTGGTTTTCACCCTATTGGGTTTCCACGTTAAAAATTGTTGTGTCACTTTATTATTGTCGTGCTTGTATTTGTCTTGCTTGTAAATCTGCTACAGTGCCCTGGTCGGGATCGTGCTATTTTTCCCAACAAGTGTATCAGAGGGAGGTTGCTGGTCAGTAGTCAAAACAGGGCCGATACTGGGCTGACCTTTTGTGATTTCAAGACGAGGCGATTGTATTCTCAGGTTTGGCATTGAGTGCGGTAGTTTACGACATTGGTCCTCTGGCTATCCTCTTCAGTGACTTATCGTGAGAGAGTCGCGCTCAGAGAACTGTGGTCAGTCCGGCCAGTTGTTTAGCAAGATGGAATTGACTTTCAGAACAGATGATCAAGTTGAATGGAGCAAATTATCATCAGTGGCACTTGCTTATGGAGGATCTCATCTACGTCAAGGGTCGGCATGCCCCTATCTTCGAAGAGATGCCGAAGGATATGGATCCGGCTAAATGGCAGGTGGAGCACCAGAAGCTCGGTTGTTTCATTTAGACGGTTCGTGGAGCCGAACGTCTACAACCACGTGGCTAGCATCACTGATGCGAAGGAGCTGTGGAGAATCTGGAAATGTTGTATGCCAAGAGCACTGACATCAACAAGCTGGCTTTGCTGACGAAGCTTGGAGAGTTCCGCTACGGGAAGGCTCACCGATCATGGATCATGTCAATGAGTTCAAAGGAATCATTGATCAGTTGAAGACGATGAAGATGACATTTGAGGATAGGTCAATACGCTGTGGCTGTTGAAGTCCCTTCCGGACTCTTGGGAGATGGTCAGGATTGCACTGATAAACTCTTCACCCCAGGGGATTATAACCATGAAGATCGCTAAGAGTGGGATCTTGAACGAAGAGGTGAGACGAAGTCTCAAGGGACGTCAGGCTCTTCATCACGAGCTGATGTTCTGTTTACGAATCCAGGGGGAGAGGCAGGAGCAAGAGTCGAGGACGGAAGGAGGAAAGAAGCCAGAGCAGAGGAAGTCACGTTCACGATATCAGAACGTGGAGTGTCTATCTTGGATCGTTTGTAAATCTCGGGTCATATATGACATAATAGGATAGATATTTACTTTACCTTTCCAGCATTTTAAAATATCAAAATTTTTTAATTCGTCCGTACTCATAAAATCACGAAATTGTGTTTTTGTGTACACGCCTAATTCATTTAAACTACTAGATATTGTGCACGTTTTTTCCTAGAAGCTAACTATAACATTTTATTTTTAAAACTATCGCGTGTTTTTGGTGGTGACACATCCTCTTGGGTTCGTGATCCGTATAAATTAACATAATAATTATAACATTCAGTAAAAATACTGTTAAAATTTAAAATACTAAGATTATACAAATCTGAATCACTGAGATTTACGCATAAATTATTATTTATTTCTTTTATAAAATTTTCTACGCCATCTACGCCAAAAAGAGGATTCAAAGTCGCGGCGCAAAACATGACTGAGATTTCTCTATAATATTTAAAAATTTTGTTTTCCATTATTTCTATTAAACCACTCCATCTGACATGTTGATTAAAGTAGTTTAATTTTTGTGAAATATTAACAATATTTTCAATAACTAGCGGCCTAGTATGATAATATAAGCTAGATAAAAAATTTGTCGGCTCATAAAAAACTTCTAATAAATCCATATAATTTTGTAAAGCTGCCCAATCGGACTCGGTTAATTCAAGTTGATCTAACATAGTATAGTATTCCATTAGTAGTGTTTTTTGACAAATCGCTCGTTTTAACATTGTAAATGTCGAGTTCCATCTTATTGGCATGTCAAATAAAGGTTTCAAAAATTTTGAACTTAGGCGTTTGCGAATTTTTTAAAATCTTATCATCGTTGTTTAGAACTATAAATAAATTGTAACATTAAACGTATTTTATTAATGTATGGTTCCATATATGTTAAACTATCTTGTACGACCAAATTTAAAACGTGACAGACGCAACGAGCATGAAAAAAAACACCGTTTAAGATAGATTTTAAATAACGTTTTAACCATTCAATTGCGGTGATATTATTTGTGGTGTTGTCGAAAGAAATACTCATAATTTTATCTTGTTTTTAAATTCTTGCAAACATTTTCAAATAATTTGATAAATCGCTATACCGGTGTGCGAGACTTCGAAACCTTCAAAACATATTATACGCTTATTTAGATCCCAGGAAACGGGATCGACCCAGTGAAAAATGATGAAAATATATGATAATTCTAATTTAGTACTACTTGTCCAAACGTCGCTCCCTAAACTCGCTCAACCCTCTAAATTTTCAAAAAAATTAATTAAAGATTGTTTAGCTTCTAAATAATATTTAAGTGTGTCGCGTCTAATGAAAGATTGACTTACTTGATGATAGTTGGGTTGTAGCCGTTGGTGGATGTACTCGATTTCTTGCTCGTCATCGTAGTAGCTGAACGACAACCCACGTCTGATGACGTTCTTCACCTGCAGCTCCCGCTGCCGATCTTGATCGTACTTCTATATTTGTCCAGATGCAGATATTTGCGCCTGGCTGGACTCGGGATGAGCTTGTTTGGCAATGCAAGACTTAATGTGTCTTGCGAGTGTCGAGTTGCCACTGAGAGTAATTAGTTTCGAGCATTGTTTGCACTTCTCCTTATGGTCGGAGTTGACTTTCACTTTGTCGGAATATTCCCAAACTGGCTCGTATGTTGTGTCTACGCTTCGTCGACCGATGATGATGAAGATGTCATCATCGACGACATTTCGACGTGAAAGTTGGGACTTGGGATCTTGAGAGTGGGTGGAGGGGTTATAAGATTTTAAAAACTTTCAACAATTTTAATAATTTATTAATTAAATTATTAATGTTTTAGCTGTCAGCCCTATTTAATCGGCTGGCAGCTATTTGTAGGCAACGACTCTAACAACGGCTCTTAGAGCCCTTGATGTTAAAAGGGCTGGGTCGGGTCCGGCCGGCCCGAGCTTAGAAATTGGGTTTTGCACGGTCCGGCCCAGGCCGAGCATCTGACCGGGCAAATGCTCATATATGAGATCTTGTGAGGCCCCATGGCCCGGCCTGGGCCTAACTCGGGCCCAAGCCTAACCGGACTTTTACCGGGCCGGCCCTCGGGCCTGGTTTTTATGGGCACCCCTACTGCAAGATAAAAGCTTTGTTTTTTAAATTATCTATGTTATTTTATATATATTTAAAATATTTAGAGAGAAATGATAACCCTCATCCTTCTCCAGTGTATATTTTTAATTGGATATTAAAAAAAGATTAAATAGAATAAAGTAGAATAAAAATGTCCGGGAAAAGTTGAGGTTCACATGTGAAATAAAATAGAATAGAATAAAATATTAATTATGGAGAAAAAATAAGATAAATTTCAACTAATTGTTAGAAAGTCAAAATTAATGATCCAATAAATAAAAAATGAGAACAATAATTCATTTATAATTATGGCAGCCTTCATATTATCAAATTGGTATTGTTTATTCAATAATTAAAAAAATAATTAATGTTTAATTCAACTGTACGTATAATAATACTCGGACCTAATTATAAACGGTTTGGATTATGATTTCGAATAAGACCCACCACCAACAAAAGAAGCTGGCAATTCAAGATAAGAACCATTTTAATTGGCCGAGGTGAGCTGGAATTATTTCTTTTAATTTCAGTATTTTTAATTAATTTCACTATTTTAAATTACTTCTTTTAATTTCACTATTTTTCAAAAAATGATCCCTAGCAAATTAATTAAATATATCTTAGATCAAAATATGATTTTTAGGAGTTCAAACATGATATTCATCATTCCTTCCTCAACGCGGCAAGATAAAGAGAAATCCGGAGATCATATTTGGATTCATGACGATCATAATTTGATCTCAGGTATATTTGATCTCATGTCGATCTTATTTGATCTTCTAGAGATCACCCGGACTCCGGACGTAAAAATTTACCCTCTTTGGTAGGGGTAATTTTTCGATCCGGACTCCGGGTGATCCCCGAGAGATCAAATTAAATATGATCTCCAGAAGATCAAATATGATCTCCTAGGAGATCAAAATATACCTTCCTTCCTCCACGTCAGGTGATTATTGGATCTCCACCGTTCCTTCATCCACGGGGCAAGATAGGGAGAAACCCAGACGTAAATTTCAAAACGGAGCCCGGATGGAAAAATTACGCCTTTGGCATTGCTTTTATAGTTTTATTTATACCGGCGAGCTTGGACAAAAACACTACTGTTTTAAAACTTATGTTTGGTATGACAATATTATCGCCCCCAAAAAATAATACTACTTTTGAACTTAAAATAGATTAAGTTTCTTAGGTGACGATGAGTGTTCACAATTGAGGGCTGATAATCGCTGTGTTCATGACTGTCACCGCCGCTCCCAAACGGTGCCTTCATACTCGTATTATAATCATTAAGCATGTATGGGAACTTTGTATGGATTTTAATGTTTAGTACTTTGGATGGAATTAGAACATGAACTAGGGACCATCAGTGACCCCATTTTTTGAAGGGACCCTTGGATGGAGATCCTTTCCATCCGGGCCGTCAAATTGAGAGGATCCAAGATAATTTTATTGAATGTACAATTGAAAATATAAGGGGCGAAATTTTTAGGAACGGACTCAATGTAGAAATTTGGAAAATATAAGGGGCGCGCATGATTCTAGGTTACGACCTCAAATTTGATAATATCATATAAATCAACAATATGAAATGCGGCGAGCATATGTTAAAGCTGGGATTTATCAACACAAGTTTTAAGAGTATCTATGCTCAGATGAATATAATCTAAGATTTTAAAATACCGTCTTCGAGAGATTCTCATGGTCAAAGTATTCTCCTACAAAAGATGCTGCATATTGTTTGTCATGCTATATTTAATTTTTTTTTGGCTTCACTTGGTGACTCCCCCCCCCCCCCCCCCCCCCCCTCTAATCAGAATTCATGGATCCGCCCCTGGCTCCGGGAAACCTTCGCCGTTGTCAGACGAGCAACCACCACCGCCGCCACCAGAGAAGTCTAATGCGGAATAATGCCCAGCCCGCGTGTAAGCCCGTTGCTCTCTACACCGTTTGCCCCACTACAACCTTGTCACACTCACTGCAGCCCTCCGCGGCCTCACCTACTTCTTCTCCATGAATCCACTTTCAAATGCCTCTTTCTCTAAGATGAGACCCAGTGGTGTGTCCATTCAAGTCATAACTCAATCATTTATATACTCATTTTATTTGTCTTTACCACTTTCCTAAAAGTTTCCTAGCATGTGGATTGAAACACAGACGGCTTAGAAAGTCAACATTGACGACTAATAGGTGAAAACATGATACACATGAGTTTGAAAAATCAAACAAACTCAACAAAGATAGAACTTCTCTTTCCAATAAAATCCCTAATATTTTGTCCGACTATCATTTATCCAAATGAGTAGAGGCTGAAAATCAACATTTTTTGGTGGGTGTTCGCACCTATTAATAGGTGCGATATACGCAGATCCGGCCGTACGATATGCTTCTTAGCTGGATTTCAGCAGCTGAGATATGACCATATCTGGTTCGCTAGTACATCTAGTTGTATATCAAGCAGATACTGCCGAAATCCGTCCGTTGAAATCAAGATCCTACAACGAAATCTACTCCCACACCTCTCAAAAATGTGTATACGTACCAAAAACAGACCCAAAAATCAATCTATCAAAGCGACCCAAAGTCAACCGCCTTCAACATCTTACACAAAAGCAATAATTCTCCCAACAATAAAGGACAAACACTAGTTTAAAAGTCAATTACGCACTACACTATTTGCCCTTTGGTTGAGAGATGTTCAAAAGAAACCCCCAACATTACTAGGGACAGAATAATTCTGAATTGCTGATCCAAATCCAAAATATATATTATTAATTCTGTATATATTCATAAACAGGATATTTCTGTACGTTTGCAAAATTAAATGTTGCACCCATATATCTTTTAAAATTACAAATGTCCCATTTTAAGTTTACATTTCATAGTATGCATTTGCAAACATACCCACACACAAAATTTGTGCATGAATATTATGGAATGCAAACTGATGGGTTACACCATCATTTGTGCGGCCGCTACGGAGGCTGCAGGAGAGGCCACTCCCGCCGTTTAGGATGACTGGCGGGAGCGCCGCACCTTGCGGATGCAATTTTGCGGCCGCGGGGTGCGGGCTTCCGGACGGCCGGAAATCGAGCCGGGAACCTCCGGTTCGGGGCGGCCAGCCGCCGGATGGAGAAAGGGGGCCGACCCTCCCGGGCGGCCCCGGGCTGCTAGCAAGCGAGGAAGGAAAACCCATACACAATACACTAATATATAAATATATCTCCTTATAGTGTAATGAAGTGGAACATCAAAACAATCATAGCCCCTCATTCAATCATATGCCCCTCGATCTCTTTATTTTTATTTAATAAAATTCGGGGCACTGTGAGTGACATGAGAGTCATTGTGTGTGTATATATACTTTGACATGGAGGGCAATACATTTTTTTGCACTATGGAGACTTGGGGTTGATCTCACGAAGGACTGATTAAGATGTTGATAAAGTTAAGAAAGAAAAAAAAGTTTATGAGAGAAAGAATTGTAACGACATGAAAACCCCTACATTGATATTTATGCAGTCACTGTAATCTGCTTGACAGGTTGTACATATTCCTTTCTTTAATGTTAACCCCTAGGCCCCTTAATTTCCTTTTGGACTCCTCACGTACCTTATTATTCCTTTTGTGGGGTACTACCCTACCTCATTGTTTGTGAGGAAGCTATTGATTTCTGGAGTTAGCGCGGGTCATGGTCATGTATATTTTGACAATCACAGGTGGTATTCATGGGCTTTTTATGTATTTGCCGCTGTCACATTCTGGGCTTGGAATAATGCCCGACGGTGTTGGATCGGCCTCCAATTATGGCATTTGGTTACTTGTTTTTTCATCTATTGTTTGAATTAAGGATTTGTTTGGCGTGACATTTTGTTGTGGTGAGTTTGAACAAAAACTTTACAATCATAAAATATATGTATGGCATGACAACGGTTATGCATGCTATGAAGAAAAGAAATCTAATTTGAAACAAAAAAAAGTGGATGAAGCTCTGTAAGTGAGCTTGGGAGTTCATGAACAACAGTTCATAACGACGGCTTTTAGACCGTCATGTAAGGGTTTTTCAAAGAATCGAATAGAAAAGTGTTATAGAATGCAGAGATTCATATTCATATTTGTTCTATCATTTGAATTCAGATTCGGCCAGAAATCCTAGATTCGAATTCGCATCAACTTGACAATAGCATCTATGACCATACTGATCATAAGCTGCGTTCCAACAACATGCAGGTCCAACCTGCGTGACAATATAGCTATCGTCTTGTCGATAGTAATGTCGCCAAGAATCGATACTCTAGGAGTCGGCATGGCTCACAAAAATTAGCCTCATATGGATGGGCGACATCCATATGCCTCTGAGACATCTTAGTCTCTATTTTTTCCAATTTTATAATTGAAAAAGAAGTCGATGAAAATGAAATTTGAAAAAAAAAAGTCATGTGCAAATCAAGTTCGGCTATGTGCAAATCAGGTTAAATGCAAACCAAACTAAAAAATCATAAATATTTGTGAACCCGTAAAGGGCTGGTCTGCACCTACCTGTTCTGGCAATTTTTTTGAAAGAACGATTTGCACATAATCATAACTGGTTTGCACTTAAAATTGGGCTTTATTTACGGTAATAATTTTGTACATGTTAAGCGTATGATGTGATGATCCGTAAATAAATATGCACCTATTATCTTATTTTTCACGCTCCCTCCCGCTTCTCCGTCAATTTGGGCGGAAAACTCTTCTCCCAAAAACATCGTCGGAGCCGACGACATAGCTGCAAGATCTCCATAGCTGCTCCCTCTCCGGGAAGGAAAACACCGTCTCCTAACTCTTCCCAACTTTCAGCTGCTCGCGCTCATGTCGAAAAACATAATAGTTCTTTATGATGACGCCACTTACCCGGTAGCCGACAACCTAGATGCAGCTTTTCCTAACGGAGAAAATCGTGTTTCTTCACTATCCCCTCCGATCATCTACGAAGATCTGCCTCCGACATATACAGGTTCTCTTACCTTCTTCAACTTCACATTGAAACACATGAAGTTTTTGATTTTTCTTTTAGTAAATCATCTTACACTGCACTACGAACTTGTAATTTCTGAATCAATTAACGCAAATGGGCAGGTGATTTGACAACGCTTCAAAATGAAACAAGAAACGAATCACTACCGTCTTCGGGAACCACTATAAGAAATCATCTACTCCTAAAAAGTTTCTTGTATAATGTTTTGAGGTTCCATTTGAGTGTAAGTTTGGGGAAATTTTTTTTAGGGTATGCCTGTTATAATTTCGTGGTTTGTTGCTTTGAAATGTAATTATATAATTTTTTGAAACTCTAAATTTTAACTGTAAGTAGTTTTCATTTTGGAACTGTAATTCAAAGAAGAAATTTACAAATTCGGTTGTAAAGCTTCATCCTATGTAATATTTTTTGATGAATATAATTTTTGTATAATGTTGATGTTTGTAAAATCCGGGCCGATCAAATTGTCTAATGTTTTTTATATTCATGTGTTATAAATTTGTTGTTTTGTTTTGAACTGTAATCAATAATTCTTTTGGAACTGTAACTTTCAACTGGAATAATTATGATGATTTTGAACTGTAATTATAACTGGTTTCTATAGGCTAATTTGTTCTCTCTTTTGCAAACACCACAAATTTCTTTTTTGAAGTTTAGGTTTGAATAATATCAAACTAGTATTCTTGTTTGAACTGTAATTCAAATAACAAATTTGTACTGTATATATGTTTTGAGGTTGTCAATCTTCAACTCATGTTAAATTTTAGGATGAATATAGTTGTGATGTTTCATGTATCTCTATTTTTTGTGGAATGTTGATGTTTGAAAAATTCGGTTCGGTCCAATTGTCTAATGTTTTTATATTCATATGTTATAACTTTACTCTTTTGATTTGAACTGTAATCAGTAATTCTTTCGGAACTGTAACTTTCAACTGGAATAATTATGGTGATTTTGAACTGTAATTATAACTTGTTTGTATAGGCTAATTTGTTCTCTCTTTTGCAAACAGCACAAATTTATTTTTTGAAGTTTAGGTCTGAATAACATCAAACTAGTATTCTTGTTTGAACTGTAATTCAAATAACAAATTTGTACTGTATATATGTTTTGAGGTTGTCAATCTTCATCCCATGTTAAATTTTAGGATGAATATAGTTGTGATGTTTCATGTATCTCTATTTTTTGTGGAATGTTGATGTTTGAAAAATTCGGTTCGGTCCAATTGTCTAATGTTTTTATATTCATATATGTTATAACTTTACTGTTTTGATTTGAACTGTAATCAGTAATTCTTTCGGAACTGTAACTTTCAACTGGAATAATTATGGTGATTTTGAACTGTAATTATAACTTATTTGGAAACAAAAAACTTTTCTGATATAGATTGCGTTTTTTTAAAGAACCATGTTGTGTTTCCGATTGTGCACTCGGAGGAAGAGGCTTATATAATGTATTGTAATTATGCACACCGGATCAGATTTAGTGTGCGAAAACAACACGTTATTTACTGGACACATACAAGAACTATCAAAGTCGGAGAGTATAGTTGTTCAAAATCTGGAAGTAAGCGCATAAAGCCATCACCCAAGAAGTACCGCAAATTAGATACACGCACTGGTTGTCTTGCTTGTATCCATTTCCATTCCGATTCAGATGGCAAGAATTGGAAAGTAACCAAATTTGTCGAGGAACACAACCACCCGCTGGCAACAGAGAAAGAGAGCCATTTATTGAGATCTCGTCGTTCTATATCTGAAATGCAGGGTAATCTTATGAAAAGCTTGACTGGGGAAGGTATTAAACATGTTGATGCATACAACTTTATGTTGGATGAAGTCGGAGGACCTGAAAATATTGGTTTTTGCAAGACAGATGCTTTTAACTACATTCAGCGTCAAAGAGCAACTTTAATTGAAAGCGGCGACGCAACTAGCTTGCTTCACATATTACAAGAGAAACAGTCAAATGATAACATGTTCTCGTATTATGTTCAAACAGATAAGCAAAAAAGGTTGACGGGTTTCTTTTGGACGGATGGTCATAGTAAATTGGATTACGATTATTTTGGTGACGTTTTAATTTTTGATACAACATATCGTTTGAATAACTATAATCTTGCATGGGCTCCTTTTATTGCAGTGAACCATCATTGGCAGAACATTTTTGTAGGGGGGCTTTCATTGCGGAAGAAATTATTGATTCGTTCTGTTGGATTTTTGAGTCATTATTGAAGTGTGTTGGTAGCAAGGAACCCATAACTATTTTTACAGATCAAGACCAAGCTATGTCTACTGCTATTGAGCGAGTGTTCACCAAGACTCGTCATCGGTTGTGCCAATGACACATCTGCAAAAAAGCACCTTCTAAAGTTCCTGGCTTTAACAGCGATAGTAGCATTCGGGCTTTTTTCTATCGATGCATGACGAAATGTGATGGAGACATTGAATTTGATAGATATTGATATGAGATGATCATGAGAGGAAATTTGCAGGATAATAGATGGTTGAACGATTTGCAGAACGCAAAGAGGAAGTGGTCTACTGTATTTAATAAAGATATGCTCGATCTTGGAATTTTATCAACCCAGAGAAGCGAATCGACTAATAATTGTTTGCATGGGTGTTCTAAAGGCACTAGTTCTCTAGTAGAATGTTTTCTTGGCTTAGAAAGACTTGTCGCATCATGGCGTAGGGGTGAGTGTGAGCAAGATTTCAAAAGCAAGCATGGTGTGGTTACCTTGAAGCATAAGACATGTGTTTGTCTGAAGCACGCATCAAAACTATACACTGCAAAAGTGTACGCTGTTTTTGAGAAGGCATACACAGAGGGGGCGCTTGGATTAAGCATTGTGGATGAAACACAGTATGATGATGAGCACATGTTGTTTGTAACAAAGAATTGTGATGGTTCCGAGGATGACAAGAGATGGTATGTAAACTTCAACTCAACCACATTTGATTCAGATTGTTCGTGTAGAGGATTTGAGACCAAAGGGCTACTATGTCAACATATTTTAAGAGTCTATAATTTGAGAAATGTAAAGCAAATTTCACTGAAATATGTGCTCAAACGATTCACTGTTGATGCAAAAAATGGCACGTACCTTCCTAATATACCATCTATTATAGAGTATGATTCAAACAAGATATTCAGGAACCACCTCATACGTTCTAGTTACAATTTATCTACACGCATTGAAAACTGCAGGTCTGCAAAAATTCACGTGATAAAGTTATGAATGAGTTGATAAAGTATACTGATGAGATGTTGGATAAAGATGAGAGGGAAAAAACGGATTTGTAGAAGAGGGAAATTCTAATAATCCCCCAACTATTTTGGATCTACCTATGAAACGACGAAAAGGTGCAAGCAATGCTCGTATGAAGGACCACTGGGAACGAGGGACTAACAAAAGACGTACTTATTTAATTACTTTTTCTTTGTTTTTCATGATGTAATTTACCTCATTTATTAGTAAGGAATTATGCTAATATTTTTCTTCTATTGACTTGTAGGGAAAAAAGGTTTGACCCAATTCTTTTGATATTGTTGGTGATGATGACCCAAGCCCGTATAAGGAGTTGTACTTTTTGAGTGATTGCAGTGACAAACACCATTCAAGTAGTAATGCATGTTATTTCTGGAACTACAAATGTACTCAGGTTTTTGGACTATAACTAATATGATTTTTAGAACTGCAATTGTTAGTAGTACTGTATCTTGCAGTGCGATTAAAGTTAAATTTTTTGAACTGCAATTGTAGCAAATATATTATTTTTTGGGAGATTAGCTGACCAAGCAATTCTCTTGTAGGAGATTAGCTGAGCAAGCAATTTACAGTCTGTTTACTATCCAACACAGACTACAAAATTACAAATCAATTATCATTGTAATTACAAATATACTTTACAGTTCCAAAATATAAATCAAAATTATATTAACGGCAAATACCAATTATCATTGTTATAATTTGTAGTCGCGGTTGCTCCTACAGATTACGGTTAGTTTAAACCAACATACAATTCAAATTTAGAGTTCGAAATATCATTATAACCGATCGAACGACGGCAAATATTTAATGCTGCGCAAAAACTAAAATTAATGTTTAATGTCAACTAATTTCAGAAAATGTTGCAAGTAAATTCGCAGCAATTTCGGCCCGGAATTTTGCCGTCTCAGCAGGCCAAGAAGAACATTCATTCCAGGACATAGGCTCGTTTGATAGTACCACCTCCATAAATTTTAGAACAAATACGCCGCAATCATCTCCATTTGCTTGTTGAGGTAATCCAGCAACTTCAACTATTGGCCAATCTTCAATGTCAGATTGAAGAGCTTTGGTTGCCTCTTCATTGAGTAATTTTACCTGCAAGATAATTCATATAATTAATAAATATTTAAAATTTTTAAAGTTAGTTCATTGTTTTTTTTTCCAAATCTTACCAAGCCTGGTAAACCTGAACGGTGATGCTTTAATTTCATCGAGTCGTAAAACTCTCATTTCAATTCCTTTATGCGGCAGACCAATAATGCCCAATGATTTGTTAGGTGGCACGACATGATAATTACCTCACTATTTTTGACACTGAGTCTTGTTAAATGGCTAATTAAACACCTAGTATTTTGGGTATTCGTTCTCCTGTAATACTGTGGAGCAACGTTAGTAAACATAAACGCAATGTGTAACATAAGTTATAAAACTTTGATAGTGTACTTACGGCATAGTCCGATGAAACATAAAGAAAACTCTTTTGATTCCCCTTTGATAGCTTCAGTTTAGAACTAAGTGCCAATGCATATGCATTTAAATGTGTATTGTGCAACCAGCGATCTTCAAGTAAGTCATTCATTCCTTCTCGCGTCATCAAGATGTTTCCACTTTTGAAAACAGTGTCGGAATTGAAAATAGCAAATAAAAAAGTAACTATGACGCATGGTTTTATAAAAATATATAAATTATATATAAGAGCGGTATTACCTTTCTGTGAATTTTTCCAACATAGTATCTATAATCTAACGCTCTGCAGTTGATATGTATGGTTTGCCTGGATAACTATGCTCCTCTTTTACCTTATATTTGTCTTTCAAAGGTCTATCTATTTCTTTCTGTTTTCTAGAAATTCTAGTCTTCATATTTTTTACTAGACTACTAATAAGAATATTATCCTCTTTTTCTGGTTTTATTTTAACTATAGAAAGAGGTGGATTTTGAACAGAATCAATTTCTGGAGGCGGCGGAGATGTTGGACTGGTTTTTTGTTGTTGCGGCTGCGGTCGACCATAAGAACTGCCTTCCAATCTTACAAACCATGATTCACAAAAATTTTTTAAGGAGTCCACCCCCTTCTGGACTTCCGCTTTAATAAATGATTGTAGACGGACCTCTACTCCTTGCCACCCCTCGTCAAATAAGGATTCTTCAGCTCTCATTCTTTCCTGATTCCTTACCTTCTTCGTCATTTCTTTCCTATTCTTCCTCAATAACTTCATTTCTTTTTTAGTAGCAACTCGTTGTTCTTTAGTACTGATAACATAATTGTCTATCTCAGTTTTTAACTCGTAGTCAAATTCTTCCTCTTTGGTATCCTTCTTCTTCTCCACATGTTCAAAGTCTGAATCATCCTCTTCTTCTGTCAGTAAACATTTCTCTGTTTTTAGAATGTTCAAAAACTTGGGTTTTACCTACAGTACAACCAACAAAAAAGTTTTCAACACCCTGTAATTACATCACATTACATCTACAGTACTTATTTAAGGCTTACTGACCTCATATGACGTACGCAGTTGGGTAAGTAAATTAAAGCAAAATTGTGCCCGATAACTTTTTCTTAGCTGACCACCTACAAATTCTTGGTCTTGCCATATCCTGAACAACCATTTGGACATTTGTGTGTTCGTATAGTCAAACCTAAAACCAAAAATAGTATGAATATAAAAGAAATAATATAGAGAGCACGCATTGCAATTTACGCCCCTTACCAATAATATAGCTGCGCAACCCTCCAGGTATCCCAAATTTACACCAACTTTCTTTACTACACTAGCTTGACTTAAAGCGTCAACCTGTGATAGCAAAAACCTATGTATTGCCTTCGGCTAGTTGTACTCTACGAAGGTTAATAAACAATTTATTTTATTCAAGGAGGTCGGGATCTTCATCACTTTCAATGGAAAGAAGAAAACATTCACTAAATATCTGACTAGGATATCCACTCTCCTGCTCTCCAACATCGGAGACCAATCTTGATCAGCGAGATCATGAATTTCGTCAATCAAATCTTTATGCGTTAAATCAATGCAGGGCAATCTAATAAACGTAAAGTCTTTTCCGCGGTTCGGTAGACCCAAGATCAGTGCCACCTCATTAACAGTAAATTTCAAGTAGTTATTTCCAAACAAAAAACCTGTTTATTCCTACTAAATGCTCTTACAAGAACATAAAGTAATGTGATATTTTGAGGTAAACTAGGCATCTCAAACAACTGAAGAACACCAACTTCCCTCAAAATCCGCTTAGAGTCCTCCTCTAGAACATCTAACAAAGGACGTGCATTCATTTTGAAAGTCGAAACAGCACATCTACAGTTCAGATAGTTACTACCAGACACCACAACAATAGTTTTGAATTAGCACATATATGTAGAAATACACCTCATATAATGTGTAAGTGCTCTTACTTGTTGTTTTGAACGAAAGAGATCTTCTAAATTAGATGGACTTTGTTTGGGATCACATATGGAGAAGATGTATTACAAGAAAATAAACATAATGTTTATTTTGAGTGGAATTACAGTTGTAAGTTCCATTTGTAATTCTGAGTGGAACTTACAGTTGTAAGTTCCACTTGTAATTACGAGTGGAACTTACAGTTGTAAGTTCCAATTGTAATTATCAGTGGAACTTACAGTTGTAAGTTCCAGTTGTAATTATCAGTGAAACTTACAGCTGTAAGTTCTAGTTGCAATTACGAGTGTAACTTACAGTTGTAAGTTCCAGTTGTAATTATGAGTGGAACTTACAGTTGTAAGTTCCGGTTTTATTTGTATTAAAACTTTACAGTTCTAAGTTCTTGATTGTTTACAGTTCCATTCTTGTAGTATCAGATATCCTAGTTCTTGACTGTTTACAGTTCCAGTTGTAATTATAAGGGGAACTTACAACTGTAAGAACAGGAGATGCAAACAAACTTTAATTGATATTTGTTAGTACAAGACTGGAACTCGAAATAATAGAGGACTAACAACTGGAATAGTGAAACATCATAAAAAAATTAACTGAGAGTGCATTTCTCAGGGAAGAAAGCTTGAACCTACAACTGGAATATCTAGATGATTGGAACTGTAAACAACCAATGAACTGGGATAGCTGCTACTATAAGAATTGAACTTTAAATAATGGAGAACTTAGAACTAGAAACCTAAACCCATTAAAAAAAATTGAACGAGACAATATAGAAGTCCAATTTACAAAAAATAAGTTTTGCTGAGATCTCAATTTTTGCTACACCGGAAAAGTGCAAAAAAAAAATAAATCTTTAACTGAGAGATCATTTCTCATAGTAAGAATTATTGAACCTATAACTGGAATATCTTGATGATTAGAACTGTAAACAACTCATGAACTGAGATATCTGCTAATACAAAAATTGAACTGTAAATAAGCGAGAACTTACAACTGAAAAGCTAAACCCTTAAAAAAAATTTAAACAAGACGATAGAAGTTCAATCAACCTTAGGACTGTAAAACAAAGAAATAACATTACTAAGTTTTTTGAGATCTCATTTTTTCCTACACAGGGAAGCACCAGATAAAAATAAAAAAAAATACCTAAAACTCAAGATTGGTATTTTGTATATAAGAGAAGAATGCTTGAACCTTGATTGAAGATGGAGCAACAAGAATAATGGTTCTAAAGCAGGCCAGAGATTACTGCTTCACCGAAAAAATAAGCTTTATTATCCTGCGAAACATAAATCGAGTAGGTTTTCGGGGGGAGAAGTCGGAGGAAGAGTCGAAGCGTACCAAAATCCTGCAATGACGGCAAGGTTGGAGTAGTTCTTCTCGGAGGAGAAAGGTTGAAGGCCGGATGAAGATGGAGCCATTCGACGTTTCCGTCGTTCGACGTTTCCGCCGTTTGAAACGTTTCCGCCGTTCGAAACGTTTTGAAGAGGGAGAAGACAATGTTTTTGGGATCGCGAAAAATAAGATAATAGGTACCTATTTATTTACGGGTCATCACATCATACGCTTAACCTATACAAAATTCTCTCATATTTAAGGTGCAAATTTGAGCCAGCATGATAGACATTGTAGGAGCGGGACCCGCACTTGGTTCGTGACGTGGCACGTACTATTGATGTACAAATAAGCGTCACAATTAAATTGACAGCAGCACATATTAAGGATGAATCTGACTGATGCAATTAGGCATTCAATAAAGGGTCTGTTTGGCGCAGCTCTGGCGGCTGGAAAATCTCTATTCCAGCCGCCAGAGCTGTTTTATATGTGTTTGGGACAGCTCCCTGTGAAGAGCTTTTCAATCCGCCAGAGCTGTTTTCCAGCTTTTCAGAAATCTCCCTCCCCCCAGCTTCTGCTCTTGCAAAATAGCTTTCTCTCTCACAGGTTTTGGAAATCTAATGGTTTCTTCAGATGGAACATGTTTAGAGGTCGGACGGCCTTCCTCCGGCGATTCCGAGCCCCTGACGGCCTTCCTCCGGCGATTCCGAGCCCCCGACGTCCTTCCTCGGGCGATTCCGAGCGCACTTCTGCACAGAATACTCAAACACTCTGCAGCTTTTCAAAACTGCTCCCCAGAAATCTATTTTAAAACAGCTCTATCCGGACAGCAGCTTTTCAATCCGCCAGAGCTGTCCCAAACAGAGCCAAAGTTAGTGGAAGCGCCGGGGAATCTCTCACGCCCGCACCTCAGTACCTTCCGTATTTTTATGCGGGGCAGTCGCATCTTTGGCTTCATAATAATAATAAAATGGCATGGATGAGATCAAAACTAAGACCTGAAAAATTAAGTCATTTTATATTATTTATACATTCCCCTCAAATAAAAATGTAATGATTTTATTTCTCCTAATTTATAAGCACCCAAGCCCAAATTTGATGGCTCCCGACTTATTAGAAGGCCCGAGATACACTTTGGTTTTGTGCGGCGCAATCGTGGTGGTCGCAAACACGGTTCCATGGTGATTATTGGCCGCCATTCGCGAACGCCTGATTTCATCGAAGGAACTTCGTCCATTTTTATGTTCAAAGCTAGTTTTTTATTTTGATGGTGGTAGTGAATATTGTCATTTTTTATTTATTTTTAAGATCATTTTTAAAAATTCATTGAAATAAATGATATTTTATCATAATTGGATTGAATTTTGAAAAGTCTGATGAAATTTGATCTCATTAAAAATCTTTTAAAAATGCCTTTTTTATGATTTAAAAACAAATTAAAATAGGCTTTGCTTGGAGCAACGTTTGAAAAGCTGGTTTTGAATATTAAAGTGAATGAAGTTTCTTAAGCGAAGTAGGACGCTCATGAATGATGATTCATAACACGGTGTTCATCATGTTCATAATTAAGGCTTCAAATCGGAGCCCTAAATTTTCTTTATGCATTTCTTTCTCAATATAATACTATTCAAGACTTCAAGCAAGCAAATTTGTAATTGTTATCATGAAAATTCAATTTATATTTTTGATGGGGTCAAGTCCATTTTATAATACATTTGGGGTGTGATTAGCCCACTCCATCATGATCCCAAGTCCCACTATCCAAATGAGGATTATGGGGGAACCGTCGCGCTTATGATCGACGCGCAATCGCACGCGATTCGAACGCGCTAGATTGTCTTCCCCGAACCTTCCAGGGGCCGGCCCCACTCTCCTGCCGCTGGCAGGCCGGCTTAGTAGTCGGCCGGCAGGAAGCCGAACCGTGCGGCCGCGCTACTGCGGCCGCAAGGCGCGGTGCTCCTGCCGGCCACCACGGTCGGGGAGGACCTTCCCTCCCGTGCCCGCTGCGGGAGGGGCCGGGCGAGACCGGCCACTCCCCGCCCCTTCGCGGGGAAGGCTCGGCCGGCCACCCCCTGCTCAGGCCGGCTCCAGCCGGCCGGTGCCGCGCCCGGTGGCCGCAAACAACAAACAAAAGATTAATGACGTACAAAATAATCAGTTGAAATAAAGATGAACGACTCACTTATCACGTCACTCATTGCCTTAACCTATGAAGACACTCTGGGGGCAGAAGTTTCCAAAGGAGGGACTAGGGGGGAGCAGACGTCTTTATCACCTTTAGATTAGAATCGGCTAGATCAAGCTCGTCGCACGGGGCCTCCTTAACCAGGTCCTCTCTTCGACTCGACAAAGTATGCAAGCCCTCAGCTGCGTCACAACTGCTCTTCAAAACAAGCTTTATTTTGTGAATTGATGGCGCAACATGTTTGGCCTCAACTGAAAGGCCGCACTAGGATAGACTCAAAGTCAATCCAATTTTGTTGATGCGAATCTCGATGCGGTCATCACCATCGGTACGGACATCGCACCAGTCCCTGAACAACTCCAAAGAAAATTTAGGTCCATGCTCCCAGAAGAAAGCCATCAGCCTCATTAGGCGAGTCATTCCTAGAAGAGTGAACTGTGATATTGAGACTCTACAGAACTTCAGAATATAAATCACCTCCTCGCATGGTGGAAAATGGAAGTTGGACCTCAAAGTCGTCTCGTAAATCGTCAACCAGCCCCTAGACGGGTTTTGGACTCTTCCTTCAGGATGAGGAATCCTCACCTCATGGTCAATAGTTAACTCATACATTTTTCTCCAAACTGTGACTTGCTCAGTAGTGAGTGTAGAGTGCAAACGCATGGGCCTTGTAGGACTCCCCAAAACTGGAGATAAAAATCAAAAGTTAGACAAAATTAATCAAGTATCAAGTGCTCAAATTGAGCACCATACGTTTGCAATCCCAACATGGGAGGCCAAAAATTGCACAAGTTGCGTGCAAGCTCGCACGCCTAAGCACATGCACAATCTACGAGCAGAGCGTGCACAACCAACGACCCGCCTACCCAAGAGGGGGGCACGAGCTATCCTGCAAGCAAAGGGGTACCCAGTGTGTGCCTAGCTACAAGTACGTGCGCGCCTTCCCGGTGCGCGCCCGCACCCTCCCCGGGGGTGCGCGGGCGCAACCTCCGAGGAAGGCGCGCACGCTCGAGCGCGCCCGTCCCCGCATTGGGAGGCAGGCGCCCCGTCCGGAGGATTTTTCCCCGCATGGGTGGCTCCCGTTCGCCGGCTTGACACTTTCGGCCTCACTCACCACGTGCTTTCTCCATCTTCTACCTCCTTCAAAACTTATCTTCGCTTGCGAAGCGCTGCTATCTGCCCTCTCTGGCACCTCCTCGTTCGTCATCACCATCATTGTCATTGATTGAACCCTTCGTGGGAGGATATGAAATCCCGGATTTTCTCACAAAATAATTTCTAACATTGAGGATTTTGGGAGACAATTGATGAGCCCAATTAACTTTTATAAGACATTTGGGGTGTAATTAGTCCACTCCCTCATGATCCAACTATCCAAATGGGGATCATGGGGGAACCGTCACGAGCGTGATAACTTCGCAAAAAGAAGTTATCTTCATCTCTATTTTAACCATTTTTAGCCATGTTATGTGATATTTATACATGAAAAGTAGATAAAATCCAATTGCCGCATGTTTTGGAGTCAAAATGTTTGTACTCTCATTGTTTATATGTTTTTATGATAGGATTCGGGGAGAATTTAAGTCAAAGATTGAAGGCTAAGTATTGTGAAAAATCTGGGAAAAATGTTACAACATATTCTCAACATTCTGGCAGGAACTGTGCAGAAAAAAACAGAACCAGAAATGTTGCAACATATTCACAACATTTTTGGCAGTTACAGGAAATTCAAATCCGAAATGCCAAGTTTTGGGACAGTTACAACCTATTTCAAAGCATCCATTCAGCAATTTAAAATGACTGGATGTGGGGCCCACTAGGAAAAGAAGAGGGAAAGTTTAAAGGAAGGAAATTTCAGCCATAAAAGGGGGGATTCCATTCTATTCAAGGGGAGCCATTAGAGGAAGAGAAAAACTGCAGGAAGAAGAATTCGGCCAAGGAAGAACCAGTCCAGTCTTGGCATTCGGGCTGAAGGAAACGCTTCCACACCACTGGAGAAGGGAAGATTCGCATTTCTTTTGAAATGTTTAGTAAGATCTCTTCAGTTTTGTGTTATTTTCCCGCAGTCATGAACTAAAACTCTCTAGTCTTGCATGATGAGAGTAGTATGTGTATTTTGATGATGAACATCTTTGATTTTGAGTTTGCTTTGTGATTATCTTTATGGATCTTGTGATTTTTATGGTGAAATTGTTGGATCATGTCTTTTTATTGTATTGCGCCGCGAGAATCGAGAGAAGAGCGGCGTAATGTTAATTTAAGGGCTAGTTTATCGCAGTGCGAGAATCGAGAGATGAGCAATGTGAATCATTAACCAACATTTTTTTATTTTTACGGCGTTTCAAGAGTCGAGAGAGGAGAAACGTGTGTGCATCACAAGATCTATTGAGTTTTGAAAAGCGAAAGAGATTTCCTTTTTATGCTTGCGTATTTGATTCTTGCACTTCATAATATTTTTCGTTTTTCCTAAGTTAGAGATAACTAGGATTGCGTAGATATCAAGACCCCTTGTATCGAGAGATAAAAGTTTCTTCTTTTAAAAATCATCGCAAGATAATCCAAAGTTCAACCAAATGAAATATTTATTTTATCACCATCAATGTACACATATGAAATCAGAAATGCAAGACTATTTTCTCTAATTGCTAAGAAATTACTTAAAGATCTAGTTAATTTAGTTTTAATATTTATCTAAAAGTTTTAATCTAGTTTCAGA
The DNA here is from genome assembly GCA_039583875.1 of Platanthera guangdongensis. Classification (NCBI taxonomy): domain Eukaryota; kingdom Viridiplantae; phylum Streptophyta; class Magnoliopsida; order Asparagales; family Orchidaceae; genus Platanthera; species Platanthera guangdongensis. The sequence goes on along the minus strand of CM077147.1, from coordinate 7,053,361 downwards.
AAATCAATTAATCGTTTTACTTGGATTCATAGAAACGGTGTAGCTAGTAATTGTAAGCACTAAACCCATCACTTCTCCGTGGGAACGATCTCACTCACTTTGTATTACTTGTACGGCACGTATACTTGCGTTTTCAAGCTCTATTTTGCGCCCGTCAAGTTTTTGGCGCCGTTGCCGGGGAGGTGCAACGGATTTAGTATTTTTCTTCTTACAATATTAGTGAACCTTAGTACGTGGAGGTCAAGTTTTGTTTTCACTTGTTAGTTTATTGTATTTGGGTTACCATCTTTGTCATCTGATAGTTTATGTCCAGGTATCGATCCGTTGAATTAATTCCTCTAAATTCTGAAATCGAGCGAACCTGTAGACGTAATAGAAAATCAACTAGATTGGAAAATTCGAATCAACACAACATGAATAATCAAAACAATGATGCTGACGTTCATCAAGAGGGACAGGACTTAGGAGGCCAAGTAGAGCATAACGGGCACCCAATGGAAAATAGGAGAACATGTCGTGACTATAATATGCCTTTTAGGGGAGGGGTACAATTTAGTATCGCTAGACCTGCGGTAGAGGCTAACAACTTTAAAATTGATTCCACGGCGATGCAACTTGTCCAGAATAATAAGTTTAGTGGCCATAACCAGGAAGACCCAAACTCTCATCTAAGAACGTTCATAGAAATCTGTGACACATTTAAGATTAATGGCGCATCTGAAGAAGCCATTAAATTGCGATTATTTCCTTTCTCTCTAGAAGGGAAAGCAAAAGATTGGTTGAACTCGTTGCCTAATGGGTCTATTACTACTTGGGCTATATTGGTTGAAAAATTTTTATCCAAATATTTCCCTCCATCTAAAACTGCCAAGTTAATGCGGGATATCTCTACATTCATGCAAGCGAATGGAGAAACCCTATATGATGCGTGGGAACGATTTAAGGAATTATTACGCAGATGTCCACACCATGGGCTAGCCATTCACCAACAAGTATGGACGTTTTATAACGGCCTTCAGACATCTACAATGATCCAAGTAGATGGAGCTGCGGGAGGTTCGTTGATGAACAAGTACCCTGAAGATGCATACGGTATTTTAGAAGATCTATCTTCTAATAATTACCACACGATCGAGCGTCAAGTACATCCTCCCACTACGGCAGGATTGTATCAAGTTGACCAATTAACGTCATTTGCAGCCCAAAATGACGTCCCAATTTAATACCATTAACAAGAGGTTAGATGCTTTGACGTTGAACCACAATCAAATGAATCCTCAAGTCAATAGCATTATTACTCCCATGGTTTCTCCTAATCCCACCTTAACAATTGAACAACTAGTAGGGGGTAATGAAGAAGTTAATTATTTAGGAGGGCATTATAAGCAAAATACAAACCCTCACCCAAACCATTATAATCCCGAATGGAGAAACCATCCTAACTTCTCTTGGAAGAACAACTCCGGTCCTACTCCACCACACTTATTTAATTCTAATGCTAATCCTCAACATCAAAACAATCATTCCAACCAAGCAGGACCATCTAGAAAGGTAACGGATGACTTCATCATTGAATCAATGCAAAAGAATGAAGCCCGTTTCTCTAGTTTGGAAGGGTCCATGAGAATGATTGAATCACAACTAGGACAAATCGCCACCGCTTTAAGTATGCGACCGCAAGGCACACTCCCTACGGATACCACACCCAATCCCAAGGGAGAAAATCATCATTGTAAGGCCATTACATTGCGAAGTGGACGTGAGTTAGTAGTTGGTCAAGAAACTAATCCACATGAACAAGATAAAAATCAAGACCAAGAAGAATTCAAGGGTCCTAGTGAGCAAGTAATAATAGGAAGAAATGAGGACGATAAGAGTGAGGAGGAAGGAGTAATAACAAGAAGAAATGATAAGGTAATAGAAGGAGAAAAAGAGGAAAGAAGGAAGGAGAACCCACGAACCTATCCACCACCACCTTTCCCCCAAAGACTAAAAAAGAGCAAATTGGATCAACAATTTCAGAAATTCTTAGAAATCTTTAAGAAGTTGCAAGTTAATATACCATTTGCCGAAGCATTAGAACAGATGCCGAGTTACGTAAAGTTCATGAAAGACATATTAAATAAAAAACGGAAGTTTGGCATGAACGAAACGGTAACCCTTACACATGAATGTAGTGCAATTCTCCAAAGAAGATTGCCACCAAAACTAAAGGACCCCGGAAGCTTCACGATTCCGTGTTCTATTGGACATCAATTCGAGGGAAAGGCTTTGTGCGATCTAGGGGCGAGCATAAATCTTATGCCACTTTCAATTTATAAGAAGTTAGGGTTGGGGGAGATTTCCAAAACATCAATTACATTACAATTAGCCGATAAATCTCTAACCTATCCAAAGGGGATTGTAGAAGACGTCTTAGTCAAGGTAGAAAAATTTATTTTTCCGGCAGATTTTGTGGTATTAGACATGAAGGAAGACAAGGAAGTCCCCATTATAGTGGGTAGGCCTTTCTTAGCCACCGGAAAAACTTTGATTGATGTACACAAGGGTGAGTTAACCATGAGGGTTAACAATGAACAAGTGACTTTTAATGTACTAAAAGCCATGAAATTCCCTCGTTTAGAAGAAGATGACATAGAGGAAGTTAAGAGTGTGACCTTTATTGATTACAACTTAAGTGAGGATCTAGAAGAAGATGAAGAGGAGGGGACGGATGAAGAGAAATCTCATTGTGAGAACGAAATTCAAGAATGCTTTGAAATAAGTGCACGTCCACCGACATTCACTCGCAAGCCGGAGATTTTAGATATGACAGATAAGACATGTGCAAATAAACCTTCCATCATTAGTCCTCCCACACTTGAGTTGAAACCATTACCTGAACATTTGGCCTACGCATATCTAGGAGACAATGATACATTACGGTCATTGTCAACTCAAAATTATCACCAAATCAACATCAACAACTCATAGATTTGCTGAAGCAATTTAAAGTAGCCATAGGTTGGACCATCGCGGACATAAGAGGGATTAGTCCTTCGGTATGCATGCACAAGATTCTCCTAGAAGAATCTTATAAAGGTTCCATTGAGCCTCAACGCCGTCTCAGTCCACCTATGAAAGAGGTCGTAAAGAAAGAAATAATAAAATGGTTAGATGCAGGGATAATATACCCTATCTCCGATAGTTCTTGGGTCTCTCCGGTTCAATGTGTTCCGAAGAAAGGAGGGATGACCGTAATAAAAAATGATAAGAACGAATTAATATCGACTAGAACTATTACCGGATGGCGCATTTGTATGGATTATCGCAAGCTTAATAAGGCTACTAGAAAAGACCACTTTCCATTGCCTTTCATAGATCAAGTTCTAGATAAGTTGTCCGGTAATGATTTCTTCTGCTTCCTAGACGGATATTCCGGGTATAACCAAATCACGGTTGACCCGGAAGATCAAGAGAAAACAACCTTCACGTGCCCTTACGGAACATTCGCCTTTAGGAGAATGCCATTTGGTCTATGCAACGCACCAGCCACGTTCCAACGGTGTATGATTGCTATATTTTCAGAAATCATGGATCATGGCATAGAGATCTTCATGGATGATTTCTCCATCTTTGGAAAATCATTTGGGGAGTGTTTGGAGTGCCTAGAAAGAGTGCTTGTGCGATGTATCGAAACTAACCTTGTGCTGAATTGGGAAAAATGTCATTTCATGGTACGCGAAGGCATCGTGCTGGGCCATCATGTGTCAAGCAAGGGGTTAGAAGTAGATAAGACCAAAATTGAGGTCATTGAGAAATTACCTCCTCCTAGGAATGTGAAAGAGTTAAGGAGTTTCCTAGGGCATGCCGGATTTTACAGAAGGTTTATCAAAGATTTTGCTAAGATTGCAAAACCTCTCAGTGGATTGTTGGAAAAGGATACGAAATTTCATTTTGACGAAGACTGTTTGAGTGCATTTAGTAAACTGAAAAAACAATTAACCACGGCACCAATTGTGGTGGCACCCGACTGGGGTGAACCATTTGTCCTTATGTGTGATGCGAGTGACTATGCCGTGGGTGTAGTACTAGGTCAAGTTAGGGAGAAACTTTTTCACACCATAGCCTACGCGAGCAAAACTCTGATTGAAGCTCAAATCAATTACACCACGACTGAGAAGGAGTTGTTGGCAGTAGTCTACGCCTTTGAAAAGTTTCGATCTTATCTTTTATGCACTCAAGTCACCGTTTTTACTGATCATGCGGCTATCCGTTATTTGATGGAAAAAAGAGATACGAAGCCGAGGTTGATTCGTTGGGTACTATTATTGCAGGAATTCGATTTGGAGATTAAGGATAGAAAGGGCGTAGATAACCCTGTAGCAGACCATCTTTCCAGGATCGAACCAAAGGAATCTTATTATCATTCAGGGATTGTGGAGAGATTTCCAGATGAGCAAATCTTAGCTATATCAGAGGGGTTAGTGCCATGGTACGCCGATTACGTCAATTACCTCGTCAGTAACATCTTACCTTCAGATTTAAACTACCAACAACGAAAGAGATTCTTACACCAAGTGCGGTCTTATCTTTGGGACCCACCTTATTTGTTTAAAATTGGTGCTGATGGAGTAGTGAGGAGATGTATACCGGAAGTAGAAATGCATCATATTTTAGAAAATTGCCATAGTTCTCCCTACGGAGGACACTTCAAGGGAAATAGGACAGCTATGAAAGTCTTAGAGGCCGGATTCTATTGGCCTACATTATATCATGATTCTCAAGAACATGTGAAAAGGTGTGATAGATGTCAAAAGGAAGAAAATATTAATAAGAACGAAGCTATGCCTATGAACCCAATTCTAGAAGTTGAGCTTTTTGATGTCTGGGGTATAGACTTCATGGGACCCTTTGTTAATTTGAATGGTAATTTATTTATCCTCTTAGCCGTAGACTATGTATCGAGATGGGTCGAAGCCATAGCCACGACCAAAAATGATGCAAAGGTGGTGTTATACTTCCTGAAAAACTTCATATTTAGTCGATTTGGAACACCCAAAGCTATTATAAGTGACGGGGGAAGTCACTTTTGTAATCATCAATTTGCTGCGTTGTTGAAAAAGTACGGGGTTAGGCATAAGGTAGCATTGGCATACCACCCCCAAACGAATGGCTTAGCAGAAGTATCTAATAGAGAGATCAAGAAAATCTTGGCTAAAACGGTAAGTGTAAATTGCAAGGACTGGTCTCAAAAGCTTAACGATGCCTTATGGGCATATAGAACCGCTTTCAAGACCCCAATTGGTGTTACCCCGTATCGTTTAGTTTACGGCAAGGCTTGTCACTTACCGTTAGAGTTGGAATATCGGGCATATTGGGCCATTAAGAAAATCAACTTTGACTTTCAAGAGGCCGGTAAATCTAGACTACTACAGTTAAATGAATTGGAGGAGATCCGGACTCAGGCGTATGAAAGTGCAAGGGTTTATAAGGACCGTACAAAAATGTGGCATGACCGCCATCTTACGGACAAAAATTTACAACCAGGGAAACTAGTTCTATTATTCAATTCACGATTAAAAATTTTTCCCGGAAAATTAAAATCTAGGTGGTCGGGCCCGTTTCGGGTCAAGGAAGTTCTTCCTTATGGGGTCGTTACTATCATCAATGAAAAAGATCATTCGGAGTTTAAGGTCAATGGCGGACGTCTTAAGGCTTATTTAGGGAACGAAAATGAACGAGCAATATCGTTCATACACTTGAAATAAAATTTTCAAGCCGCTGAATGTCCAGCCGGGACATTAACTAAGGCGCTTCTGGGGAGGCAACCCCAAATTTTAATGTTAAGTTCTTTATTTTTATTATTTTTGTTTTGTTTGTTTCTATTTCTCTCAAAAATTTCTTTCAAAAAAAAATGATGATGCATGACTGAATCCCTATGATCTCGAACACTTAAAAACCGCATTTCCCCTTCATTCGGTGCTAGCCAAGGCTCAAAATCAGCCCAGGAAAAAATGTTGCAACATTTTCGAAAAATGTTGCAACATATTTTTCTCTGCCTTTTTCTCTTACAAGAGCGGAAAATCTGGCGTTGACCGGCTGACTGCGGGATTAACTTGAACCGGCTGTCTAATTGTGTTTTTTTTCCCTATTTAGCCGGTTCAATTGCAATTGGTTACCTTAAATCCCCCCCCCTCCAAGTGCCCACCCTTGCTTCCCCTACCCCCCCCTCCGCTATTAAAAGCGCGATACCCCAAATCCGCTGCTATCCCCCCCGAACCCTTTGCTCCAGGAAACCCTAAAGCCTCTGTCTCGCCCCGCTTCGACTCCTCCGCCGGCGGCAGCTACCTCGCGATAGCATTGCTCCAGGAAATACCCCCCCCCCTCTCGCCGTCCTCTTACGAAGTTCTGCTATCACTTACCGGTGGCGTCGACGTATCATGGCCCCCAAGAAAGGTAGAGAGAAGGCGGTGGCGGCGCACAAGCACTCCAGATTCATCAACGACGAAGCCATGGCTCGCTACGAATTGCTTAAGGCAAAGCCCCTCATCTATGAGAGAGGGTTTCAACTGGAAGTTCGTGGTTGGAGTCAAGCGTATGTGCAGCCAATAGACAAGTTCGGTTGGACCTCCTTCTGCCATCCACGCACTGATGCTGTCCTACCGTGGGTGTATGAATTTTACGCCAATGCCAAGTTCCACACGGACGGAAAAATCCACATACGGGGGAAGGAAGTCGATTTCTCCGCGGAAGGTATAAACTCCTACTTCGATTTATCAAATCTGGATTGTGATGTCCTCCAGTCGGTTAGAACCTCTAATCCATACGATATCGCCACCACATTGAGCCTCACTAGAAACATCACGTGGGTTAATGAATCAAAGCATGTCCTGCATTCGGCCCTTTTTACTCGTGAAGCTAAAGTGTGGCTGCTTTTCGTAATTCAAGTGTTATGCCGACGAAACACTCCAACCATGTCTCCTTCGAGAGGGCTTGCATTATACATAGCATTATAAAAGGGATTCCCATTAATGTAGGGCATATTATTTCCAGTCAAATCCTAAAAAAGGTCAAAACGGAGGGGGGTACTCAGCTGTGGTTTCCCACGCTAATCACATCGTTGTGCCGTTACGCCGGGGTATCTCTCGCCGACACGGACACTACTACCATTGTAGGCCGGCCAATCACATTTTCTGTGATTTCCTCCTATATTAAAGTATCTTCCGAGGAGCCACCTCCCAAATCCGCTCCGAAACAACGCCCCACCGTATCTTCGAGCAAAACCACCCAACCTCCAATTCCACCACCACTTTCCCCAAACCCCCGGATTGGCCGATCATCCTTAAATATTTGCAAGGCACCGCCAAATATCAGCGCCAACAACATCGTGATATAGTCTCCCATTTAAACATTTTACATCACAATCAAGTAGCCATTCTCCGCCATTTGAATGTACCTGAGGACAAGATAGCAGTCCACGATGTGAATCCTGCTTGGTATGACAACAATCCCTCTACTTCTAAGGGAAAGGAGGCGACATCCTCGCCAAATCCACATGATGAAACGGAAGCGGTCGAGGAGGGTGCAGCCTTTGCATCCGGCGCAGACGACGAAATGAAGGAATTTTTGGACGATGACGACTCCGACGAGGTCGATGACGCTGACGACGATGAGGAGGATGGTTGATGCTCCACTACTCAGATCTGGGAAATTTACTTTGCATTCTTACTGCTGAAATGACTGTTTTGTTTTTTTTTTGGGACATCTCTATGGTGAAACATTTCAGTGTTAGTGCAGTACTTTATTTTATGCACATGTTGCTCTTGTCAAAATTGCGGAGATTGATTGACTCCTTGGACGCTCGTTATCATTTTTCCTAAATGACTACTTTGATCTATTACTGCTGAACTTGTTGAACTGCATGCTAATCATTGAATGCTAAGTACCGTTGACGTATTACTTGGTTATTTAATTTATATCTCTAATCTTTGTAACTGTTTTCATGTCGTGAAGTTTTACTTGTTACTCAATACCTCCACTATGTTCATGCAAACTATTTATTATAATCTGCTCTTCGTGGGATATTCCGTTCATCGCTTATACTTTAATGTTCCACTTCACTCATATTTATATGATTGGCGACTCACATGTGAAACTGTCTTTTTATTCCACTCTTATGATTTATGAAGTTCGCAGTCGCATATAAGGCTATTATATTTGCTACAACTGCTTTACTAGGGACTAGTAAAGGTTAAAGTATGGGGGCATGTTCCTTCTATACCTTGCTTGACAAAGCTTTTATGGGGTATATTTTAGAACTGCTTGCTCTTCATTTTTTTTATTTATTATTAAAAAATCTATTCAAGTTTTTCAAATTAATTGTAAGTTTAGACGAGTCAGTCCTATGAGTCAGACTATTAAATTGTAATTAGACTGATTGGTTAAAGCTCGATTAAGAAATCTATCTCACATTCATGCACTATAGTTCTTAAAAGTGTTTACCCCCTTTTAATTTATTTAATTAACTTCGGATCCTAATGGGATTGGATCGAGTATGTTCTAATTCAATGATAGTCGCCAATATATTGAGCGTACGTAGTTAACCTTGCTTCCACGTAAATCCTTACCTTTGTGGCCATCACATATTACTTTTGAGCTTAAAGACTTGATTATTCATTTCCCTATGTTCTTTAGCTAGTAGACTGACCACTTATGGGTGTTAAAACAAAAAAAAAAATTTGTGTATATCATAGTGACATGTGGCCTAAGTTAGCTCCGGCTTACTTGGAATGATCCCAACTATGATCAAAAAAAAAGAGAGGATATATATATAGCATAGTGATATGTGGCCTAAGTTAGCTCCGGCTTACTTGGAATGATCCCAACTGTGCAAATATCAAAAGAAAGAAAAAATTGTTGAAAGTTATACCCCATAAGGTGGCAAGCTACTAAGTTAATTAGAATCATTGGCTACCCACCTCTCCAAAATTCATCAAGTCGTTTTTATTTGGCATTGGTTTCTACCAAACTCATGTAGAGGTCATATCAAAGCCTTAGACTACTCTTGATCTATCCTATTGGTGATGAAGTTTATCGAAAATGAATTGTAAGGGATGTAGACAAATTGTTAAGGGCATCACATATAACACTTGAATTCTTAATTGAGCCTTATCCTATATCTATCTGATAGAATTATGAAAGTTTGAATTCTTATGGACTAGCAAGTCTAGCATCAGTTAATGAGAATTACTTGAAGCTATTTTGGTTAACTTATAATGAAGAGTAGATGGAAATGAAATTATACTGTCATGAATCTTTGTCATATCATGATTTACAATGATTTACCTTTGCTAGGGACTAGCAAAGAACTAAGCATGGGGGTGTGATAACTTCGCAAAAAGAAGTTATCTTCATCTCTATTTTAACCATTTTTAGCCATGTTATGTGATATTTATACATGAAAAGTAGATAAAATCCAATTGCCGCATGTTTTGGAGTCAAAATGTTTGTACTCTCATTGTTTATATGTTTTTATGATAGGATTCGGGGAGAATTTAAGTCAAAGATTGAAGGCTAAGTATTGTGAAAAATCTGGGAAAAATGTTACAACATATTCTCAACATTCTGGCAGGAACTGTGCAGAAAAAAACAGAACCAGAAATGTTGCAACATATTCACAACATTTTTGGCAGTTACAGGAAATTCAAATCCGAAAATGCCAAGTTTTGGGACAGTTACAACCTATTTCAAAGCATCCATTCAGCAATTTAAAATGACTGGATGTGGGGCCCACTAGGAAAAGAAGAGGGAAAGTTTAAAGGAAGGAAATTTCAGCCATAAAAGGGGGGATTCCATTCTATTCAAGGGGAGCCATTAGAGGAAGAGAAAAACTGCAGGAAGAAGAATTCGGCCAAGGAAGAACCAGTCCAGTCTTGGCATTCGGGCTGAAGGAAACGCTTCCACACCACTGGAGAAGGGAAGATTCGCATTTCTTTTGAAATGTTTAGTAAGATCTCTTCAGTTTTGTGTTATTTTCCCGCAGTCATGAACTAAAACTCTCTAGTCTTGCATGATGAGAGTAGTATGTGTATTTTGATGATGAACATCTTTGATTTTGAGTTTGCTTTGTGATTATCTTTATGGATCTTGTGATTTTTATGGTGAAATTGTTGGATCATGTCTTTTTATTGTATTGCGCCGCGAGAATCGAGAGAAGAGCGGCGTAATGTTAATTTAAGGGCTAGTTTATCGCAGTGCGAGAATCGAGAGATGAGCAATGTGAATCATTAACCAACATTTTTTTATTTTTACGGCGTTTCAAGAGTCGAGAGAGGAGAAACGTGTGTGCATCACAAGATCTATTGAGTTTTGAAAAGCGAAAGAGATTTCCTTTTTATGCTTGCGTATTTGATTCTTGCACTTCATAATATTTTTCGTTTTTCCTAAGTTAGAGATAACTAGGATTGCGTAGATATCAAGACCCCTTGTATCGAGAGATAAAAGTTTCTTCTTTTAAAAATCATCGCAAGATAATCCAAAGTTCAACCAAATGAAATATTTATTTTATCACCATCAATGTACACATATGAAATCAGAAATGCAAGACTATTTTCTCTAATTGCTAAGAAATTACTTAAAGATCTAGTTAATTTAGTTTTAATATTTATCTAAAAGTTTTAATCTAGTTTCAGAAAATCAATTAATCGTTTTTACTTGGATTCATAGAAACGGTGTAGCTAGTAATTGTAAGCACTAAACCCATCACTTCTCCGTGGGAACGATCTCACTCACTTTGTATTACTTGTACGGCACGTATACTTGCGTTTTCAAGCTCTATTTTGCGCCCATCAGAGCGCGATCGCCGCGCGATCGGCACGCGTGGGATCGTCTTCCTCGAACCGTCCGTGAGCAGATCGTCGGCGTCGGCCCCTCACTCCCTCTGCCACAGACCAGCTCATGCCGCCAGCACAATAGCCAGCCAGCCAGATGCCGCACCGTAAGCCGCGCGCCCGCAGCCGCAAGGTGTGGTTCTCCCGCTGGCCACCGCCATAAGGGGATGACCTTCCCTCCCGCGGACACCATAGGAGGGGCCAGGCAGGGCCGACCATGCCTTACCCTTTTACGGGGAAGGCTCGGCCGGCCTCCCCTTGCTCAGGCCGGCTCCGGCCGGTCGCGTCTTGCGGTCATCCTACACCGAGCCTGGCGACCAGCGTCGCGTCTTGCGGCCGACGTAGCACCCGGCGGCCGGCCGACACTACGCTCGGTGGCCGGTGTTGGGGTCGCGCCCGTCGGCCTCCATCGTGGCCACGCCCGGGGCGCCGCCAAAGTGCGACCGGCCGGCCCTTGCCGGGCGTCTATCGCACCCCGGCCGGTGTTGCGTCGACAACCTACTAGCTTCGTTTGGGCCGGTCACCCGTTTGGCGGTGGCCGACCGTCTCTTTTGCCCTCCTTGGACCTCGTCCCCGCCATTCAATCTTTCTTCCACGATCGCGGTCACCCGATGTGCGGGTAACCACCCGCGTAACCACCTCCAGTAATGGGGAAACACGTTTTAGTAGGGGCCAGCATTTAGTAAAATAAATATATGATTAATGTTCCCCCAAAAGCATACTCATAATTATGATATTGGTGGCTACGGTGTGCGGATAGCCGCATAACCACCGTAACCATCTCCTGGAGGCTATAAAAAGGCCCCCAGATCTCCTTATTTCTCATTTTTTTCTCTCCATTGTTTTCTTCCTTCTCATACCAGAGCTCTGTCAGATACCTCTTTCGAGCCACCTCGAGCCACTGCTCCACCACCAGAATTCTCCTACGTGCCTCCTCTCCGCCAGAGATTCGCCTAAATCTACGATTGTGCAACAAAAAGGGAAAACCCTACGATAAAAAGTGCTCGTTCGTGCGCATCGCCAAAACCACTAGCCTCGCGCGGAGCAGCCTATTGTCCTCCGCAAGCCCAAGTCTTTCTTTCTCTCTCACCACCAAAGTGTAATGAGGTGTGACATGTCGCTGTCGATTCTCCAAGAAAGTAGAAATCACAAACAGATATTGGATTTCGGCCGGCACAGACCATATCGCGTGATTTTTTATCCAGTTGAGTGGTTTTTCCACCTCAAAATCTCGTGTGTACAATTTCTCTCTCATTGGCTGTGTGCGCGCTCGACCGCTCCAAGAACTAAGGCGTTCCAAGTTACTCCGGCCCGACCGGGACGTCGAGTTTAGTCGCAACAGTTTTGCAAAGTTTATCTCTTTGTATCTAATAAATCTTTAACGTAGTAAATCGACTTAGCTGCATTTGGCGCGGCTTATTTGCTTCGGAGAGGTTGGACAAAAAAACGTCATTGTCATATCAAAATCTTATGCTTCAAACTAAATTTTTTTTTTGGCAACGGTAATATTATTTGTCATACGAAACATACATTTTATAATAATAACGTTTTGGTTCAATCTCACAGGAGCAAATAAGCTCTGCCAAACGCTGCCTTAGATTTTTATTTATTTATTTAAAATTTTAGGGAAAAGAAGTTTCTATGTTAATTTCCCGTAACTATTTAGCATTTCTAAATGACTAGGCATTGACAAAGCATTAAAGTGGCCGTGCCAAATCGCTTATGTGGCAATACGCTTTTTTGGGTGCGTAGCCTATTCATAAATTTGTGTTTTCTGACACAATGACATGTCAATATGTGGCAAGAGAAAAAAAATCTGAAATTAATATCTATATATATGCAATTTCATTATTTCCTATAATTTTTTAATTTGATTTATATTTATCTTTGAATTGCATATAGCCAAAAATAATCTGCATATAACAAGACCCTTTATATAATCACTTGAATATCCGGTTCGTTTGTTTTGGCTTTTTCTCCATCTCAGCTGAACAAAAGCACGTACTAATAATAATTACTTTTTAAGTTCATTTGGTAAATTTCAATTCTTACCTCAATCCCTCAAAAATTATATTTTAAGCCATTATATGAGACCTTAACTCTGGCTTTGCTTGACGCGGCTTATATGGCAGTATGAGTTTGGTCAAAAATATTGTTATCAATGTATGTTTGGCAAGACGAAGGTTAAGACCGCTATCAAGTAAAGCTTCGCTTGGTAGGACGGATACGCGCCGGTCACGCGGACCTCACCGTCCCGCCGCTTTCACGGTTTTCTGGAATGCCAGCGGTCGGGCGGTGGGACTCCGTCCCGCTGCACATTTCCACAAAATTTTGGCGGAAATTAACCACACTACAGGAACCGCAGTTGGGCGGAATGGTGATTTTCGCGGAAGCAACACCGCCCTGCCCCGCCAAATGAAGCCTAAACAAATTAGTTTTGAGCATAAAATGCGTGAATTTTTTAGGTGAGGTCGTGCGTTCATTAACAACTATTCATGACCACTACGTTCACGACCTTCACCAATGCGCCAAACGAAGCCTTAATTCATCTTCCACCCTTCCATTCTGACTGCTCCCACTCCTATGTCCCACCACCGGACCACCCAAACAAACAAACCAATCATTATAATTACCCAGCATTAGACATGTCAATAAAGCATGGTGGGCCCATGCCAGATCCCCACTCAGCATTTAGCAAGCATGTGCTTTTTTTATTACCGTACCGGAACAAAACCGGTAATTACCGGTCAAACCGAGCCCATATCAATCCCGGCCCCTCCTTATAGAAGGAGCAGGATCCTCTACGGATACTATCCAGTTCGCTGACACTGATTGTTTCTTCCAAAATTTGACGGCGAGTGCAAGACGGTGAGCTGGCGAGCTGAGTTGGCAAGATGACTTTTGCGATACTTTATCCTCCACCATTGGATGATAAACTGGATACTATCCAGTTCATTTCAACTGAAGAGGATCCTGTTCCCAAGGGGTGTTTGCTTGACTGCCAAGCTAGGCTCAGGAAGGCCACGCGGTCTCAATGCCGCCTTTTTGTCGGGCGGCCCAATAGGTGACCCGACCCGATTTTTAGGCTAACATTTTAATTACACCCCAGCAAAATAATTTATGACGTGTAAACGAAATACATTTCTATATTCTGGCGTGGACCAACTGCACTGAAAACCATGAACTCTCTTCCAATATAAATACACCACCTGCATGCATCTTCTCTTCACACACACACACAACCCCTCTCTCTCTCTCTCTCTCTCTCTCTCTCTCGCTTCCCCCAACCTCGGCCGCCATTCCTTTCTCTGTCAACGCTACTGTGCACTGTCCAATGGGTTATGAGAAAGAACAGAAGAAAAAGTTGACCAAATGGTCAACGTGCTTGGCCATTGCAACTCTTCTTCTTCTTGCCACAGCAACGTTATCCCTCACCACCACTACAAACAAAGCCGGCCATATCCATACTGTTTCCAGAGGAGTTATAAACTTCTTCAAAACCACCACCGCCGGCGCCGGCGCCGGCGCCGACATCTCCCCCAGTGCAAAAATCGTTGCCGTCTGCAACTCCACTCTCTACCCCGCCGCCTGCGTGTCGGCCCTCGCCGGAGCAACCGCGACCTCTCAAAAAGACCTCTTCCCTGTCTCGATCAAATCGGCAAAACTACTCGCGACCTCCGCGCGCGCCGCCGCGTACAACATCCTGGCCCGCACAAAATCGAAGAGCAAATCGGACTCCTCCCCGACGACGGCCTGCGACGACTGCTTGGAGCTTTTAGACATCAGCCTGCAGCAGCTCGACGGCGTGTTCGCCGCCGCCGGAAACAGGGAAGCGAAGTTTCACGACATACAAACTTGGCTGAGCGCCGCGCTGACCAACCAGGTAACGTGCTCCGACAGACTTGGCGCCGCTGCCGGCGTTAGCCCGTCGGGAGAGCAGGCCCTGTCGGCTCAAGTCAACTTGCTGTCAAAATACATAAGCAACGCTCTCGCGCTCCACGTGTCGCAGAAAGGGAGCGGACGTGGCGGGCGGCGGCTGTCCAATAGGCACTACCCTGCGTGGGTGACGGCGGAGGACAGGAAGCTTCTCGAAGCATCTCCGGCTGATATCCGGGCTGATGCTGTGGTGGCGAGGGATGGGAGTGGGACCCACGGAACCATCAGTGACGCGATAGCGTTTGTTTCGCCCAAGAGCGGCAGCGGCGGCGGTAGGAGTGTGATTTATGTGAAAGCGGGTACTTACAATGAGTACATCAGAATTCCGACAAAGCAAAAGAATGTAATGCTGATGGGCGACGGGAAGGGAAAATCAATTATAATCGGCGGCCGGAACGCCGAGGATGGCTGGAGCACCTATCAGTCCGCCACAGTTGGTAATTAATTTCTTTAATTAATTCTTATATATATCTAAATCACTATAAATAAATATAGATTGCATGAATTTTAAATGCATTGGAATGATTTTGGCCGTTCGATCTAAATAGACTATATGGCAATCGTCTGATCAAACGCACCCTCTCTAAATAGACTATATGGCAATCGTCTGATCAAACGCACCCTCTCTTTCCACTTTTTCGTAAGGTTTCTAAACCAGCTGTGTAAAATTATGGAGAAACTTAAAAACTTAGCCAGCCCAAAGTGGCCGTTCGACAAAACCAGCTTATATACTAAGCTCTATATTACCCGCCTATTGAGATGCACACCAGCTTTTCAAACTATTAGCAGCAATTCTTGCTATATAAATTATGTGGTCATAATCATGTAGGCGATGTGGGACTATCCCCTGATAAGCAAGGCGCATACAATTTTTATTTTAAAAAAATTGCGCTGGTTTTAATTAAAAATCTGCGCAGGTTTTATTAAAAAATCTGCACATATTTTATTAAATTCATATAAATAATTATTTTATAATATTTTAAAAATTTTAATGTTTAAAACATGTGCTGGTGCAGCCCGCCGTCGCAGCCCGTCGTAGGGGCAGAGCCCCGTGTCGGGTTCGACAAACGGGGGCGGGCGAAGCCCGCCGTCGCCGACCGGGTCCTCAAACACCGACCAGATACTATCGCGCTTGGCCGTAGGGGCGGAGCCCGTGGCGGGTTCGACCAGGGGGCGAGTGAGGCCAACCGTCGTCGGCCGGGTACTGTCGCGCTTGACCGTAGGGGCGGGCGAAGCAAGCCGGGTGCGGGCGAAGCCCGCGGTCATGGGCCGAGTACTGCGGCGCGTAGCCATAGGGGCGAGCCCCGTGTCAGAAACTCGTATATATATATATATGTATATATATATATATATATACGAGCATCTTCGCACGGGCTACGCCCGTGCTCGATGCTCTCGGGCTGCAGTCGGAAGTGTCAGGCGGGCTTCGCCCGCCAGCACATGGTATTCGATTGCTTGTGGCAACGCTGTGATTGCGTATGGTCAGATGGGTGGCATCAGAACGAAAAGGATTGCTGGCATGCAGCGCAGCTTGCATGCAGATGATATGCGAGTGATTGTATATAGGATTTCACTGCGGCTGAAACTCTGGGCGGCGTTTGTACAGGGCAGTTGGTTGCTTGCAACAACGATTCGATTGCGAGGGATACGCTGGGTGGCCTCAGAACAGAAGAAGTTGTCATGCGATTCAACACAATTGAAAGTCTCGGTGCCATAAAATTAACTTTCTGCCACGCAGTGCAATCTGCATCAATATGATCTGTGCGTGCTTGTACGTACAATTTAAATGCGTATGATACTCCGGGCGGCCGTTGCAGGCAACGAATTTACACGCGGTACAACGTGAATGAAAGTGTGTGCAGTACAAAAGACGGGTGTTGAGAGTTGGCGAAATGCGCACGCACACGTTATCCGTGTGCGTGAACGTAGGCTGTGAATGCATATGATTGTATGTGCAAACGCGCCACGAAAAAAATGTAAGTGAGTCAGCACAATTCTAAGGCTTTAACGCAAAATGGCAAGATGACGGAAGAGGACGCACCCATATATATGTTTTTTTTGAGCAGATGGAGGTAGAGGCGTGGTTGACGTATGGCGATTGTTCTATGGATTGGAGCGAAGATGATGGGTTGTGGCCGCCGTTGGGGAGTTGAGTTTGTCCCTGGCGACTTGACAGTGAGTGACGAATTTAAGGTTGCATATTCAAATATTTTGTAAGATGCAATGTAATAAGGAGTAATCAATATCAGAATTTGGAAATGAGTAATGAAAATGTGTGCATAAAATATATGTTTGTTAATGTGAGAACAAATTCACTGATGAGCATATAAAGAAGCATATGTATCATAGTTAAGCAAGTACCGTCGGCGAGAGATATATAAAATGAAACGTTATTACAGTATGGTTTTTGTTTCTACCAAGCATAAAAGATAATGTTTATAGCATATTCGAATAATACAGAAACATTAATATGAAGAAGAGAAATAAGCACATGAGGAGGAAAACAAAGATGTACAAATACAAAATAGTAGAACTCGGGTATGTGTATATATAGTTGTAGGAGAGCAGCAGTAAAAGCAGTGGCTGATGTCATATTTTATTCAGTGGCCTTCAGAGACCCTGCAGTTGTGAAAAATGTAAAGTGACAGCAGGTGTTAGCAAACAACTATGGAGTTATCGTACTAATGTTCGTTATCTAATGCATATTATTTTATATGTGTTACCTTCTAATCATTGTGAAAACATAGTTCCACTCTTCCTGTGGTGTTAGACCTGGTGGTACAGGTGGGATACGTAGTCGAAACCTGGAATTTCAATTCGTGGCATATCTGACCACCGTGTTGTGGTTGGCGGGTAGAGCTCATCATAGTAGTTGTCATCTGAGGCAGCTGGAGCGGTGTTGTCAGTGTCATCTGTTAAACAGTTCTTGTACAATCAATGTGCAATATGTGTGTTAGTGAAAATATATATATGAATATTACTAATCACTTACTTGATTGTGTGACAGAAGGAGTGCATAACTGTAGATGTTGAGCTGCGGAGTTTGTGTTTTCCATCTGCGAATTGTTTACAGTTATAAAAAAAGTAATCAATAACTGCGAAATGAATGTCTATTTTATAATGTGTATGAGAGATTTTTTTTTTTGGTAATGAGCAAAAAAAGAATATATATTATAATAACGAAATGTACATTTTCTGATCATACTATTTAACTTGTAAGATGTGTTGGAAAGATTGTTGTTGGGGATGCTGAGAGATGATGTAGTTGTACTTGCTATGGTAATTGACATTACACATCACTGCACAGTGAAATTGTTTTGGGAGAAAGTTTGTCAAATATAACATACAGTAATAGTACTTGTATACAGCAAAATGAATTTTGGGTAATGGCACGCTATGTACCTGTAAGTGTGGCTGAGTAAGAAGGTCTTTGAACACAACATTTTTTGTGTACATACCATCGTGAGGAGGCAGTGATCCTTGTTTAATTAGTACTGTAGTACTTGCTGAAGACATTGCTCTTGATAGAGCAACATATAGTTGACCATGAGTAAAAACATGATCGGGTAAGTAAATTCCTATTTTCTTTACAGTTTGTCCCTGTGATTTATTGATTGTCAGTGCAAAACTAAGGCGAACTGGAAATTGTTTGCGCGTTAGTTCAAAAGGCATCCGTGAATCTTCAGGATTCTTCAAAGGTATACGCGGAATAAATACTGTTTTCCCTTTATGTTCACCAGTAAGAATTTCAGCCTCAATGATATTTTTGCTGAACTGACGGCACAGAAGACGTGACCCATTGCACAGGCCTGTTGTGGCATTGAGATTGCGTAGTAGCATAATTGGTGCACCCTTTTTTAGAGACAGTTTGTGCGGTGGGAGATTTCCGGGTGATAAACTGTTCAAAAACTCTTGTGGATATAAATTATAGCTGTCAGAATTCACAGAGTCAAATGAGTAGTACGTGATTTCTTCTCCTGAAAGTAGTGATAGACATTTATTGTTTAGATGATTGACATCTTCATTTAGTGGAGTTAGCAAAACTGTATTTGCAAGATAATCAGAACAGTGTATATGTGTGTTGATGTCACAGAATACTGAGTTAATTAACATATCTATTGATTGTTCCCCCTCCCAAGGAGTAGTCATAGCATTTGGAATCCGGATCATTTCATCTGCAATAGTCATTTCTTCACCATCACCAATGCGGAGTAAGAAAGTAGAGAATTCGTGATCAGAGGAAGATCTCATATTCTCTGTTAAGGGAAGCACTCTTACGGTTGACCACAAAGGTGATTTGACAATGCTTGCACTGATAATCTGAGCCTTAGTTCCATTAATAACAACCGGCGCTATTTGACGGAAATCTCCGCCCATTATCATTATTTTACCACCGAAGGGTTTATTTATTCCAAGAACATCTCTCATTGATCGATCGACTGCTTCAAATGCATGGCGATGGGTCATTGGAGCTTCATCCCAAATGATGGCGGAACAGCGATCAAGGAGTTTATGCGTATCAGATAGTTTTCCAAAATTACAGAATGATGTACCGCTTACTGGTATTGGAATTTTAAAGCGCAAATGTGCAGTTGTACCACCTGGGAGAAGAGTGGCAGCAATTCCAGATGAAGCTGTAGCTATAATAATGTGGCCAATCGCTCGCATATTTGCAAGCAAACAACGATATAAAAATGTTTTACCACTGCCTCCAGGTCCATCAACAAAGAAAAGAGAGCATTCATTACGATGTATTGCTTCAGTAACAACGCAGTATGCACTACGCTGATAAACATTAAGTAACGAAATAGAGTTTAAGTCAAATTCTGATATAGCAATTGATAGTTCATGGTCTAATAAGCTGGAATAACCAATCATGGTATCGAATAAAGTGTTGATTTTTGGCAGATCAAAATCAGCTGTACTCTTATTATGCTGTTGAAGAATATAGTTGATATCATGAAGAAGTTTATTTGTCATATAGACATCAGTAATAGCACGTGGCATGATGTAATCTTCAGTCATCGAACAGTAGTTGTCATTCCAAAGTTGTCTGACATTTGTTGGTTGGCAGTACAGTAGAATAGTTGTGAAAAGAGTGCGTAGAGCTGAAGGCATTCTAAATTGGCGAGCTTCATGTAAGCAATCATGGAGGCTATTGTCTATTTCAAGCAAACCGTAATGTTCAGCAGCTTGTTTGAAAGTTGAGTAATGAGTACCATGTACTGTTAAAAGATAATCAAATGATTTTGGTGCGGGAACATGGTTTAATAGAAGACGTAAATAAAAACGCTCGCCTTCTCCAGGATGGACGGAGTAAATTCGACCAATAACTTGTTGTGTTGTTTTTCTTTTACTCCACGTTTTTGAAGTTGAATTCCATCTGTAGTGTTTTGGGAAGTCTCTATATAAGTATTCATGGGGTTCTTGGTTGTTATTGTACACGGCGAAGAATTCGGTTAGCATTGTCATTGAGTTGCGTGCGTTTGAGAGAACAGAAGAAACAGATTCGTTGATGCGGAACTGTACTTGATGTTTGTTTGGAAGGTGAACCTGGCAGGTACGAAACTTCAGTAGTTTGAAAAGAAGGTTAATAAATGATGCACTTTCAAAAGAGAGTAATAATAGCGTAATGTGAATTTTGTAAGAAGGTAATGTTATGTTGAAAAAAATAACCTGTAAACGAACAACTGACGGATATATTTGATTCATATGAAATTTGAATAATTTCCAGCAGGCCTCCTGGGGACATATCCAGCGACCGTTAACATAATTAGAGAGCTCATCATACCGTGGACCTGGTTGAATTTGAAAAGAAATACAATCTGGACCTTTATGAATGTATTTGTATAAGTATTTGATACTTTTAATACTGCTGCAAATTTCAACATTAATGTGGCAATCATATTTTAGTAAAAGCCAGGGATTGTAAGGAACAATCCAACGATTGTCAATTGGGAAGTCTCCAGAACGTCGTAACATAATAGAGCTCCCGTCATTACGTCTGCGATATATTGGGTAGGAGTCTGTTCGTTGAATTGTGTGCTCAGCATAACACTTTGGATATCCTTTTTTGCAATCACCGTGTTTCATGCAAGGAGCATTGTAATTAATGTTTCCACATGGCCCGTGTATCATATGTTGTACAACTGCATTGTGTAATTGTGGGTCGTTTGAAAATGAAGGAAGTTCGGCACTAACAATTCGGTCGTAGTCATCTGGAGTGTTCAACTTGTCATTTTCATCGAACATTACCAACATATGTACATGCGGCAAACCTCTTTTCTGGAATTCAATAACGTGCACATGACTCATTGTTTTTCCCAAGACATGTGTATGGAATATATCTTTTTTAACTTCTCGTATTTTGCACGAAAAATTCGAGTTACTAAATCAGGTCGGTCTTGTGCTCGCTGACCTGGGAGAAGTTCGTTAGTAATCTCTGGCCACGCAGAATTACATGTCATTGTTAAAAATATATCTGGTCTTCCATAATGTTGCACAACCGCCATTGCATCCTGATATCGTTGGTACATATCTCTGGGGCTTCCAACAAATGATGATGGTAGTATAACGCGCCTACCGACATTTTCTGCAGCATAAGAGAACAATACAAAATCAAGTAGTAAGTTAGTACGGTAAAGAAATGATGCGCACGAAAACGTCATACCGGTGTTATTTTCTCCAGCATTTAAACAGTCTTGGAGTCCGTTGTATAGTTCAGCGCGAATATGTTTCTGATTGTTTTTTATCCAACGTAATTTTTGTGTTTCAACTTTAATGTAATTATCAACAACATATTGTTGTAACAGACGACACCCACGCAAAAGTAATGATTGAAGTGGCGAGCGAATCTGTATCATTGAGAGACCAAGTATTTAGTATAGGATGATAGCAATAGAAATAATACATGATTAGAAATTGTACATGAACTATCGAACCTGAAGAATATATGAGTAGTAGTCACAACAACTAACATGGCGGTTATTAAGTCCTTTATATTCAGCGTGCCAACCATATGTTCCGCAAGGAAAAAATAATGGATATTGCATTGGATCATAATAGCCACTGTATTCTGGAACAGTTTCCAATCCTGCGTCCATGCTTTCAACGATAATATTTCGGTCGTTTGAATCCATATATTCTTCAGCACCCACAATTATAGCAGCAACTTGTGATGCCATTGGTAATGTATATTGAAGTTCTGCAGATGATCGTTCTTTAATCAACAACTTGCAGTTGGGAATATCAGTTCTTTGCGCAATTTGTCGAAACATTCTGACAAAAGGGTTGTGCATATTTAAGATTGATGTTATTTTGTCAAGTAATGCACGGTCCAACTGGTCATTTTCTTGTAATCTGTAGTCAGTCTGATGATCAGTATCATAAATAAATAATTGCAAATATCTTGGTCTTGTGTTTGCAGCAGGCAGTAAAGCTCCAATTTTGTGATATATAGCACCATGAGCGCGAAATGTGTACACTCCTTGATGACCGACTGCGACATTTTGATCCAGTTTGACACCCATGGAGGTAAAAGCGAAAACATGGTTGTATGAGCGAACATTTGTTATGAAGCTTTGGTGATTGGCAGAGTGCTCGCTGAAAAGAATCTGTAGTTCCGTTGGTGTTGGTGTAGGTGGCATAATTGTTCTCCCATTATTGCAGCACATAGTTTGTGTTTCGCCATCGAACAATTTTGCTTCGCAGTAACGACACAGATATGGTTGCTTTAGTTGCAAATGTGTAGTTTGTTGCGGTGAACCAGAAATTCGAGCTATATTGTGGCATTCAGTCCGATAGCTTCTATTGAGCATTCTGTGTGCATTTGTGGATACGTCGTAGTAAGTTCTTCGGTCGTTCGTTGTTTGCGGATGAGGAAGTTGGGGTGTATTAAAATCTGCGTGACACATAGGCGTATGGTGAAACAAAACACTGTACAGAAGTGTAAGAGGTCAAGCAGAGGATATTAGATGGGAGGCAGAGCAATTGTACCTGCTCTAATGATTGGTTCATGCTCATCTGCATTATGCAATGCGTCGAACTGCTGAGATGTTGATGTAACATCTGTTGTTAATAATGTAGCTCCTATAGGCGATGATGACACATTGTGCGGGCGATGTTGTGGTGAAGTTGTGTCACATAAAGAGTATCTATGAATGACACCGTTTTCCGCGTGGCTGACTTTATGAGGGAAACATCACAGAAGGAAGGTTCAGATGATTACGTTTTCAGCGCAAACAATATGTGCAAATGTAAAAGTAGAAAACCATAGGTTTTTACCCCATGTAACATTCCCAGTGTGATGTTCCTGTAGGAAGCTCGATTGATTGATCTGTAGCAACGGTGGAA
Source organism: Platanthera guangdongensis (assembly GCA_039583875.1). NCBI lineage: Eukaryota > Viridiplantae > Streptophyta > Magnoliopsida > Asparagales > Orchidaceae > Platanthera > Platanthera guangdongensis. The sequence continues at coordinate 7,030,202 of CM077147.1, read as the reverse complement.
CTTCTACTATAGCATGTTGATGTGTAGGGGCAGTAGAAATGTTGGATGATTGTAGTTGCAGAGGATGACCTTCTTGTTGTGTAAGCTGTGGCTGTAGCGACATAGTAGTAGGTACATGATGACGTGCTGTGGAAATGCGTGATCTTCGTGCTTGTGCATTTACTCTGTTCCGTGCTCGTTGCGAGGCCCGTTGATCTTCAGTGAGCTGTGAGCGCCAATGTCGCAAACGATCTCGTGCTCGATCTCGATGGATTTGTCGTTCTTCTTCTGACATTTCAGATACTCTAACGCGTCTTGAAGACATTGTCTATATACAGTGTATGGAAGTGGTGGCTTTGAGGAAAGTAGCTGAAAAGTAAAATAAACAGTTTTTTTTGAGAGTAACAAATAAATTAGAATGATAAGTAGAGGTAACTGTAGTTTAAGTTGGAGTATGAGCAAGACGTAAGTGAATGGTACAATGAAATGGCAGTAGCATTTACGAAAGCATGGATGGACAGACGTTGTTGCATGTAATATGTGTAATTGTAAAGGAAATGTAAATGTGAGAAACGTTCAGTAAATTCGCATAAGATATGGATGAAAACATACACGCAAAAGTTAGGTGTATTGTACATAAGTACTTTCGAATATAGGTGAGCATGTAGAATTTTTTCATCTGCCAGGTCGCTCATATATTTACAACATTAACAAAGTATTCAATATAAAACGAAGCTGAAAGAACATATATATGTACATGTAAATTAGCTCATATTTAGTTATAGTTCATATATTCCTGGTAGTATGCTGGGTTAATATCAAATAGGCGGAGTTCGTGTGCTGAGATAGTGTTTCCGTCAATTATTTGATTGTTTATCAGAGCTACAGCAGCCTCCATTGATGACTCATCTGCAAAGATCAACTCTCCTGTCCCAGTGGGGTTTCCCATTGTGTCCACATCAGCCTTGAGTAATAAATAAACTGTGAGCATGTTTGATTTTTAAAACAAAGTGGGTGTAATATGTTATGTTGCAGTGTTTAGCAGTATTACTTACGATTGCGTACAGAAAGCCTGATAGAGTTTGGAAACGTGATCTTAATACAGTAGTGGTCGTAGCATGGTTAAGGTTCCTGAGTAGTACAGCAAAGTAGTAGTAATCGCGCATATGTGAGGGTACATTGTTGTAGCAGGGAACAGACTCCGATGGTGCTGACATGTTGCTTTCACGCGTCATGTTTTCTGAGGAATTGTATCCAGCCATCACAGATGGGCGCGTGAATAATATATCTACTTACAAACAGAAAGGTGAGAGTAAAATAAGTGAGAGTGCAGAGATTACATAAGCAAATTTTATTATAAAAAAGTACTCAAATAGAGATATGAGAAGTAGCATCATAGGTAATCGCCCATAGTGATATTTATATTTCTGTCAGTGCCAAAGTACATGGTAAAATTTTGCACGCAACAAATTTTCGCTCGCATACAATTTGCATGTCGGCGGTGGTCCATCATGCATAGTAAAAACAGTTCTGCATCTGTGAGAGGGACGGAGATTGCAGGGTTGGCAGAAATAGTGGAGCGTTTGGTCATTACGAATGAGTACGTGAGTGGGTGATCACTGATGTAGGCAGGAGAGGATTTGGCGAAGTGGAGCCAAAGGTATTGCAGGTGGTTGTGTGGTTGTGAGTGTAGGGGCAGCGGGTCATGGCTGCTGTTTATTGTTGGAGTCGGGTAGTGGTGGAGGCAATTGTGATAGTTAAAGGGGGCGTGGGGTGAGATGGAGGGAATGAAGGGGGCCAAGCACAGGGTGCTGGTAGCGGACGGTGAGAGTTGAGAGGAGAGGCTCGCAAAGAGCAGTGAGGAGCAGGAATAAGTCATGCATTGTGCAGTAGGCCTCGCATTTTTATGGAAACGGCATTGTTTTTGGGTGAAGTGGTGGGCAGAGGTAGTGGTGGAGGCAATTGTGATAGGTAAAGGGGGAGTGGGCTGAGGTGGAGGGAATGAAGGGGGCCAAGCACAGGGTGCTGGTAGCGGACGTTGAGAGTGGAGAGGAGAGGCTCGCAAAGAGCAGTGAGGAGCAAGAGTAAGTCATGCATTGTTCAGTAGGCCTCGCATTTTTATGGAAACGGCATTGGTTTTGGGTGAAGTGGTGGGAAGACGTATTTTTACATCCTAACTTGGGGTGGTGTGTTTGGTGAATATGAATCTGGTTTGTGTCGAACGAAATAAGAGTGGTTGTCAGCATTACTGCTTTCTCGGAGTGCAACTGCTCTTCAACAAAGGTTTATGCATTGATTGATGCCTAACGGGAGTGATTTGGTGTAGCTTTTCAAGATTCTTATGTCTGGGATACCAATATTTTACTGAGTGGTTTATCGAAATGACGACTGATAAGTTTTCTTAAAAAAATTTCACATTCCACACATCTAAAAATTGAGTGGGTTTATCATTGCTGGTTAAGAAAATGTGACAATCTTTCTTAAATTCATTTGCTGCTTACATCCACTACCACATAGTGCATTTACTTATATTGTGGTGACTGTTAATTACGTACAAAACAATGGCAATAACATGCTGTTTCTTTTCACAGATCAGCTTAGGGGAAGTTGTCAGCATCACTACCTGTGCTTTCACTCACACACCATCGCAAAGAGCATTGAATAGCATAAATAAGTCATGCGAAGAGACGTGTGCGGCAAGCAATCTCCTCTCGGTTAGCAACCTACGGCAGGTTGTTGATGCGCAGCCGGTGTTGCGAATGAGAATTTGGGGACTGCTTTTTTCATGAAGTGTATAGGAGTCTCGTCAAAGTGAAGTACAAAGTAACGGAAAAGCAACGTAGTTAACGGGGGCGATGCATGTTTATGTAACTGTATGAGTCGCCCACAACAGTGAATTACAAACTATTTGAGCAAAATACGCGTATGGGCAGCCGGTGTTGCGAGTGAGAAGTTGGGGGCTGCTGTTTTCATGAAGTGTATAGGCGTCTCGTAAAAGTGAAGTACAAAGTAACGGAAAATCAACGTAGTTTTTATTTATGTGTATGAGTCGCCCACAACAGTGAATTACAAAGTATGTGAGCATAATACGCGTATGGGATTCCCGTTACATTGAAGAAAAAATCAGTTTAACATAGGAGTACACGCAGCTAAAGTACATGTGGTAAACTTGTTTGGGAGAACAGATTTGGTACTAATAGAAAAACAGGGAGGCATGTATCACAGTTGTGTGGCATGTGCAGAGGTGATAGTACTACAAAGACAGGAGCGCATGTATCGCAGTTGTGTGCGCAAGCAAAATTTATAGTACTGTACAAACAGGAACGCATGTATCAGACATACCTGCTGGGATACAAACGTGAGTAGGAGGAGATATATGCAGAGGAGTAGAAGCTGGGTTGTAGATCGCGGAAGCAGTTGGTGGCCGAGCAGTGGAGTAGAGCAGAGGGAGAGAACTGGCAGTGGAATTTACAGTCAGTGCAACAATACAGAGAAGAGGAAGTAATGTATGACACATACCGTAAGGCAGCAGTGGAGAGCCAATTAACCCAACACAGCACATACGAATCAGTAGAAATGTGTAACACAGAAAACAGGCAGGAATGTATCACACATACCTGGTGCGGGAGCAAGTTGAGGAGGAGGAGATATCTGAGGATGAGGAGAGCAAGGATGTTAGATCGCGGAAGGAGGTCCTGCCCGATTAGTGGAAATGGGCATGAATCGTTAAAAGGTGCAGCAGCTACCTGTTGCGGGAGCAACCTGAGGAGGAGAAAGCTGGAAATCAGCAAACGGGGCAGTGGAATTTACAGTCAGTGCAACAATACAGAGGAGAGGAAGTAATGTATGACACATACCGTAAGGCAGCAGTGGAGAGTCAATTAACCCAACACAGCACATACGAATCAGTAGAAATGTGTAACACAGAAAACAGGAAGGAATGTATCACACATACCTGGTGCGGGAGCAAGATGAGGAGGAGATATCTGAAGATGAGGAGAGCAAGGCTGTTAGATCGCGGAAGGAGGTCCTGCCCGATGAGTGGAAATGGGCATGAATCGTTCAAAGGTGCAGCAGCTACCTGTTGCGGGAGCAACCTGAGGAGGAGAAATCTGGAAATCAGCAAACGTTGGTGTTAGAGCGCAGGAGGAGTTCCGGATGCTGGTGGGTTGAGGAGCGCGGGAGGAGTTACGGATGCTGGTGCCGTGAGGAGCAGAAGCGAGGGAGGGCGATAAGCAGGAGAGAAGGCAGTGAGGAAAGGAAGCGGAAACTGGGCGAGTTATAACGCTTCGGGACATAAGCGGTGGGAATCACAGGGCGACAATGAGGCGGCGGCAGCCGCACGCGTCCTCTGCGACACGCGCCGAGCAGATGGAGCAGGCGGACACATGGAGAAACCGGCGGCGATGGAACGGGGAGCCGGAGGGTAGAAGCGGAAGTTGAGAAGTAATGGACGGCGTCGAAGAGGGCTGCTTCGGCGGTGGAACGGCGGAAAACCATCAGGCGGCAGAGAAGAGGGCACGCTGCCGACGGAGGAGGGCAAACTGGTAAGGGGAAAAGTTTCGGACGGGTGGAAATGGCTTTGCTTTATCTATTAGTATAGATATATGTGTGTGTGTATATATATATATATATATACACATATATATGTGTGTGTATATATATATATATATATAACACATATATATATGTATTATATATATATATATATATATATATATATATATATATATATATATATATATATATATATATATATGTGTATATATATGTATATATATGTATATATATGTGTATATGTATATATATGCGTGTATATATATATATACACACATACATATATATATATACATATATATGTATATACCGGGTGCAGGCGAAGCCCGCCGTCATGGGCCGAGTACTGCGGCGCGTAGCCATAGGGGCGGAGCCCCGTCTCAGAAACTCGTATCAAAGTGATAGTCCACATAACCCTATCAAGTTTGGAATAGGGATTATATAGTATCTCCAGCGTAGAGCCAAGCCCTAGAGCGACACGAACCCAATAAACCCGTTCCGAGTCGGACCCGACACGAGCGGACATAAACTAAATATCACTAACAATCTCCTCCTATGTCCGCTGTGAACCCGACGTCGGAAAAGGGGGTGGTTTGTGAAATGTTCAGCCAAAAGTGAATCATTCACAACCGTGTCCGGCACCTGTTAAAACATTATTAGACTTAACACAAGAATTAATATGCATGCATAAACAGAACAAGAGTTCAGCCACATCACATCATGTCTCAGATACAATCAGGGCACAGGCCCTAAACGCCCAGCGTCCCAAATCAAACAGAGAGCAACAGAAGTCCAAACAAATATGTGAAAGAAAATAAAGAGCTAAACAGTGCTCTGAAACAGAGATACCAACAATAAGGTCTAACAATACTCTAACTGTCAGTATCCAGAAGATCATCATGATCAGGATCCCAGTCTACCAGTGCTCCTCCTAGATCAGCAGCCCCTGTAATTTCAACAGAGAATTTCATTTTAAAATGAATTCAAACATTTGAAAAATATACAAATATCTAGTTCTACCATGAGAACGTAGTATTTTATCATTATTATTAGTGTTGGCTGGGAGGACGCTTCTACAGAGTATTATAGATAAACCTCAAAATTCGTTATCTGTTTCCAAATGAAACGATTTACGGACTTCTGGACACCGTAGCTATATCTGTGTTCCTATATGGAATGTCACGGTTACTGCTCTTCTGGAGTTGACTGGAACTCATCAAGTTTGGAATGGAACCAATCAACAAGAGAAAAGTCAAGCCAAGTCGGATCGTGTTATCAAGTTTGGAATAACACTCTCCTCCAAGGCAAGATAGCCGAATCCAGGTGAAGCTGTTAGGATCAAGTTTGGAATGAAACAACTTACCAGATCCGAACTCAGCAACCAGGAGCATCAACGGAGCACAACATGCTTGCTTTGACAAAGGAAATTTGAAAATCAAAATAATTGGACTAAGGCTGAACTGAATCGCCTAACCTTGAACTAAGACTGAGCTAAATCGTCTTTAGTCCCATTTCCCCCACTATTTTGATTAACCGGTCTTTGGGCATTCCTTTCGTCAATGGATCAGCCAGATTATCCTTTGAACGCACATCGACCAAAGTGATAATTCCTTGTTCTTTTAGATAATTCAACAGAGCATGTCTCAGTCGTACATGTCTCCTCTTAGTGTTATAGAGAGCATTCTTTACAACTTGAGCTGCTGCTTGATTATCACAATACAAGCTCAACGAGTTGACTTGTAACTTAGACAAGGGTATGTCTAAAATCAGGTTCTTGATCCAATCTGCCTCTTCACCAGCTGAAGCTAAGGCAAACAACTCGGCTTCCATGGACGACAAGGCTATACACGTCTGTCTTTTGGATTTCCAAGTGATAACAGCTCCACCCAAAGTGAATATATATCCACTGGTAGACTTGCTGTTCCTAACTTCTGAACACCACGAGGCATCAGAGAATCCATCCATAGTAGGAGGATAACCAGTATAGCACAAAATATGATCTTTAGTACCTCCCAGGTATCTCATCAGCCTATCTAGGGCATCCCAATGCTCTTTGCCTGGACTACTGGTAAAACGGCTCAGCATGCCAACCGTGAAGGCAATGTCTGGTCTAGTACAACTTGTGGCGTACATGAGACTACCAATTATTTTAGAATATTTTAATTGATCTATGCTGGTCTCTTCATTAGGACTCAACTTAATATTATGATCGAACGGTGTCTCAACAGGCCTACAGTTTTTGTATCCCCAAGTAGAAAGTAGTTGCTCTATATAATGAGCCTGGCTAAGGGTGACTCTACCCTTGTCAACTCTAACTTTCATACCTAATAGGGTATCCACAGGACCAAGGTCCTTCATGTCAAAAGCTTCTGCAAGAGTGGATTTGACATCCCTCACTGCAGCTAGATCTGAACCCAGAATCAACATGTCATCCACATATAGGCATATGATGAATGTTTGACTCGCCATCGAGCGGTAGTAGAGGCATTTGTCTGAGAGATTGGACTGAAATCCAACGCTCTTTACCACTTGATCAAATTTAATGTGCCACATCTTAGGTGCCTGTTTAAGCCCATAGATCGATTTATTGAGCTTGCACACTTTGTCTCTTAGATCCTTATGTACATAACCTTCAGGTTGTGCTATATAGATCTCTTCATCAAGCTCTCCATTTAAGAAGGCTGTCTTTACATCCATCTGATGAACTATAAAGTTCTCGATAGAAGCTATGGCAAGAAGAATCCTAATATTGGATAGGTGACACATAGGTGAATAGACGTCAAAATAGTCAATTCCCCCCTGTTGTTTATAACCCTTAGCTACTAGACGTGCTTTATATCTGGCTATAGACCCATCACTGTGCAATTTCTTCTTCAGTACCCACTTGCATCCTAAGACTTTAGCTCCTTTCGGCAGGTCAACTAAATGCCAAGTGTTATTTTGTAGCAGCGAGTTCATCTCATCGTCGATGGCTTCTGCCCACATTAACGCATCTCTAGATCTCATTGCTTCCTGATAGGAGAATGGATCGTCCTCTAAGTGGTAGGTGACGAAATTCTCACCAAAATTCTTAGGGACTCTATCTCTTGTAGACGTTCTAACAGGAACAGGTTCCACCTCTAGAGGTTGAGGAGCAGTGCCAGAGGGGCCAGCTTCAGGTTCTACAGTAGATTCTACAATCACGTCAGTAGACCCGTGGACGGTAAAGCCATGATCTTTGATAAATTTATGTTCAAAGAAAATAGCATCTCTAGACTCTATCACTGTATTAGTGGATAGATCAAGAAACCTGTCAGCTGCACTATCTTCTGCACTACCTAGATAAACACATGTTATCGTTCTAGGTCCCACCTTAGGTCTCTTAAGGTCTTGTAAACGCACATACGCGATACAACCCCAAGTCTTTAGAGTATCATATCTACAAGGATAACCATGCCACAACTCATACGGGATAGAAATGAGTTTTGAGTGAGGCACTCTATTTAGAATGTGGTTCGCAGTAAGAACTGCTTCTCCCCAAAAAGAGTTGGGCATGCCAGCTGTTAGGAGCATAGAGTTCAACATCTCTGTTAAAGTTCTATTCTTACGCTCGGCAACGCCATTAGACTGGGGTGAGTAAGGAGCTGTGGTTTCAAGAATTATGCCCTCAGAGGCACAAAATTTCTTAAACTCAGTTGCAGTGTATTCTCCTCCTCGATCACTTCTGAGTCTCTTGATTTTAAGGTTCAACTGATTTTCCACACGAGACTTAAAAATTTTAAAAGTCTCAAAGGCCTCATCTTTCGATCTCAACAAAAATACATGACAATATCTCGAAAAATCGTCTATGAAGGTAATTAGATACTTCTTTCCCCCTCTAGTGATATGACTCCGGAAATCACAAAGGTCTGAATGTATCAATTCCAGAAGTTGTGTGCTTCTAGACACCGACTTGAAAGGTGTTCTAGTGATTTTGGTTTGCGCACACACCTCACACTTGTCAAATCGAATAGACAGATCTAAGGGGATGTTTTGACTCTTAGCTAGGTCTAGCATTTTCCTAAAGTTCACATGTCCTAGTCTGTTATGTAACAACTTGGGATCAATAAGGTTAGAACTCACTTGGTTAATGCTATCGTTATTCAGGCTAAGTCTATACATTCCGTTGATCAAATACGCACACCCAAAATAATGTGAATTGACCATTAAGGTCATTCTACCGTTTTGAGTAGTGAAGGTCATCCCAGCCTTATCTAATAAGCTTATGGAAATCAGATTGTTAGTTAAATTTGGAACTACTTTAACATTTTTCAAAATTAAAGCTTTACCTGAAGAGAGCATAAGCTCTGCAGTCCCAGCATGAGTAACGTCAGTCGCTCCTCCATTGCAATTCTCGACTCTGTCCTTGACCGCTGTCACCTTAGAAAGAAGACTCCTGTCATTTGTGACGTGACAGGTAGCACCACTGTCCAGCCACCACTCAGAAGACGCACTGCGGTGACTACTCCCAATCATAGCCACGAAGGACTTAGGATCGGAGTTGTCGACCACCATGTACGCCACATTTTGTGGGGCATCCTCCTTTACCTTCTTCGGACCCCTGCATTCAGCGGCCCAGTGACCCCATTTGCCGCAGTTGTGGCACTTGCCCTTCTTCTTTTGAGAGAAGGCTTTTTGACCGCCAACGGTGCTGGAGTGTCACGCTTGGGTGTCGGGGCTTCCGAGAAGGCTTACTAGGACGTGAAACGAAGTTGACAGCCTGTGAATGCTGCCCAACCTGCTCCACACTCTTCCCAGCAATATTCTGATCTTCAATATGGATGAACCTTTTGAGTTCGTCCAAACTGATCTTCTCTTTCAATCGGTGCATCTCGGTCTTGAAAAAGAGCCATTCAGGAGGCAATTTACTCAGGATCATGTACACAAAGAGGCTGTCGTCCATCTTCGAATGATCATCATCCAGCTTCTGACGAAGGTTGACCA